>JAPZEB010000026.1:2668615-2680728 GCA_029783705.1 Chaetodon striatus | reverse complement strand
CATCCCTGATTTGTCAATATTATTGTATAACAATATAACAAGCTTGTAGTTCTCATTTTTTTGGAACAGCATAATAGTCAAACTATAGCAACACAAGTGCTGCTGTCAACCTTTAATTTAGTAGTGTGGAAGGAAAAAAACTGATATTAACATTTTTACGTGTCAGCTCGTGTTGCAGCCACTACAAGGAGTTCTTAACTGGTTATGAAAGAGTTTCAATATCTACATAAACAAACAAGAATTTCAGCTAGAAGATTTGCCATTTCTATTTCTGTGATTTTCCATTCGAATTGGTTGCCACTGGGTTGGAGGCGGGCAAAATCAGACAAAACAATTTACGGTAGGCAGAGCAGAAGAGCCTATATTTACATTTTCTCAGGCAAAGTTTGGCAGTAAGTTAGTATGATACAATAAGTTGTCTAGTATGGCAGTAAGTTAGTCTAGTATGGTGCCTTTTGTCCATAGGAACTGCCAAACGAAGGTTCCTTGTGTTGGCTTTAAGTTGTCAGTATGAAAGATGGTCTTGTTCAACTGCTCTGCAGTTGTTTTGGGTGCAGCTGGTTTTTAAAAAGTCTGCAAAATATCCATTCAGTTGTCAACAATTTTGGTGCTGCATGGTCTCTCAATTAACTTCACTAATGGTAGTAGTTTTCCAAAACGTTTCCAAATGTTTGTTTATTTTTCTGAAGTGAGAAAAGTGAATTTTTTCCCCCTCCTCCTCGGTTTTCTAACAGATAATCATTTTATTCACATTCAGCATCCAAATCAATGTTTGGTTCATTCATACAGTTTGTTCTTGAGCATCTGTACCTTGGTTGAGAGTCTGCCAGCATCCAGCTGAAGGAAGAGCTTTTGAAGTACTTCAAAGAAGGTCTTCAGTTCCTTAGGATAACTGAGGTTCAGTGCATATATTACACCCATTAAGAGTGCACATGCAGAGGTGACGTCTCCCGGGTCATGTAGAACTTCAACACCCTCCATTACTATTCCAACATCAGCTGGAGGAGTGGTGGCATCACCTCCCTCGACTTTGATGATGTAGATGCCAGGAGTAAGTTGCTCAAGCTCCCTCTGTACAGGGGTACCATCAGTATCCTTTACATAGGGGAGAAAGAAAGGACACAACCAATCTATGAAATCACAGATTTTGTAGAATTCCAAAGATTAACTTTTGCCTTTCAGGTTTCCTTTTAATGAAAATAGCATGATACTTCAAAAAGTGCTATTTGTGTAAAAATAAGATAAAGCAGTGCCGATGATTCCATCAAAATTTTAGAGAATGAATCTGTCACCTCAGTTATTTCATCTAATATATATATCTTAGAGTTGGCTGTCGTTACAACAGAATGGAGCACTAACGAAGCCACACCCAGGGCACCAGCGAGCCATCAACGTCAGTGGCCTTGGAAACACCCCCACAGAGGTTAAAATTGAAATTTATTCATTACAGGTAGAAACTAAACTATCAAAATTACCAACCAGGTATTCCTTGAAGAGGATGTTCGGGTCTTCGTTCAGGTAGATACAGAGCGCCCTGAGGATGCACTCCCTCCTCTTTTCAACAGTTTCATTCTAAAGAGAGAGAAAAACACAGAGATATTATTCTGACTGTTAACTTGTCAGTATACTGAACAAAACTGACTAGTCAACATTAATTTATAATTCCATATTGCTCACTACCGATAGCAAAACATACCTGTGTGACTGGGACCAAAATCCTGCTGATGTTGGTCCCTGCAGAGCCTCCTTTCTTCTTGAACACTTTGATGAGCTGGGCAGTGTGTTGGTCAAGCTGTGCATGGAACTTTCAGACGAGGGGACCAGTAGTGATCCTCACATATTCTGCTTCCACCTGAAAACATAATGTCCACAAACAACATATTATTGGTACCTGTTAAAACATTTAACATTTAAAAACAGAAATACTCTCACAAGAATGTACAAAAAACAGGCTGTGCTGTAATGTAACAGCATTTCCTGTCTTACATTTTACACAAAATGATTAACATTCCCATGTGACTGGAAGCCATTACAACTCTCTCTCCCCTGCCCTCCATGTCTCTACACTGTCACTATCCAATATAGCAGAATTGCAAAAAAAAAAAAAAAAAAAAAAATTTGACTATAGCTGATTTAAAAAGCATTTCATACCTCTGCCACAGTGAACAGTCCTGGCCATCTGATCTTGAACTCTGCGATCATGGGCTTGTCTCTGACGACCTCCTGCCTTCTGTATGCGAAGGTCTTAGCCATCTTTTCTTTGACAACTTTATCATTATGTCTCTTCTTGACCTCAGATCACAATGCCAATCTTTCCCCTTCAAGGCTGTCCTGGGTCTCTCCAGCAGGATAGGGAGGACAAAAATTTACTTCGGCTTTCCTCGGTTTTGTGACATTGTAGGCTGGCTGACATCTATCTGCAGGTTTGTGCTTGAGGGAATTGATGCTCAGATCTGGGCACCCCAAGTGTCTAAGTTTTGTCCTGTAGTTTGCCATCTTATATTTAAGGCTTATTTTCCAGCTGTAGAAACCACTGAAGGATCCCTGTTCTCTCAAACATGGATGTGCTTTGATTAAAGCTTCAGCAACAGATTCAATTTCCAAGTTTGAGGGATATGCCTTGAACTTGATGATTTCCTGAGCCAGACTTTCCAAGATATCTGATTTAAGTTTATGACTGGGGGTCAGAAGAACTCCATTTGATACGAAGTCCTGGTTTGCACTTCGAAGTTGCCTCTCCACGTCATATGAAAACTTTGGAATTTGGAATTCTGTGGGCCAATGTGATAGAGGAGATTCTGAATCAGAGGAGAGTATTAATGTGTCAGAAGATGACAAGGATGCTTCTTCCCCACTCTGGTTCATGCTGCTTTGGCTGCGGTCTAGAGCATCTGACAAGTGGATTGTCTTGAATGTCGCAAATTTGGTTAAGGTTAACAAACCTTACTGGAGTCTAATGTCCCCCTCTATATCAAACTGACGTTTGATCTCATTTGCAAGATCCTCAACAGACGTTGGCATGCCTGATTCTATGGTCAGTTTTTCAGCATTGTTGCAACCAAGGATAATCCGCAGTTTTACTGGTGCAGCCATCATCCAAATGCATCAGTCTAGAGAAAATGAAAACACAAGTATAAAGTCATTAAATATGTATAAATTAAAAGCATTCAAATTAGAAAGAAACCAACTGACTTTGGTCATATGTAAAACAAACAGGACACTGAAGCAAACATTGAGCAATCCACAGACAGAAGCCAGTGACATATTGATAGTAGCATGGAAAATGAAGTGTCATACTATGATTAACAGTGCTCAAATCAGTTGCTTTAGGTTGGAATAGACGATAGGACATTTTTGATCAAATACCTCAATATTGATATTGTGATGATATAGTGGGGGTGCTTCCACAAAATATTTACACAACTAGATTTTTGATAATAATCATAAATAATTACTAGTTCAGAAAATGTCCTCACTTTAATGTAATGTATGAATGAATGAATGAATGAATGTAGCCTTTAAACCTAGGAAGAGACAACACTTATGCCATATTCTGATATTTCAATATCCAAAATCACAGATGCTATCAAGTTTCATATCACAATATCGATATGATGTCAAAATATTGCCCAACCCTACCAGTGACATGGAGTTAGTGCATGCACAGAAACAGGTCAGTAAACAGCCAAGTGGAAAGAATTGACGGGTTAGTATTAGGTGCTCATGCTCGTGAGAATAAAGTGCACATTTAGTAGGCTATCAATTAAAGCCATTTACTCACATATTCAACACGTGCTTTTAATATATGGATATCTTTTTAATGTAACCAGTCGAAGGGGCCCAACAAAGTAGTCATGTAATGGGTACTTCTCTGCCAGTTTGTCATGTGTTATCAGGGACATTGTGCCAGTTGGACATGGTTGCAGTTCAAAGGCCCGGTAGTGCTCCCTAAACCAAGCTGAGAACATCTTCACTATGAAATTCAGCGTATCCTGAAGTAAACATATCATCATTATCTCTCCTTAACTTCCTTAAAAAAACTATGTTTGCCCTCAAACCTCATGGTCCAGACCCTGACTAGAGGACCAAAACATCGGGTCATGTGAGGGTAATGCTCTAAGAAGTGATGCTTCGGGAGGAGTTTTTGGTTGGGAAATGCTTCTTGATATTTCTGTTTGTGATCAGATATTTTGAACTGAAGATATCCAATGGATTCTTCTGTATGGATCTGGGAAACAGCAAGTTCCACTATATCTTTTAAATCCAAAATTATCTCCCACACTGGTTCACCATCAGGTATAACATCTCCAATCATGAAAGGCAGCAATCTTATGAGGGTCCAATTTTCAGCTGCATTGCCACCTATTGTCTTTTTGCTTAACAGTTTTTGTGGCAGAACATGGGGGCGGTTTGTTTTATCTTCTCCTTTGTAGGGGAAATTGAGAATGACCTTATTTAAAGTGTCCAAAGAGAGGTATTGTTTGGATATCAACACACCCAGGCACTGTGCAAGTTCAACTGGAACAATACCCTCCAACAGATCGTGGAGTACATCAGGTGGATATTCAGTTGTTACATCAAGATTTTCTGTCAGCACACATGGCCTTTTCACTCCAACACAAGGCCTTCCACTTTCTGCTGCATGTCTGACATGTTCTTTGTGTTCGCCTTTGGATCTAAAACTAAACTCACCCGACAGAACCTGCTTGGTCTGAAAATCACTGAAACGCCCCATGCAAAATCGACAAACGTACTCTCCTGAAAAACTTTCCACAAAGCCCGCAATCCCATGGGCACCCAGATTGTCTGCAGCTACGCATTGTACTGTGCCTTTAATATTTTTTCCAATCTGTGGGACAAACACACCATGCTTTTCCAAGACAACCAGATCACGCAAAAGAGGTTCAAGCACTTTACCATATCCGTATTCCTTGATGTAGTTACATCATTCATTATACCATCTTTGCTAAGGAGCTGCTGCAATGACTGCAATAATGGTACATATTGGTAGGTATGGTTGCACTCCTTATCCAAAACATATTCAACTGGTTCAACTACTTGGAACTTGTCTTTGAAGTACTGTTTCCGCTTAAAAGCAGTGCCAAGTGGGCCCTGATCACCAATGGCTTTGGTCAAGGGATTAGCAAGACAGAAGGCAGAGGCCAATTCCTCAGTTTCTTTTGCATCAAGAGCAAGATTATGCTCAAAAATCTGAAACAATGGCATTTAATGTAGTCTGGGATGCAGAACTCATTAGGAAGTGCAAGTCCTGTAAAAGTTCATCGACTGCATTACTGGGAACATGGAGTATGTTTTCCAGCTTAAGCAACACTGCTGCAAGTTTCTCTTCTATCATCTTCTCAAGATTATCTGAGCAGTCTCTCTGAAAACTAGACTGCACTTAAAGCTGGGCTTCTTCTGATTCTTCATTGTCTCCATGTTCACCTGAAACACTTGAGCTTTCAAAACTGTCTCTTTCTGCAACTATTCCAGGTTTAAAGTCACTGTAAGAATAACCAAGGTGCTTTCTATTTTTATGTGATTTAAATGTCCCATAAATATTTGTCCTAAATGTACAACCCTTGAACATGCAGGGGACTGTTTCATTGGCTTTGAGATGCAAATTTATATGAGTGAAGTATTCCTTTTCAGAGGCAACTTCAGAGAACCCACAAACATGACAGCTGAATGTCGCCAATGTCAATGTTTGCCGTGATGTTTCTCGAGTGTGGACTCTACACAAATGTGACCTAAGTGCATTCCATGACTTAGATGTACATGGACAACTACTATACGGGCAAGGATATGGGTGCCTGCGCCCATAATGTGGATATTTTAATCTGTAATGTTTAAGCAACTGGCCTCTAGTTGAGGTCTTTGAACTGCAACCTTTACACTGCCACATTCAAATCTGGGAAGGGAAGGGGGAGGGGGCAAAAAACAAACAAAAAAAACACAAAGGACATATTGGTAAAGGAAAATTAATTTGTAAAACAGTTTTAAGAAAGAAAAGACTGACTGTTAACATACCACGGGCAAGCTCAGCAGTGCCGTCTACACCACATCAATGAGTTAGGGAACAGCTATCACACCCAGGATCTGAAATTCGTCATGTTAATAGGATCCATAAATTAATGTAGTTCATAACTTGTTTTAAAGAGAACTTGAAATAAAAAAATAAATAAAAACACATATTCAGAACGAGAGCAAGAGAATTAATCTGTCACCTGATAAATGTTTCTTAAAAATACTGGCAACTCAATTCACAGTAATTAAAGTAGCTAGTTGTGATCATACCTGTTTTGAGTACAGTGCTATGGGCAGACAGGAGGAAGCATGAATCAGGACTCACTCTCTAATCAGGACCTGAAATATTGCAACATGATTATTACAAAAAGAGAGAAAGAGAAAAACATTATAAATATGTTAACAAGTTAATTATTGGTGTGGCAGATACACTTCCTTTAAACCTACTTTCATGTCAGTCCTCACCATGACTTAAATGCACTCAATCCAAGTAAAAAAACAAAACAAAACAACACTTTACTGATTGGGCTAGGGGGCACCCCAAAAGATTCCATAGTGTACATAAATATGCAAAGTAAACTTTCAAATCCATCACAAAGTGGATCAGTCCTGCTGTACTGCTTTGAAACTGATCCGTGCCATGCAGTGTCACAGCTTACCATGCCCCAGGTCCACAAATTGGTAACTTTCCCATGTGTTTTTTCTGTATTAAATGCAGCTAGATGGCTTCAATTTGTTTATTCTTCTTTGAAAGAATATGAACAAACTTCTTTTGACAAAAGATATACTGACTTTATCTGTACAAAGCATAGTAAAACCTCAGAGAAAGTATGATACAATATCATAGCTGGGCCCTAAATCATAAATTCACAGCAAATGATGTGGGAAACTTCACTTACTGAGAAAATGAACTGTAGAGGTATATTGTTTGTTTGTTTGTTTGTTGTTGTTATGTTCACTTCAGTTGGCAACTGATTTCTGCAGCTGTAACTCAAAATTAAATTCACTGGTGAACTGTGGTGATAGCTACTTCTAATCTTCAATGACAGCTCAACATTTCAGGACCACAATAGCTCCTCCTTGGGACTGTCTGTGTCACACTTTAAGAATAAGCCAAAAGCTCCTTAGCAAAGCATTGTAAAAAAATAAATAAATAAAAGTAAAACACAAAAACAACACTGTTAGTTAACAGTTAAGGCAATTATACTTACATATAGGGCTGCAGCTATCGATTCTTTCAGTAATCGAGTAATCTATCGATTATTCTGGTGATTAATTGAGTAATCTGATAAGAAATATTGCGTGAAGTATTGCAATTTTTTCTATTACATTACTTTTGCTTTATTTAAGAGCAATGGCAATATACAAAAGAGAAAATAAGACAGGTCTCTTAAATGAACAACTATTAATTACTAATGTAAAAGTACTAAGTAAAGTAAAGTAATTTTTTACTGAAGTACAAAGTTAAAAGTAAAGGTGGTAATATCTGCAGAAACCACAAACAGAAGATGGAACTACCTCTTCAAACTAAAACAGACACCAGAATGCTTCATTAACATGTTAAAATCTCAACATGTTTCTTCTGGAGCAGGATGCTCCCAGACCACCGACAGGGGACTGGCTTACCAACATGTCACCTTTTTCTCCTCTTATGAGTTTGCAGGTCTGTATTTAGTAATAAAAAAATACCAATAAGAGAACCACATAGTACAAAAAAAGCAATAAAAATGTTGATTTTTCAAAAAAAAAGAAATAATTACATGCAAGATTTGTATTTGTAATCAAGTATTTTTACTGCTGGCATTACTTTTGCTTTTACTTAAATAAGGGATCTGAGTACTTTTTCCATCACAACAGGCTCAGTGAATACAGTGTTTTATTTATGGCGGCCGTCACATTAAAAACATCTGCACCACAACATGATTTTCTATTTTTGGAGCTGCCCACCTTTATCGGTCGTCACTAGAAGGGAACTATTGATTTGCGAAACTCTCGCAAGATTTGTGTCCGCTGTTTCTACTAAAATAATCACACTTGCGCAATCTTTCACGGGTCTAGGGTTCCCTTCTAGACACGACCCTCTCTGTGTCTCTGTCAAACTAGTGACAGCGGACTGTCTGTGAACAGCATGATGTGACATCCTGCAGTGTTTCACACGCAGAGACTTTATTTGTGAGGACACCCAGGTATAGTTTGTGACCAATTTTGGCATTTTTATTTTTTTTTAATCAGTTCTAAAGGACGACGACATCCGCAATTGATTAGTAATCAATTAGTGTAGATGTCATTCACAAACCACATTAGTTTCGATTGTGTTAATAAACTCCGTCATTACCAACAAGTCTCCTCCACGTGCAGCTTCTCTGCTGCTGTGAAAACTGAATCGCGGGTGAATTTATATGTAGGGAAAAACAACAAAACGTGTGTTGGATTTTAGGTTGACTTTATAAGACATCCTGCTGATGAAGAAAGTCAAGGTTAAGAGAAACGCGCTGACCTCCTGTGTGTGTGTGTGCTGTATGAGTGCGAACAGAAGAGCTGCATTGACACAGAGGAGAGACGCTGCAGCCGTGTGATAATAAATTACATCAACAATTAAACGTCGGAGCTTATCAATACGCTGGCCTTTAATAATTCAGCCGTTTAATACCGCATTTCAATACCCACCTCGACGTGCGAAACACAGTGTGCTGCACAGTTGTTCAGATTTAAACGAGGCCTCGAGGCAAAAAATTTGCTGGCACCTTTCTCTCTCTCTCTCTCTCAGCAGGACCGCAAAGATAAAGAAATACAGTCTGAGTGAAGCCCTGGAGCCGCGGAGTGATATACGACCATCACTAACAACTAAAGCCTCGACTGGTAACAAGTATGAGGGCTGTTGTGCTGAGCTAGCTCGATGCTAACGTCGGCTAGCAGTAGCGGTTAGCATCCGCCGCTAACCCCCGCTTCCAAGCTCATTACAACGGCTCTACTGCTCATTACAACATAACACCAGAGGCTCCCGTTGTTGATGACATTTTACCCTCGGCAAATACCACTGGTGCTTTACTTTAGTAGCTAAGTTAACTTACGTGCCAAATCGTGGTCCTCTAGTAACCGAGTAGCCCAACGTAATTTGTTGTTTAAAACAGGTAGCATTTCCTGTAAGGTTACCTGTTTCACAATAAAAGAGAAGTGTTGTATCACAAACACACAATTAAATCATGCTCAATATGTATGGATGAAAAATGTCCCCCTACCTCTCTCAAGTCAGAACACGAAGACAAATCGTTGGAAACTTTACCGCCAACACAAGGAAGCTGGTTCAGAAATAGTTTGCGCATGCGTAGTCTGAAGCATTTGAATCTTCTTCTTACTGCCACCTTCCGGGTGTAATAAGTATTTCAATCATAATTCACTTAAATTAAATGGTTTGTGTTTAACCAACACATAATTATTTTGTACACATGACGAAAGACACAATTACATGGACTTTATTAGAAAAAAATATTTCAACTTAACAAAAACATGTATTTTAAGTAAACTGAAAACATAAAAATAATGTGCAGTGTACAACCCACCTCATTCACTTTTTTGAGTGAATGTAAAAAGGGCCGTGTTTTACTGCACCTGTGGCCGTCTGACTGGCCTTGGAAAATATCCTTTCGGATGGTGATGAGGTGGAGGGGATGCTGTGTATTCTTTTTGCAGCTCTGGACAACTTCGGGTATCTCTCCACATTATTCTGCCACCATTCCAGCAGACCTCCATTACATTTGGTGAAGTCTTTTAAATAAGCCTTCATCTCACTCTTCTCGTCCGCCTGTTCCTCCTCCTCTTCATCACTGGCCAGCAGCATTGCCATCACCTTGTCTCTCTGAGCTAATTAGTTGCTGTAAAGTTGAAATCACTGCCAAGATGCTAGTCTGGTGGTCCTGTAGCACGCTCACCTCAGATTAATTGGATCATGCAACTGTAGTAGGTGATTTATTCATGCATAGTAAGGATATTGATTAAGTGCACACATCATTTTCAATTTTTCAACAGAATTACTAATAGGCTGCTAATGTTTATATCAAAATAGGCTATATATCATGAATTATTGGAAGAATAAAGAAATACTATGCAACATCTGATGCTCAGCACCCCCATATTGCCAGAATGGTACGATCTTTGTTCCGTAACCACATTTTGCGGCGATTTGACAGCGAGATTGGCAGTCGTATCACACTCTTCCGAATCAAATCAACGAATCGTCGACTATTTGGGGTCACCCCTAATTATTATGTTTTGTTCAATGACTAAATTGCATGTTTTATAACTAAAATCATTACTGCCATGGTAGTTCAATGGTTTCATGAGAATGACCCACTGATACACAGATATACTGTTCCATCATCCAACACAGAACAGAATGGCAAATCAAAGCTTGAAAAGGAAGTGGAAGAGCTAACAAAACAAGTTTAACCACAAGCAAAATAACACTACTAATGTTGATGAAGCTCCTTCAGCACCAAAATAAAAAAAAAAGAAGAACCCTCAAAGCTTGAAAATAAGATAACTGAACTGACAAAACAAGTAGAGAGGCTAGCCCAGAGCCAAAAACCTTCCAAAGATAGTAAAAGCACAGAAGGACAGACTGTTTTGCAGTTAACAGCAGCAGCACTAAGATATTTCCTGAGATCTCTGGAATGCCAAGAGCTCGGTTCTGCTTCAGGTGTGGTGAAGACAGTCACATTGCTGCTTATTGTTCAAATGAGCCAATTATAACATTAGTTCAGCAAAAAAATGCAGAGCTCAGAGAAAAGCAAGAAAAGTTTAAAGTTCAGCAGGCTGCTTCACCCTTTACTTTAAACTTGTAGCAGCTCCTGCTACAGGTCAATCAGGAGCTGAACTTGCTAACCCCAGTCCCAATATGCAAGTCTGCAATTTTGGAGCACAAGGGAAATTAAGGGCACAGGAAATGGAAACTGACAATAACACAGAGCAGTCTATACCCCAAGGGCTTATAGGTCCCTGTCCCTGTCCCTGCAGCTTCAGTTTTCCTTGAGAACATATCATGCAAGTCTGTCTTGGATGCCAGCTCACAGGTTACAACAGTATCTGAGTCTTTCCATAAGAACTACTTGTCTTACCTTCCCATGCCTTTCTTGAAATTGAGGGAGCTGGTGGATGGCATGTTCCCTGTCTTGGCTACATAGAAACCCATGTCATTTTTCCTCAGCCCATCACTGGCAAGGAAGAGACGCTAGTCGCATTAGCACTTGTATAAATACAATACCAAATCACAATACCAAAATCCCCCTGCTGACTGGGACTAATGTGCTTTTCAGACCTTATGAACATGCACTTGAGCGAGAAGGTCTGGATTTCATATGCAAACTTAACTCCAAAGACATTGCACAGATCTTTGATCTTCTAGCACGTTGCTCGCACCCATGTGATTGACAATCATGCATCTCCTGTCAGGTCATGGCAGGGATGCCATCACCATGGGTTATGGGTGATGTAAGACTGAAGAAAAACAACCAGAGCGACACATTTGTGCTTGAGCCACATGCAATCCATTGTTTGCCTGGAGGCATGTTCCTTGAAGCAGCTCTCATATTCCCTTTAAAGCTTGCAGCAAGGTTCCTCTTGTCCTGCATAACCTGAGCGAGCACAGTGTCACACTGCAGCCTAAAAGTATCATTGCCCAGGTCTGTGCAGCTCAGCACCTAACACCACTTGGATCTGAGCAACATGCACTCTGTCAGGCCAAGCTTGACAGTGATAGTCTCAAGTTCAATCTTGATGATTTGCCAATTTCAGAACAGTGGAAAGAGCGTATTCTCACCAAACTCCAGGCCATATCTGAAGTTTTTGCAGTCGATGACTTGTCATGTGGTCATACAAAAGCCATCAAACATCACATTCCACTGCATGATGAAACTCCCTTTAACACTAGGACCACCAGCATTCTAGCACCCCCTCCTGGCGCCGCAACAGTCAGCCAGACTGTTGTTTGATTGTTTTTGCTCAGAAGTACATTAAGAAGTTTTTTTTTTTTTTTAAATAAATTTACCAGAAATTAAGTTAAATAAACAAAATTTCACAGTCAAGAGGAT
>JAPZEB010000026.1:2638666-2650761 GCA_029783705.1 Chaetodon striatus | reverse complement strand
AACATTAAAAGTAAAAAGAAAAAGTATGTGACTCTAACGAACCCTGACTGAAAACAAACATGACACAGGGAAGAGGCAAAGCCAAAACCCTGCCATCCTCATGGTGGCTGCTGATTGGAAAAGACTGGCCATCAGTCTTTTTTACACGTCTTACCGTCAACTTCAGTTAAATCTGAAATTTAATGGATGGCTCTGTGGCCCATAGATAAATTATTTAACACAAACAAACAAAAAGACAATTCTGCTTTCTTCATTGTTTGAAAATGTTAAATCCTTATGGAGTGACAGACGGTGGAATGATTGCAAAGCCGATGCAAACAAAGTTTCATTCTCCTCATTAAAGCGACAGACAGACGCTACTTCAATTTATATTCAGGAGACAGTGGCACCTCTAAAATCAAACCTACGAGCAATAAAGTGGGAAGCACAGTTAAACACCTTTAACATCAGATCCTGTCTGTGATGGGAAAAGTGTTGTAAAATCAAAATGGATTTAGAGAGGTTTTATTAGCCACCTCGTTTTAACAGCTACACTTCATCCAGCCCGTCGGCCTGCGAGTTAGACATCACATTTCATCTTCATTTGGGAGCTAAAACACAGCAGCTCTGCTCTGGGTCAAAAACAACTGGACACAATTTATCTTTTAATTCATAACCAGGAGCTTTGTGTGCAGTGTAAGTGGATTTTTGGATTTCACTAATTCCCTCATATCACTACAGGCTTTCATTATGTTGACTTTAAAACAAGCCTGGAACAAGGCTGCATGTCAGAAAACAAATAAAAAGGTTAATCCTCCTAAAAGTGTGGAGTATATCTGTGTTTGTGTTGTTTGTGTGTGCAGGAAGCCTTGACGCACTGTCCGTCTTCTGCCAACCGAGATGCTTGCACCACATCTCCTCTTCAAGGCGTCTCTGAAGAAACAGCAGGCTTGATGAAATCTTGACGAGACCGTCAGAGCCTGTCACATGTATCAGGGATTACGCCTCATTAGAGCAGCTCTCAAAAGCAGCTCCCCCACATTTTTCCTCCACAGACTGAGTTTGATTAGTCTTTTATCTAAGCTGTGACGTCTCCTCTCCATCTCACCCCCCCACCCCCCCACCCCTCTCTCCCTGTCTTTAGGCACAGCTCATGTTTCCCTCTCTGCTACCCCCCACTGGCAGCTGATTGTCCCTCCTGAGCTGCAGGGAGCCGTCAGGGAGCCTGTGGGGACGCAGGACAACTGCTCATCCCTGAATACTTTCCTCTGCACATGGCACACTGTCACGTAGGAGGCCTTCAAGCTCCTTGTTATGAGCACTGACTGGAGGGTGAAGGGTACAGATGGTGGCATGCTCTGTCCGGCTGCCCCCTGTCAGCCTCGGGCCAGGGTTGTCACCCCGCACTGACTGTGGCACAAAACCAACATGTGCAAGGAGTGAAACCATATGTGTGTTGTAATTTCAAAGAGACAGTTAGTGTTACTAAAACATTTACATAAAAACACCAGTCATTTAGAGTGATTAATTATAAAGTGGGGCTGCAGCAAATGAGATTCACTGTTCTTGCCCAAAATTCAATTCTGGTATTGAATATAATCACTTATCAGCCCACAGAGGAGCAATTAAAATTGAAGGAAACGGTCTCCTGAACAGCAGTGACTGAGAGATAGATCTCTGCTTTGGTATCAAGCGGCACAGACCAGCTGCTTTTGGCAAACACAAGTGTGCTGTGTGATTTGAAGCTGCCCACACGTATCAGATTTTTCACATCTGTGCCATTTCTGAGCCACTACAGACTCAGACTGCTGAACTCCCAACACCCTGTGCCACAAAATTTATCAAAATAAAATCCTTATTGTGTTCCTGTAAGTCTCCAGATAAGCTGCTCTTCAATAAGAAGATTCAGCTGGAGCAATATTGAAGTTTGATATCAGCAAGCCTTTATTTTAAGCTTCCTGTGCATCAGCCATAAACCTCAGCAAACTGTCAGGCAGAATCCACTAAATATCACATTATGACATTTAAAACCACTGAAATAAGGAGGAGTTGGCGCTAAATTAAAATCCCAAAACAATGCAGGAAAGCTGCGGTAAGAATTTAAAAATAAACCTTTGGAAGTCTGAAGTGAAAGTAACACACTGTTTGTGTTTGTTTTAAGGAAACACAGTCTAAACAGCCCTCTGCTTGTCTATCAAATGCACTATATGATTAACATGATGTTGGCTAATCAAGCAAGATCACTTTGCATTTTTTTCATTCAGCTAGAACTAGCATACAGTCTGTAGTCATGCACCGAGTAAGAACTACATAGGCAGAAATTATGTGTTTTTATAGACAGATGGTAAAAAAGCAAATGAGCAGTTTTATAACATTGGATATTTCCTACTAGGCAGCAGACAAGGCCTCAGCACGGAAGTTTAAAGTCAAGAGCAAGAGCTGCTGCTTTCAGGGACAGAGGAAAGTTGAATATTTTATCATGTAAAGATGAAACACTTGTGTTTGTGTCATTTGTGAGAAGCAGCTGCCCCCCTAGGCTTTTTCACAGTATCTGATCTGGCACTCATTCAAAAAAGTTTGGACACCCCTGGGCTAAACTTTCCAAGAGGCAAGATGTACTTTCACAAAACTGTAGTTTAAATTGAGCATAGCGTTAGTTCAGGCAGGACACGGTGTCAAGCTCAGCTCACATCCCAGCTACATCAGTTGATCTCAAACAGCCAATCAACTGATGGAGCAGCTGTTTGATGAAAGGGAGTCAGCTGATAGATCACATGATTCCTGTCTGTGCAACCGATTGGCAAATCTCATTCAGGACGCCCTATTTACACTGCTCTGGCCTGCCTACTGTTGCTACTTCCTCTGCAAGCTGCTTTGCAAGCTCCCACACATGAGAACAACCAGGCTGTCGGTGAACGCGCTTCAACTTACCCTGCTGCTCATCATGTTGAACCCTGTCCACAATGAGGATCCACTGTGACTAATCGTATGCATCATGGACTCATAGCAAAAGCAATCTGAAGCAGAGAAAGCCAACCTGAAGAGAGTGCCGTTCCCGCCAGTGGAGCTCTCATCTGGCAAGTAGTGATTTAAATGTTTCCAGTATTACCGAGTGGCTGGTGCCAGGCCTCCGGTAGCACTGCTTCAAACACTATAAGTCTATGGCAGCAGTCACAGCTTAGCAGGAAGACCTATCTCACTGTTTATGGAGCATCAGAGAGGAACTGCCATCTGCAGATGTCTCCACCTGGTCCCAGGGAAGCCACCGAAACAAGCAACAGCTCCCTCAACTTCACCGCAGTTCCAGTACGGCTGCCGCTCCTCCGTCCTAATGAGCCGGTGTTCCAGCTCCGCTGTTCAGAACGATAATCCCATCTGTCGGCCTTCTCCTCCATGCAGTCATCACTCACCAAAATGAACTCCAAAATCATAGACTTTGCATCCAGTTCAGCAGCTGCTGCCGGTCCATTTTTCCTTGCAGCCACTGTCCTCCCCCACCACCGTGGGTGCATGCATGGCTGTCATCTGCGACGCTGACTGATGACGTCACTACATCACACTTCGATGGCAGCTTATTCCCGCTGAGGACGCTGGGAAGTGCAGTCCGAGTCTCTCCCAAGGTTTCACTCTTTGCGCCTGCAGCTACCATTTCCCACAGTATGAAAAGCCAAATCTAGCAGGTAATGGCATCAATCTTGTTTAAATTTCCTGGTGCTCAGAAGCAGGCTTTTTGTGGCTTCTGGAGATAAGTCAGCGATGCTAAAGCACAGTGATCCCTGCCTTCCCTAAACTGTGACTTCATTAATTTAATTCGGCATTTGGCGTATTCAGGGATGTCATCTGTGAAGTGCATCCATTCCGAGGAGCTGATCTGAGTACTTATCTAGTCATCATGTCCAATCTAGCCATGGCCTACAGAGGAACAGTATTTATAAATATATGAATTATAAATATAATAATGGACATGAGATATATATATATATGTTTAAAAAAAAAAAAAAAGCATCACGTTATGTCCATCCATTAAATGTGCTGGTCAGTTTTCGATTTGGTTCTCATTTATAGGCCTCTCTGCAGCTCGTTCTCCCACTTCTGTGTAGACAATTCAAGCCTCTCCCAGCTTCAACCCAAACAGACTAAGGTGATTCTGATAGACTCCCATGCATTCTAACTGTTATGGCAATATGTGCAAGGTCCATATTTAAAAAAAATATCCATGCTTTCAGCTATTTAAATTATAAATTATTAAATAAATGAATAAAAATTAAAGCCATCAACCTCCCTGAGTTTGAAAAAGCTTAAAAAAAATACATAAATAAATAAAAATCCTTACTGCTGTTTTATCAATCACGCATAACAAGAGTGGTACAAGGGTTCCTAGCTGACTTCATGTGGTTGACAAGTGTCGCTTGCAGTAATTTACAATTTGCTTGAAGGAGCTCAAGATGCACGCCTGAAAAAAGAGGCTCCATGATCGGTTTATTTGAAGAATATATAGGTATAGCTACCCATAATATGCTGGGAAAGCGCCTAATTATTATTTATCTGCTCCTAATCAAGCTCAAAGCATCATAGTTTCATCCCTTTGGCACTGTTTTCACAGTTTTATGCGTACTTTTCTGGATTCTTTAATAACTGTAAAATGCCTTTCATGCGTCTTAGATGACCTCATGCTGGAAAACTGTCCATTCTAACCAACTCAATGCATCTTTGCTCTCAAACACACTTTGCTAAATTGCTAAATTAGGTATTCCTCTTCCCGAAGACATCAGGTTAGATATCAACCACATGCAAGCAAATAAATAAATAATAAAAAAATCATCGCACATGTAATCGCATCGAAGAGGTCATGAGAAGCATAGGAGGCAGGAGCATGTCAAAAAGGAGTCCTGTCTTCTCTTGGGTATCTTATTTGCAGGAAAAAGAATGAATGTTCTCGCTATTATGGTTCTTATTTTAGATCTATTTAAACAGGATCATGCACAGAATGATCTCCTGCATTTTAAGGGTTAACTGGACAGAGGGAGCACTCTCAATTCAAACTAACAATCTTAGAAAGCCATTTTTTTTTACACTTACCGCTTCTTACAGCACCACTGAACTTTTGGAATTAAGCATGAACATTAGCCTCAGTATCATGCATCAAACTCAAACCGTCAGATTGCCATGTCAAACATATCACACAGAAACTTCAGTTAGCTGAACACCCCAACTTTGGGTTTTGTTCACTTTTCCCCCAACAGTTGAACAACCAGATCTGGCTCTTTTTGTCTTTAATCCAGCCCATGAGACTTGTCTTGCCACATGTCCCTCTGTACAGTGCCTAAATAGAAACGAGCCAATTACCAAGAGCAGCTTGACATGGGACCATGTCATCCTGTCTGTGAACAACCACCCCCTTCCTCCTAGCAACAAGACAACTGCTGCAACAGGAGACAAATCAATGAGTGCAGGTCAATTTCTGCAGGAATGTCCTTGTGTGCGACAAGTGCTGTCTAGTGGAGTAGATGAATCGATGTAGAGAGGGCTGTTGAATTCCTCAATCTCCTAAACTATAATAGAACTTAGTGCCTTCTTGCCAAAAGCCTTCAGTGCATTCTTTCCCTCTCTCCCTCGCCAAGCAATTGCCATTCTGTGAGCAGGGGGAGATAGGGGAAGGTAGCAATCATGAGCACCTCTCAGAGAGAGAAAGACGTCATGTGTGAAGGGATTTGTGGGTCAGAGAGAGAGAGAGCACAGGGGTGGGCCGGCTGAGAGACGAATTCAGACATATATCTAGATAGAGAAGTATTTGTGCCCCTAGGAGGGGTTGGAGGGAGAGTCATAGAGGGGATGAGACAGATGGAGAGTCTGGCAGTGTAATCAGTGGAGTGGCAGTAGTGGTTAACAGTTGATCATTCACCCACTGCACTTTCCTCACAGCTGATAGACAGGGCTGAGAATAGCCTTGAAAACATTAAATACTCAGCTTCATTACAACAGAATCACCAGCAGGCAAAGGAGGGAAGAAAGCAGAGGCTATAGATGAGGCTCACAGCAAACTCACCATATCAAACTATTTTGTCAGTAATAATAAACAGTGAATACAGAGGGCTTTTATATAATAACACTTCCATAGCACTTGCACCCTATCAAACTGTGAAGCTAAAATGAAGCTGTTGCTTACCTCTCTAAGGGTGATGGTGCTGGTGGGTTTTTGTTGAGGTGGAGAGAGCTGAATTAAGCTGCAACCCACATCAGGTCAATTTTAGAAACTGTATCACAACACAGGCACCGATTACGTGGGTGCATGGAGGCTCGGGCACCCGCGGGTAATTGTGAACACCTACAGGGAAATCATAGCATTGGGTCTACTATATCAGAAGCCTAATAAATGCTGTCAAAATAAGATTGGGCATCATGTCACAGCATTGTAAGCTAAATCTATGCTCATTTCACTTTCTTGGGGTCCTGCTGTAGTCCTTGAGGCTTTGGTCAGTCCTGGGGTAGTAGTAGCTCAGTCCATAGGGACTTGGCTTGGGAACTGGAGGGCCACTGGTTCATGTCCCCGTACAGACCAAGTATGGAGCGTGGACTGGTAGCTGAAGAAGTGCCAGTTCACCTCGTGGGCACTGCTGAAGTGCCCTCAAGCAAGGTACTGAACCCCTAACTGCTTGGGCCACCTGTCCAAGGCAACCCTATCTGTACTTTTAATGCATATAGGTCCTTTTTGTGCGTGTGTGTGTTTCAAGACTGTGTGTATATGACAACAAAGTGAAATAAATCCCCAAGGGGATTAATAAAGTATATCCCCTTTTCATCCTCCTCCTCCTCCTGTTTTTTTCAACCTTCTGAAAACAGACCTTCAGCAGGCAGCCACGAGGGTTATTGTTTTCATCATCCTGTTTAAAATATAACTTAAGCTATAAGAGCTTAAGAGCTTATGTCACAAGCAGTCTAAAGGACAGTGTAAATGTGTGGCAATGCCACAGTATTGTCCCGTCATGGCCACAGGAGATCATTTTTTACATGATCCTGTTTAAAATCAACCCAAAATGAAAAGTATGTGATGCTACAAGTGGTCCAAAATATGGTGAAAAGGTGGTGACACCAGAGGAGCAAAGAAGCAGGTTGATAGGAATGTTTTTTTTGTTTTGTCTAAATTTATGACACAATTTCAATACTTTTATCAATCATTAAAATCACTCAATCAATATAGTTTACTGGCTTGCATAACATTTTAACTTTAAGGCTGTACAGATTTTAGGGATATGAAATACCCTAAAATATCAATGTAGGCACTGGGGAAATATTTCTACGCAGATGAAACTAAGAAAACAGCTTTGCACTCTGCTCATAAAAATAAGCATATCTCCAAAACTAAAAAAATGTACATAGTTTAAATAACTTATGATGTGTTAAGAAATCTTTTGGATGAATATGTTATGTGTGTTCATATCTGCTAATTGAAAAAAAAGTCAATTATTTGTATTTATGACATAATTTCAATAGTTTCTAAGTTATTATGGTTTATTTACTTACATAACCTTGTAGTTGAGGTTGTACAGATTTTAGGGATATGAAGCATTTGAAAATACACAATAAGTACAAATACCAACATATCAACATGTGCACTGGCACACCATTGCTATGGCAAAGTTCACAAGCTTAATTCAGTATTGGTTTTGGTTATTTTTTATTTTTATTTTTTTTAACTTAAAGAGATATCTGTCCTGATTGTGGTATATAGCATGTGGCATTGACATTGGCAAATCCCACCTGTGGATTCACCAGCCAATACGCCAGACCAGCATTGTGTCATCACCAAGGCCACACCCCCTTTTAGGGGAGAGAAATGCACTGTCAGTCAGGAGGAAAACAGGAAAACATAGATAGGCTGTTGTGTAGCAGGTTAAACAAAGCTTTCACACTGAGATTTGAGGCACAGAAGATACATGAATATTCATTGTCACTAGGGTTTGGAATCACTGGAGGACCCACAATACAATATTATCACAATACTTAGGTCATGATACAATATTATTTTGATATTGCGATATCCTGAGTACTACGATAAAATATATTGCAATATAACCTGTTATTGCAGCAAAATGTGATGCAAAGCAGATGTTTGTAGGATGCCTAGAGTGCTTTGTTCTCATATGACATGGCTTGCAAATCACATGTGTCATATCCAAGGCCTCCTTTTTTTCTGTATTAAAAAGTCAAAAATAAGTGCAGACGTTTTATTTAAATGCCGATGGTGTGTTTCTGATTTCCGTTTCCAGTGCCTCCATCTTTGTTTTGATTAAGTTCATGCCAAATGACGCTGACTGAGACCTCTCCTGACCTCACCAGGAAAAAAAACATCAGCACCATCTATTCGACCAAAAAGACAATTGATTTTCTTATTCTTGTTCCAAAAAATTTATTAAAATGTGTATTTGCACAAATAAATAATATATATAATAAAAGATTGATACTTAGTGTTGGTGTATCAATACAATAACTTTGTAGACCAACAGTAGCAATGATTGCCAAACCAAAGATGTTTTTAAAGTCTCTGTGTGTTCTGCTCTCAGTATGTTTGTAGCTTCTCACTGAATCTCTATGGTTTGGAGTTAAGTTTCTCTGTTTGGTCCCTATTTCTGCTTTCACATATTTGCTTTACATGTTGGACAATACTTGAAAATGCTGAATACTGAAAAATGTGAAAAGACTGGGAACTGTGGAATACTGCATTATGCAGTTAAACTGTTAAAGTGTTTTTTACCATTCCTCTGTCCAAGATTTTTTGGACGGACCTAAAATGTCTATTCAATGGCACACTGGAGCCATTCTTAACATAACCTCTCCTCTACTGTGTAAACAATACTTACTAATGCTAAATCATGTGTCATATCCAAGTCCTCCTTTGCTTGCTAAAGCACATAGCATCACTGCTGTTTTATTCACCCTGTCTGTGAGTAGCGAGTATGCTACGTCCCACAAGCTCTCTAAGCTCTTTTTGTCTGATAAATACATGAATAAACATTTCTGTTAAATGCCACAATCGGGCTTCACTATCAAACCATTCAGTCTGTCCGGCTGAATTGGCTACCCAGCCCACCAGCAGTTACTGCTCACTGCTGCATGTGTGTGCTTTGAACTAACATTAGCTGCTGTTAGCTGCTGAATGAACGGCTATGGCCACGCAACAGCTCTTATTCCCTGGTTCAAAGGGTGTGAGCTGTGCAACCATAGACTGTGTGCCACTGGCTTAGCTGCTAACGAGAGTCTGTTGTGGTGGAGCACCATTTAGTCTTTAGCTTGGGGTGTGTGTATGCTATTCCTACTGGCTTAGCTCCAAACATGTGTCAATCCCTTCCCTTTCAGCTCCTTTAGCAGATACATCCCTGGTGTCTCAGAGCAGAGAATACTGTTCTTTTTCACAATTTTGAAACCTAATATTATAAACTTGGCGATGGTTTTAACCATTTAACTGTGGCTAAGGGTTTTGACACATTTTTCTGTAATGTGACAAACTCATGACACAACTCACAACTCAGTATTTTCTTATTTTGCTGCTTCAGTGTAAAAGCTTTTACATAATAAATATAATGAGGGGCTTTTATATTTATTCAGCTGTGGTAGTCACTGGACTGTGGTGTCAGTTTACATTACAGGTTCCTATTGTTCTACCCAAATCTGAGATCTATTGTCTTTTTCCAAACCTCTTCAAAATTTCAATCTTACAAGTTTCAAGTTTAAAAGTTAAGTTTCTTTTCCAACATCGATAAGCCTAGCCACAGCAAATCTAAGTATAACTGTAACAGGTTGTGTTTGAACCCACACAGGAAACCAGGAACAGCTGGTAATGACATTTATTGCCACAACTCAGCAGGTACAGATAAGGCCAGGTAATTGGCTCACAATACAGTTCAACACACCAGCAAGGTTTCTCACAAAGTCTTTGACAGCTTGGCTGGTTCTGTCGTCCAAACTTGACTGGGAAGCAGGTGAGTGGGCGGTGACATTTGCCCCAACACACACACAGTTCAGTTCAATAACAGGCAAGGATACTGTGGAGAAGTAGGCAGGAGACATGGTTGTGGAGGCAGAGGATCTGGAACCAAGTAAGTACACAGTCCAAGCAGATGAACCAATAGGGTACAGGCTGAAAGTAGATCGAGGCCAGAAGGTGGATTGAGAAGCCAGCAGGTAAGTACTCACAGGATGCACACACAATGGCAAATGTGGAGACATGATAAAGGTCTCTGGACCACAGGAAAACAGAGGTAAGGAACACTGTAGCATCGTTGTCAGATGGTAACTCCAAGCAGTCACAGGCTAACAGGAACCAAGGATGCAGGTGACTGGTAATGCAGAACTGGGACATATAACAGGAAAAAGGAAAGCTGACTGAGGCTCTGCTGGGCACCAAGCTTTATGACGGGTCAATTCGATGACAGTGCAGGAAAGTGTAAGATAATACCCTACAAATAAGTGCAGAAATTCACAAAAACTTTCAGAATAACTATTGACAGTTATTTAGATCCCAGCGCCATTGTGCTGTTGTAGATATTAATTAGCATTATCCCCCTGTAGTTCTAACAGTGATGTGAGTCACATATGGCATTTCAGAGGTGTTGTGGATGTCAAGCTTGATAATCCCCCTGCTGCTCATGTCCCCTGGCCTTCCTTGACAATCTGTTTCTAGTCCGTTATTTTCCTGAATTTAAAGGAAACTTTTTACCACATCCTGCACCCTCAGTTATATTCTTATATGTTTCTGAATCTTGTTATCCCCAGCCTGTCAAACACTGCCACCCTCTTTCAAAGAGGACTATGTTTCTCTTAGAAATACCTATTTTTATCTAAGGCCCCTATGCTTCAATATATTTCTTATCATTCATTTTCTGCAGCTTTTGTTAGTAATTTTTAAATCTGAGCTCGAAACAATTGTATGTTGAACTTAAATGACCTTTTTCAGCCTTAAAGGTTTCAGTTTTATTTTAAATGTTATTGATCCAGGCACATGAATGAGTTCATAACTATCAAAGAATTCATTTGTACAGTATTACCATAAAACACAAGGGATTGTTTGGAACACCAGGGAGAATTAATTTTAGCATTTTAATATTGTAATTACCAATTTTGACTACCAACAATTATCGTGATTTTTGAAGGCAGTACACTGAAAGTAGCCTATAATATTGTGAAAAGATTAACCTATATTACCTCAATATCATCAGAACGTTACCCCATTAGCTTTTGATCCAAATATTGCTCTGATATAACTACTGTATTGTTAGCAGTTTACCATATTGTTACCAAACATTGCTATACTATTGCTAAATAGTTTGGCCTTAGTTGGTATTGTGCACGAGGTGTATGAGTTTATTAGTGGATGTTTTGATATATCCTAGTTTTATTTTTGTTAAACGCACAACATCATGACTTGCATGACAATCTCAAACATATCAGGCTAAAAGATAACCTGTAGGGGTGTGTCATATCCCAGCATGATGTTAGAAAATCGATGGACCGTTATGTCGGACAGATTTTGAAATTTTTGTTGGGATGAAAATGATAATGATATTTTAACTGTCTAACAACATTAAAATTTCACGTTCTGTGGACATAAACATGATGTTGTGCAGACAGGTATTGTTCTCCGCTAAGCAACTAAATGTCATTAATCTTTGTCAGTGTTCGGAGGATGTTGAATTTTGATCTCTTCACAACACAACTTAAATCCCAAAAAATATTAACGTCTTCTGACATCAATGTTCTGTATCAAATTGATGCTGGCATGAGACAACGTCCTGACAGCAGCTTCTCTGGCAGCAGCGCAGCATATTTCCCTCTCCTCCCTTGCCATGTGCACGCAGGCAGGAGAGAAAGGTTATGGAAATCAGCATTGCCAGATAAGTTTGTCATGTCATGTCTGTCATAATGTTAGCCTACATGAAGCTTGTCCAAAAACATAATGTATGTGAATGTGTGATAGTCTTAGTAACACAACAGCCTCTCAAAGTAAGTCCATAAGGCAAACTGTGACATTAATTCTGACATACAATGTTGGGATTTGCTAAAGGCAGGTTGGTTATTGATTATTAATTACAAAATGTAATAAATCAAGAAATTAAATTATT
>JAPZEB010000026.1:2573074-2592747 GCA_029783705.1 Chaetodon striatus | reverse complement strand
GTTCTCTGAAGAAATAAAATAATAAACCAACCAATCTATCCTCCAAACACATCACAGTGGGAGTGTCTCTGGGACACCTCCCCTGGCTGTCATTCTCAGAACCACCCACAGTTTCTCTACACTGGTGAAATGTAACTAGATACAGTTACTTAAGTGCTGTACTTATGTACAAACGAGGCACGCAAAAGATACAAAAATACCAGAAACAGCGATAAATAATAATAAAAATCATAAACAGTGGCATGTACTTAACTAGAGAGAAGCTCGTCAAACAAGCTGGTCCAAATATGTCAAAATGAATGTCAGTGCATTGCCTTCAAACATTTCACAAATAAAACTATGTAAAAGTTAGAGCTGCAGATGGTAACTTAATTTTTATTTTTTTTATTTTCATATTTGCTGAAATTGTCTCTATATCCACACAACATAAATGTGTCCCCCCATAACTTTCACAGTAGGAACGAATACACTTTTCCATCTTCAGATGGGGGGGTCAGAAAAACTTACAGTACACAATTTGCAATAGCAATGTGGATTATATGAACAAAATATAATTTAAAATGCAGCATTCAGTCTAATGTAGTGTGAATTCATGGTGATTGGGACAGTTTTTGAATTTCCTTCCTCTGTAAGCTTTCTTGCCATAAATGAAAAAAAGATGGCCCGACAAATGATACATTTCTGTAATACTGAAGATGTTGTCTATCCATTTGAGGAGGAAAGACAGTTGTATCATATTTCAAGGAGACGTGACATACCCTTTTAAGTAAACTGACCTCAAACGTCTTTTTTTGTAACATTTGGGTGATTTGGAGAGGACATCTTATTACTGATTTAGGCTAGTGTAAGCACATTTATTGCTCTATTTATTTCATTATTTCAACATGTACGTTTTTCTTTTCCTGTTCATCATTATGAATTAAGACTCCATGTTCATTTCTGTTCAACTTTATTTTTGAAGTCCGTCCAGAATTCATACAACATAAAGCTGTCTTTCCTCACAATCACAACCTTCTTCTGCCTCCACATCCTCCCTTAATTCTCTTCCACCAAATTTCACTGAACACATTTAACTGAGGTGTAATAAAAATTGAAGTCCAAGATTCAATTAATTCATGTAATTGGGTTAAACAAAATTGTTTTGAGTTTTAAAAAAAAATTGAACACATTTAGTTGAGGTTAAACAATGCTAGTCAGGATTAGTTATAGTTGGGTTATGAGGTTGAGGCAAAGTGTTAGGTTTGGCTTGGATAGTGTATCAGTGTAAGATTTTTGCTAGCAGTTTAGTCTAGTGGGCAAAAAAAATGACCTGCAAAACACACCCCACGTAGAATCCAGCTAATCCAGAAATACTTTGATGGTTGGTATTGCACACATGAAGAGGTTGGGAAGCACTAATCTAGAGCATACAGAGCATACACAATGGTTCTCTATTGCAAGGCTGATTGTTTTCTTCATTAGCAAAGCTTCTTAGTACTGTCCCAATCACCTAAAGCATGTAGTCGAACATTATAATCATGTTTCTATCAAAGGTTTGTGCAATATATTATCTATGACAAGTTTATGACCTTATGATTAAAACTAGCTAAAGCTCATGTCATTTTCCTCATGCAGTGCAAGGTCAACTTCCTGTCTGAATACTGCCCCACCTACATGATGTCATACCTATGAGGGCATGCACTTTTGATTATGTGGTTTCACAGCTATGGCTCAGCACAATTTCTTTTTCTCTCATCAGGTGAGACAATAAACCCTGTATGGCCTTATGTCCCAATCACTACTCATTGACCCACATTATGAGTCCAGTAGATGTAATTGAGATGAGCAATGTGTTGAACTGATTAGTCATCTTGGTTTTACAGTATTGACTGCAAATTCAGTCATTTGGATCTAGCTTACAAACAGTAACATAGGACGACCAAGTAGGGTAATCGACTGTGTTAAATTATAACATTACTGTTGATTGAGTTTCAGTGATTTCCTGATTCCTAGGTTTAAAGTTACTGTGGTTGAAGTTGAACAACCCTTGTTGGATTATTAATTCCAAATCAGGAATCATGATGTGTTGTTTATCATTCTTTATACTTTTCTTCAGTTGTGAGGCAAACCAGCTCAAACTGCCTTAAAATATGAGATTGAAATGGCACCTCCTGCATGTGCTCATCTATCCTAACCAACACAACATGGAGTTGATAAAGTTCTTGAACCAGAGTATCCAAAATTAATAAAAAACGTTCATACTATGTTAACCCCACTCAGTTTAGTGTTCATGCTAATGAGCACATGAACACTAAAGGCAAAGTGTGGCTGAGGCTAATGAGAATGTCATTATTTATACCTGTAAAACTTTATAGAACATTAAAATGCATGTACCTTTTTACAGCTTAATGTGAACATGTGAGGACTGAAAAACTACTGTGTGCACAATCAGCTGTTATGAAACCAGAAAGTCACATTTCAGATTTTTAATAGAAAAAACAGCAAGTTATCTTGACCCTCAATTTTCATTCCAGTAATACAACCCCCTCCCCCCGCCCCAAGTTCAATTCAACACAGCCTCAGTGCTCCCTTCATATGTAGAGCAGCCTGGATCACTATCAGGCAGGCATGTAGCAACAATCACATTACACAGAGCAGTTTATGGCAGAAACAAAACATCCTTCTGAAGGGGAATGACACGGCTGGGCTTATACTGAATCTCGACAGCCCTGTGCTAGTCTGTTGTGTCTCAACTCCTCCTGCGGTTTTCTGTCCGAAATGAGACAGAAACTAAGGCCTCATCCTCTATTGTGCAATTCCAACATCCAAATTCACCTAATTCTGGTTGAACTGAATCAGCAATACTTAAAAATGTATTTTACAATCAGAACTCGGCTGTTTACAATGAATGCTACAAAAGAGGATGCAAAGAATTGAAAGATGGGGATTCTCAGAGATCAAGGCCTTATATTATTTAAATTCAAATTAACTAAAGCTTGACCTCATCCTCACACACAAACACACACATTAGATTTATTTATATTCTGCCTTTCCCTCCATTAATCAGTATTACTCTAGCTCGGTGTCCCCTGGCCTCAACAAGCCTGTTTGAACAGTCAAAGGATACAAGAAGAGATAGGATCATAATTCCTTGAGTGCTGCAGATACTTTTTTTTTTTACAAATTTCAAGAATAAGAGTGATGAAATGAAAACCACCTCATGACAGCTATTCTGCAGAAGTTTAGAACTGTTTAGAGTGAACTCAGGGCAACTGAGAGGTGGCAAGTTTGACATAAAAACTCTAATATATTTCAAGATTTTTGTACAGTAACTTCCCACCTCCACGTTGTTATGAACACACTATTAAAACAAGCTAGCTATAATTGATGTAGAGCACTGTACAATATTACATTATGAGGATGGAGTAGGGCAGTCCTCTGTATCAAAGCTGAAACTGTGTACAAGCTGTTGAACTGGGCTCAACTGGTACAAACAAAGACTGATCAGAGCCATAAACAAGCTGAACTGCTGATGATAAAACCAAAGCACATGAAACCTACATGATGTCTTAGACAAAAAAAGAACCTTTACTTACTCAGAATGTAAATCAACAGTTTTGTAAAAATAAACATACATGACATTGTTTTGACATAATTAAATTACAGACAGACAGATATCATAGGACATGGAGGAGCATACGTGGACATTTATCTTTTCAATAGAGAATTTTACTGCCAAAACACAGTAGAATAATATATTATGGTGAGAATGACTAAGATTCAGCTCGTCACTCAAGACTGCCACCCTCCCCACCCAGTCCACCGCCGAGCTAGACAGTCCTCTGTTGTCACGGAAACCCAGTGACACACAAGTGCAAAGGTCTACTGCTGGCCTTCTTTCTTCTCTCCCTCTGATGAGCCCGAGCTGCTGCTGCTGCTACTGCTGCTGCTGCTGCTGTCACGCTCTGCTGCCATCTGCAGGGAGGAAGGAATATGTTACAGGTAGGTCACATGCATGTCAGATGAGGCTTTATTTCACAGGTACAATATTTTATTTTCTAATAATTTATTTGGATTTGTCCGCGAAAACGTTGTAATTTGTTCATTTTCATTGGTACTGGGGATCAGAGTGTGGATACTTGAGCCAGGCTCAATGAGACCCATTGGGTTCGGATAACAAATCAAAAATTTTTGCTCGGTTTCGGCCCACTTGACATGCTGCTGTATGGCATATTCAAGTGTTGGAATTTGTTATTTACATGCCAACACCTGAACGCAACACAGGCTCTGCTCCAACTGAGTGTGCCTGCGCTGTGTTTGACTGTGTGTAACAGCAGCCTTTTGATGGTCATTTACACACTGTCCACATGTGATCACAGTAAACAGACAAGCTGTAACCATGGTAACAATAACTATGTCAGTAACAAACCGCTGGGTCGGGTTCAGATTTGAAAATCAAAAGGGCTGTCGGGGTCAGTTCTAAATGTCTCAGACTCGCTGGTTGGCACAAGAAATACTTGTTGATTTGTATTATAAAGATGGCCATATGAAAACAGGTGGAGTTTGGGTCAACATGTAAGACTAACAAGTGGTCATACACGCACACAAGCACATTAATTGTCAGACTCAATGGATGGAACCACCTATGCATCCCCATGACCAGTACAAGTCTGCGCGGAAAGAGTGTCCCTGCCACATACACTTGCAATAGCTGGATGTCTTCTCACGAGGCTAAGCGAAAGAGATGCTTTTGGGTGCACAGGAGATCCTAAGAAGCCTTGACATGTACGTGTCAATTTGCGTGCACAAATTAATAAACTTGAGTGGTTTTTTTTTTTGTTTGTTTGTTTTTTTTATAAATGGAGGAGTCGGGATGTTAAATACTATTAATAAATGTTATTGATTTACTTTCATTTTGTGAATTGTTTTCCTATTTTGTGGGATAATGTGCAAAGTGCCACACATTTCAGCAGGATTTGAAATACAATTTGGTTACTGTAAAATGTGATTAATGATTTCAAATGGCTCTCATAAAATGCAAAGTATTTTTGCATGCATGTCGTTTAACCTTATAAATTAAAATGAGCTTTTCTTACATTCAATTGACTAGTCTACTTGTGAACTTGTTTAAAGATCAAGGTAATTAGTCATTAGAAACATCCCTGATAGGTACTTTTTTAACAATATTCCCTAGTGTAACCCAGAGACCATCTTAGTCACTGTCATTAGCTGTCATTTGATCTTATATGCAACGATTCGCTGTTAGCTGAACTAGCGTGCTGTCTAAGTCAGTGTGTAAGACATAATGTTAGTGTCGGTGGATGAGAGACTGTGGGCGGAGCATATTGAATATCGCTGTCTACATGTTTACATGTTCATGCTTGCTGAACACATCTATTGATAAATTACTGGCTTCTTACTCGCTAAGGTTTAATTCCACTTACAGTAATGAGTGTAGCTGCCGTCAGCTCGAGTCATTTTCGAATTTGTTTCCACTGCGGCCGCCGCTGGGCTGCTCACTGCTTACCGTAGCATGTAGGTGTGTGTGTATGTGTGTGTGTGTGTATGTTCAGCGCCGGCACAGAGCACAGACGACAGGCTGCAGGATGATAATGAATTAAATCTAAATGTGTATAAGTGCTATGAAAAGAACCAATACCGTTCGCGGTTGTCAATACTACGACGATAGACGATTAATTGCATAGCCATAACACGGAAGCTGAAATATTTTTTGGTATCATGTTATCATCTTTAACTAGATCACATTTATATGGGGTGAATGTGTGTTCCTACCTTCTTGTAGGCCATTTCGAAGAGTTTAAGTGATGCCTGCTGCAGGTTGGTGGCTGCCTGTTTGATGTTGTCTCCTGTTTCTGAGTCCTTGTTGGTCAGAAGATCCCGGACCTTTGAGATCTCCTCCTTCAGTTTGGTGCACTATGAGTGGACGAATCAAAAACATGAGTGAATAAAGCTGGGGCATGTGTGAAACACATGAGCAATACCAACAGGACAGTTGCCTATAATCAGAGTAAGATCATCATCTTTGTGGTACAAAGACACAGTATCTCAACAATCAATTATTCCATGAAGCAAGGTTTGGCATGACTTAATATGTCAGTTTACTGCAAATATTACATCCTGTGGTTCCATTCAGCAAGTTAACAGCACCAACTATCAGGGCACACACAAATTAAGTTTTACCTCATCAGCAGGAAGCTGGTCCTTGAATTCCTCCATCTTGGATTCTGTGTCATGGACGATGCCCTCAGCCATGTTGACGGCCTCCACACGGTCCTGTGCACAGTAAAATGAGGATTAGAGGGAGACAACAGCATGAGCTTGAAGTACAAAGACTAAACAGATCAAGAAGGACGCAGAAATGCAGTTTTCATACTTAAGATTAAAACAATGAGTCCAAGCATTTTAAGTAGTTTTAATGTTAATCCATTTCAGTGTCTTCACCTTTCTCCTCCTGTCCTCCTCGGCATACCTCTCAGCATTCTTGATCATGTTCTAGATGTCGTCTTTACTAAGACCTCCTGATGACTGGATTACAACTGGGGAGAGAGCAGAGAGAAAAGAGGATGGTTAGATGCTCAACACACAGCAGTTTGATATTTAGATCTGCCATGTAGACCTAATGATAACACAGTCAAAAGAAGGCAGAGTAAACAGTCATTTGAGACACATGGAGCCAACCTTGCAAATGCTGTTCTAAAACAAACGTCATTGCTGAACCTAAAAGCCAGATATTCACTGTTTACTAGAACAACATGTTGTTGCCCAGCTTCTAGACTATTCTTAAATCATTACAGACTGTTTAGTCCTCGGTAGTTGTAGCAACATGTGTTAACATCAGCATTAAGAATTCATGTATTGTCACTAAACACTATTGGCATGTTTGGACTGGAGAAACCGTTTCATAGTTCTAACAATAACGTTTTAAGAAAGCCCCTTTTTAATTGTGTCCACACTGCAAGAACTGGGAACTTTGTAGTTCTCAGAATTCATTGTGAGGTACTTCTAGCTCCTATTCTCACCGAGCACAAAAGGAAGCTGCAAAAATGTACAGTGATTGGTCCATACACAAGTGCTTGCTGGACACATGAGCCAATGCAGCACAGGCAACTGCCATTTAAAACAAAAACATTATCCATGTCAACAACAGACAACACAAGACATAAACAACAGCTTGTAACAAAATTAAAAGTAAGAAAAAAAGGGTTAAATGCACTGACAGTACAGTCCAAGCTTTTCTGAGCATTTACATGACAGGGAAAATACCTTGAAGGTATGTAGTTCTCAGGGGAGCACCCCAGAGGGCAGTTCATCTCAGGGAGTCCCAAGAACTTATGTTTAGCAGTCATGGAACAGCATGCTTGTTAATGCATCGGTAATAGCCATTTATCCATTTGTATGCCTCTGTGTTTACTTTTACGTGTAATGCTCTTTATGTACACTGGGTGGCAGTAACCTCTACTAGGGCAGCATTTATACAGAAAGGTAGTTAGAGCCAGATGAGTTACATCCCAGGGGAAGCATACTGTGCACTCCAGTACCCATACTACCATACTTTATAGTATGCCAGAGAGCAAAGAGCAAAGATTTAGTATGTCCCAATACATGGTATGCAAGCCAGCATCCTTTTCTGCTATTCTGAGCCACAACGCAGAAGATGATACGTCACATCAACTGAGCTGTAAACAGATGACAGCTTGATATTTCACTGACAGCTGACTGACAGTTGTCAGAAGTCGCAATGACAGATGACAGCGCATCCAAGTAACTGATGACCATTCGAGCCGTAATAATAGGATTATTATTAAAGTGAACAAAACAATCATTAATATTACAAACGACAAAAGGACATAACTATAAAAACAACAATGAAAGATAACAGCAAATATAATTTCACTGTTGCAAAAATAATGTTAGACATACAATCTGTGCAGTTACAACTTAAAAGTTAAACTTCACACATTGCAAAGTGACAACAGCAGAGCTCCCTGGGTTGATCTCCATGGTAACGGATACAAAAGCAAGACGGTCAAAGTTCAAGGCGTAACGTTACAAGACAGTAGTATGTCCCCATTGTGTGCATACTGCATCCAACAAAACCTACTTCTTAAGGGCAGCTGCAGCACCTACTAAAAGTAACAAGCAAAAGTCTGTGATTTGGAACACACCTGTACAGTTTTTTGACCATGGCAATGGCATCTGCAGGTAGCATTGCAGTATCTTAATATGTGGTTTGGCTACTAATCCAATGATCTATCTTGATGCAAGGAAAGTTGTAAATAATGTTAAACAATAAATGAAGTGACAATGAGAAAAAGGTAAATGCTTGTGTTACAGCTGATGCCTACAGCATGCGTTGATTAAGTCTGCCAACATCGCAGCACCACAGACTTAATGGAAAGCCTCTATGGCATCTTCAGCTTAACGAATGGCACTTACTCTGCTGTTCTCTGCCTGTTCCCTTGTCCTTGGCAGAGACGTGGACGATGCCGTTGGCGTCAATGTCGAAGGTGACCTCAATCTGGGGAACACCGCGGGGGGCAGGGGGGATTCCCACCAGAGTGAACTGACCCAGCACTTTGTTGTCTGCTGCCATCTCTCTTTCTCCTTGACACACCTTAATCTCTACCTGAGTCTGACCATCAGCTGCTGTGGAGAACACCTGGAGGGTAGCAGAGAGAGGTACTTGAGTTTACACTTACACTTAACACCTATCAGCAACATTTTTAAAAAATCTAGTCGACGGACAAAGGCAAATAGCTCAATATAAAGCAGTCATTCTGGTCTGGTTTCAGTACCTGGCTCTTCTTTGTGGGAATTGTAGTGTTCCTGTTGATGAGTTTGGTGAAGACTCCACCCAGGGTCTCAATACCCAGGGACAGTGGTGTCACATCCAGCAGCAGCACATCAGTGACATCACCGGCCAAAACACCACCCTGGATGGCTGCTCCAATGGCAACAGCCTCATCGGGGTTGACGGACTTGCTGGGAGCGCGGCCAAAGAGGTCCTGAACCGATTGTTGAACCTGCAGAGACACACACTGACTGTTTTACTTGTGTGGCAGTAACACTTGAACAACAATAATAATTATAATTTGTGCAGAAATTTTAGAAATTGAAGTTTACAAAGTGCCAAACATTAAGTATAACGTTTACACAACACAAAGGATAAACAGAATTGCAAAAACAAAATTCCAGTTTAATACTTGCATTGCACATATCCTTGCAGGCACATGATGATAACGTAAATACAAATGTCACATGACTGAAATTGAAAATGTGTTTTTGATTATAACCGAACAGAGCTAAACATGAGTGTTTACGAAAAAAAAAAAAGTCTAGCCTGCAGCTCCTGGTGTAATTATGTTGCCTAAAGCTTCACCAAAATTAGAAAACACATTACCTGTATTGACACTTTTGGCAAACAGACGTCACTCTTCACAACAAAGATTATGCCATTCTCTACAATAACTCTTCTAATGCAAAGTAATACAATTTTCAAGACAATGTGACCACATTTCCATTTTAGCTTCTAGTTTGATGTAAAATGCAGCTGACAACACAGCAAACAAATCAAGCACCAGAGTGGAAATTATGTCCTGGACTGGGGTCATCCTTGACATCTTTGTAGCTGTGTGTTATTAAGAGTCTGCCTACTTGCACTGCCAAACAAACCAGACTCTCTTTATTAGGGCCTGTAGGCTCAGGGGTCATACTGTGTTGTGTACCTTGGGCATACGGCTCATGCCTCCGACCAGCAGCACCTCTCCTATGTCTCCCTTGGACACCTCAGCGTCCTGCATGGCTTTCTGGCAGGGAGCCACTGTGCGGCGGATCAGGTCAGCCACGATTCCTTCAAACTTAGAGCGGGTCAGCTTCATGTTGAGATGTTTGGGACCAGAGGCATCCATGGTCAGGTAGGGCAGGTTGATGTCAGTCTGGAAGAAAGAATAAACATGTGATCACATTCAGTTTCACCACTTTAAAATAGACAGGAACAAATTGCCTGAGACAGTCACCCATGACAGCCATAACTGTTGTTCAATTTTGTTTCCTGTTGGCTGCATGAATACAAAAATAAACCTTTGAAAACCCAGTATGAGGATTAATGTCCTGTGCTCACAGTGTTGTTAAAGAAATATAAATAATCTAACAATGCACAAAACATTCCCTCCTTCCTTCTCTGGATATCTGCACAAAATATCAGCCTCAACATCTTCAAAGGAATTTTGATCTGGTTTTGGTCTACAAATAGTCATGAAACAATAAGGTCATGCTATGAAACAGCTTCAGAAGTCTGTATGGCCCTGTACCAGGCCTGCCCTGCGGTCAGTATCAGGACAGTCCACTCTCACTGAGCCAAGTCCTGCAGCAGCTCAGCAGCAGCAGACTCTAAAACAGAACTCACTGCAATGACGTACAACACAGGACCTTCTCTACCAGCACTGTAACACTGAGCCAGACACACACACTGTCTGGACAGCTGACTGAGAGCTGGACTGTGGGATCAAGGCTAAAGACAATCTTAGATAAGTGACTGAGGCATACACTCACTGACTGCCAAAAGGTTCAAATGACTTCTGATGAGGCCGAGTTTTGGGTATAATTCCTATTGTTTTTCTGAACTAAATTTGTAAAATCTAAAATTGTAAAGTGGTCATGTGTATTTTGACTTGATGCCTGTTGTATCAGTGATGATGAGGGTGTTCAGTGTACCTGCAGTGAAGAGGACAGCTCACACTTGGCCTTCTCAGCAGCCTCTCGGACTCTCTGAAGAGCCATGTTGTCTTTCAGCAGATCCACGCCAGACTGAAAAACACAAAATATAACACATATGAAATTCTGAAAATGCTGACTGAACTTCAGTTGAAAGGCCTGTCTTAAGATTTAAACTTTTGAAACCATTTACCTCTCTCTTGAACTCTTTGACAATGTGTCTGAGGAGGTGCTGGTCGAAGTCTTCTCCCCCAAGGAAGGTGTCACCGTTGGTAGACTTCACCTCAAAAACTCCCTTCTGGATCTCCAGGACTGAGATATCAAACGTACCTCCACCCAGATCATACACAGCAATACTGGAAACCAACACAAGTCAGTTTAATAAAACAGGAGAACCAGAAACTGAATGAAATACAGAGCATAAGCATTTATTATGCTGTCTGTTTTTCAGTAAGAAGTGATCCTCTTGACTGAAGAGGTAAACACCAGCAGTGTTAGCACAGGTCCTTCTCTACTCACATTTTATCCTGGGTTTTGTCCAGGCCGTAGGCCAGAGCAGCGGCTGTTGGCTCATTGATCACACGCAGGACATTCAGACCAGCGATCTGACCAGCATCTTTGGTAGCCTAAAGAAATCATACATGGGAATGATGTGAGGTGCTGGCCAGACAGTATTTTGTCCGCGCTTCCTAAAAGAGTTACAGCAATTAACGAACCAAACAGGGATGATCAGAGGTGACCACTTATTCTCTAGCACTTTTCTGACAAACATCTAACGCAGGTTCCCTCCTACATTAAGAGCTCTCATAACTAGCACCAGGAATACAGAAAGTAAATGTCTAAAAAATTAAACAAAAAAAAGGCAATACCCTAAGAACACTAATATTCTGAAAATTCAAAAACTGTTGGTTTGTAAGACTACACAGCCTGATTTAATTAACCTAAATCTAGTTCCTTTTAGCTGAGATAACACAGAGCAGTTTGTATATCAGATCATTCAAACAAGAAAGGGGACACTGACACTGGTTGGTACATTTTGATTTACAGTCTTTGGAGTCTGTACATAAGAGAGGAGAAGTGTTTAAAATGAAAATACACTCAATGAAAATGTTAATATTTATATATTGCATATACTGTATGTCACATTTTGTTGCAACTTGCTCTAGAAGTCAGTGTGTCTTGATTAAATATTTAGATTAAAAACTAGTTTTTCCAAAACTTTTTACAGTTTACAGAAAGTTTATCAGAGCTCCTGAACCTCTGACAGAAACATTACATCTCTTGTCAAGAGTTTGGATGGCCTCAAGTTGAGACTGGAGCAGGATGACTTTGAAAAGTAGATGCTGAAAGGTTGTATCTGCATTATTCCACAATGAAAACACTAACTACTCAATGAAAATAGCAATGCCTCATGTTAACAGTTTGATCCCCACAAACTGGATCACTCCAAATTAAACTTTATTCTAATACTTTTTATATGCCAATCGTTAGGATAATGAAATTGTTTAGAGACTAACTCCAGTAACAGTTTTAGATCATCTGTCCCTTTCTGCACATGCTTACCTACTTCTGCTTAAGATGTTTTACAAGCAGTCTTTAAGGTATGGCATCTTTCTCAAGGAAACATACCTGCTTGAACACCCTACTAGGGCTGGGCGATAAAACGACTATGTCCGATATATAAATGTATCTTCAAGCAAGACTTGGATTTAGACAATACTGTTAACATCAATGTAGGGTCAAGTTGCATTTTAACGCAGTGTCATAAAACCAAGGCAGTATGCATTTCTTCTCTCGGACACTCTACACACGGCTCCGCCTCACGAAGAGAGACACAGAGCCACTACTCTGTTTAATCTGTTTGTTACTTAGTTTACAGTGTGACATCTATAATTTGCGTGGGCTATGCCAAATCAGTCTGTGAGATGAATGAATTTACCCCAGTAGCACACGTGAAGATTAGTGGGAGACTGAGCTGCTTGATTGAGTTAGGTGAGCATTTGTTTGCTAGTTCGTGTGTGAGGTGGCTCATAGCGCATCGCTGTTCTTTTAGGTAGTTGAAATCTATAGTGTGACACTGAGACAGTGCCTGAATGCAGATGTGGTTTTTTTTGTTTGTTTTTTTAAATGCAGCGACAACACAGACATTTCATATACAAGACGTACATAACCAAGACAAAGTATCTCTGTCTCCTTCCCTCCCTCGGCCTCTATGTTGATGCTATGTGCATAAATAAGATTAATAGCCTAAACAAATAGAAATATTTAAATCATTTTCCAGCACTAGATTCATTTAAAAAGGCCATGGAAAACAAGTTATTGATTTTTTTTTTTATCAGTCTGTTTTGATAAAAGTGCTTGTGACATCTCAAACATGGCTTTGACTTGCAAACGAGCATGTGGCCAATTTCATAGAAAATACCACAATATATTGTGTATCGCCATTCAGCCTAAAAAGAGAATTTCTGTCCATATCGCCCGGCTGTACACTCTACTACCACATCACACCAAGAAACAAATAATGGTATAGCGTGTTTGACAAAAGTTTATGTTTTTAAAATCCTTCTCATGGCTGAGGGCAGAGATTAGTGTATTCCATATTTCAGAGCTGTTCTTTCTATAACATGAAAAAGTATATGATTGTTTTAGTACTCATGTAAATACTTGCATAAGAACTATTAATCAGACATATTCTACACAAAGTGGATACACACTGACCCAGACTGTTGTGCGAGAGGGGCATTAAGTGAGTGTGTGTGTGTGTGAGTGTGTGTCTGTATGTATGTGCAAGCATACCTGTCTCTGAGCATCATTGAAGTAGGCTGGTACAGTGACAACAGCGTTCTTCACTTTGGTTCCCAAGTAGCTCTCTGCACAACAAATACCAAATCATTATCAAAACCAGTGCTCACATATGGATGATGGAAAACATCAAAGAAACAATAGCAATATTTAGTGCATTTTCAGTCATACCTGCAGTCTCCTTCATCTTCATCAGGACAAAGGCTCCAGCCTGGCTGGGGGAATACATTTTCCCATGAGCTTCCACCCAGGCATCACCATTGGATGCACGCACAATCTTGTAGGGGACATTCTTCCTGTTAACAGAAAGATAAATACATTTAACTTTGTCAGATAAGACGTGCTCATTCATTAGCTTATATATTCAATTATTTTGTTTCCCAAACATTAACTGGCCGTTTTTGTTCGTTATCTGAGTTTTTTTCAGTAGTTAATATCTAAAAATAAGAAAATCCATCCCAGCAAAAGATTCTGCGGAGATTTTTTAAGTGCACAATGTTTCCTCCACTACATAACAACAAGTGGTGAAATTATTACATTTTTCCAAGAAGTTAGTACTTCTGAAATGAGCACATGCAACAATGCAAAATGTTTAACATGAGACCAAAGATGTACTTACATGTCTTTCTGGACCTCAGGGTCGTCAAAGCGACGGCCTATCAGTCTCTTGGTGGCGTAAAGTGTGTTCTGAGGGTTGGTGACAGACTGGCGTTTAGCGGGCATGCCCACCAGACGCTCCCCCTCTGCTGTGAATGCGATGACTGAAGGAGTTGTCCTGGCCCCCTCCGCATTCTCCAACACCTGAGTGGCAAGGACAAATCTTTCAGTTGCTACATGAGGCTTCAAACTTCAAACTACTGCCTTTCACTGACCATAATGTAAATAATTGCCTCTTAAATTAATAAATTAATCATCTTGTCTTGCGATCAAATCCTTATTTTCATGAAAATGAACTGATAACTAGATAAAAATCAAACTAGATAAACATGTCCTGAAGTGAAGAAAAAGACCATATCTCAACTTGTTTGACTTGTTTAGACCAACAGTCTCAAAACACCTTTGTTTGCCACAAAACCCAGTTATCTTAAATAAATATAGTGAGCTCTGCAATTCAGTTACACTGAAAAGCATTTCAGACACAGCAAACAAACAGAACTGAAAGACACCAACAGGAACAAACAGAAGGGGCCTAACTGTAGGTAGCACAAATGAGAGGGGGGACAACATGTTTCAATCCTGCGAAAGCTTGTGATTACCCCGAACTGTGTCACTCTATGACTGTACTGGAGCAGAAAGCAAAGGGTCTGGAAAACATAAAGAGAAACTGAACCTCCCAGTCAGTCTAAGCTGCTTGTTGTCACAGCAAACGTAAGTTGGGAAACCAATTCTTTTTACTGTTTACTTGCCAAAGACCAACTGATTAAGTTATTGTATATAAAGGTTTTTTTTTTGTGTGTGAAAGAAAGCACCAAGGAAACTTTGGAAAAAAGCTGCTGCCCAGTCCTCTGCTTATATACCATGCTCCATGGAGCTGATAACTGGTTAGTAATATCAATAGTTCTCATGTTTTTATATAATCAAAAGTCAAGTCACAATATGTTGTTACACCATATACTGATACATTTGAATTCCTCCTTCCTTATTCCATTATGTCCACAAAAAGACAAACCAATTACGTTCAATTTTATACACGTTAGGTAATATTTATACTGGTTTAAGTAAACACTTTGCATTTGCAACCAAATCTCTAAATGCAATAATCAACTGTAACCCCTCCTGGAACCTTATTACTACAAACATAACTCGTCTCTCAAATAAGCATTTGCATCTGAAATAAAGACTACAAGGTAGAAAACTGTGTGCATCTGGATGTGACCACTTATCAAATACAGAGCTACATCTTAAGGCCAGACATTGGTCATCACAAGTATACTTCAATCCAGTTTAGAGAGAAGCCGTTTCCAAAACTATTCGACCACCAGCCAAGCACTTCTGGTAAATTATACTGGCCCCTTACTGGTCAGATAATTTTCAATTTTGACAACCTGAACTGTTGAAGACAAAAAGCAAACATATCCACGACAGATGTATTAAGTGTCTGTTAATACCTACCTTGGCCTGTTTCCCTTCCATGACTGCAACACATGAGTTAGTAGTTCCCAGGTCGATGCCAATGACTGCACCCTTGACGGCCTCTGACCTACAACAAAAAGGATATACACAGTTATTATTGTGGTTATGAATTACCTTAGTCTTACTAGAATGTTCTCAAGAACAAGAACAATGATGTGTATTAATAGGATCTTTTTATACTTTGAATCCAAAATTGTTGTTAAATCCCACTCTTTGCACTCTACTGACTGAGCACCTGTGTGAGAAACTAACTGAGTCACAAATGTGAATTGGAACTCGCCACATGTATTATATAGTAGTTACACTGATGTGAATCAACTACTTTTCGATACTAGTACTAGTACCCATTTTCCGACTGCATTTTACAAGACATTTTAAGCTATCTAGGTTTTGAACTTATACTCACGCATAGTCTCTCCTGGACAGAGCTCTGAGAGCATCTGATTGGAAGCCACCACTCCAGCATGACTGTAGACATCACAAAACAGTGACACAGCTGTTATCAAATGTTGTCTTTTAACAATGACCTACAGCAACATGACTGAAAATTCACATCAGTTTTTGTTCTGTAATGTTTTATCAATGAAATTCTGCTACATAGAACACATAGCAAGAAAGACAAATGTGATTTGAGTCCTTATTCAGAATGGTCCAGTTAACTAATAACTACAAAAATGGGGGAAAAAAAACAGTAACAGACCACAAACATAAATATGCCACAGACCTTTACATTTTTAGGTGGTAAAATGTTGCAAGACAAACAGCTTAAAAATTATCAGGAGTCAATTAGCCTACGCATTACAAAATAGCACCATAAATTACTGTTAAGAAGCAGCACGATGACTGTTAGAGACGATCAATAAGTTATAAACGTGCTGCTTTAACTTAGGAAAAACATGTGAGAGGTGTTGCAGCATGCTGGGGGGTGGGGACACCTCATTGAAGGTCACTGCTCTCTTCAGTCTGAGAACCTCTGAGCCACTTTCTTACGACAAATGCTATTACTTAAATCAAGTTAATGAGACACTCATACAGTTATCAATTAAACTCCGTGAAGTGTGCATAGCTTAACTAGACAAGTGACAGAGAAGACGTCAGATGTAGCCTGTTAGCTTAGCCCCAGACACCTGGTATCACTCCGGCACTGTAACGTGAGCTCATAATGTTATAAGAAGTAGACAGTGACGATGTTGATAAACGTTACAAAACTCTTAAATATCATGTTAGTTATACTCGTTGAATCATACCGACGGCTACTGGGTTGCTAGCTTAGCTGCAAATGACATCTTACCAGTCACGATTAAGTAAGATGGCCTCACGCTAACATTGTTAGCATGCTAAGCTTGCCGGCTACTTGTCAAATCTTTTAACAATGATAATTATTGGAGGTGTATAATTAGTTATTCAAGTATGTTTGTTACTCACCTTCTTAATCAAAGAGGACACATTTCTTGTGCAGTTCCTTGACTGAAGAGTCCTTGAAACGCTTTTGGCGACACTCAACATTTTGACAACTCGGCTAACAGGCTAACTTAAACTCAATTTAATAAAACGTCCGCAGCGTCAAATGTCGACACAGATTCTCTGAACTGTTGACCAGCAGATAACAGCTAAACGATGCAGAGTCTCCGGGTGTCTTTAGGCTTCCAGATGGTGAGTCCAGGCCAGAGCTTCAGCTTTGCTTGACTTTAAACTGCAACTGAAATGAACTGCGACGCTTCTTCTAGAATTATCCAACACATGTTGCACCTCCGGTTGCACCATGCACCGCTGAAGGACCCCAAATTGGGTTGTGAATTTACTGCCTGAATACTTTTTAACAGTTTAGAAAATATTTCAGAGTTGGATGTTTAATAAAGGTAGGATTGTTATTAATCATATCATACATATAAAATATTAAACGCACTAGATGTAAAAACTGAAGAAATTTTTGCTACTTTTGTCTTTTTGTGATCATGAACAGAATAGGACAGGCACACGTAGTGGGCATGTGAAGGTCATGATGTAACGATGGGTACACGGCGATGTCACGTGTGTTACATCAGGGATGCTGAATGAACATACCTGCTGTATTATGAAATACTATTGTTGCTATTGTTTATGCAGATGAGTGCGTACACATAACACCGCGATCATTTATATTCATATCCATTCTGAAAAATCTATATCTTAACAGAGAGGGGATAACCCTTAATTGAAACTGTGAGCAACCCTTTTAATTTCCCTCCACTTGAATGCACTAGGTTTAGCAAGGATGACTTTTCCACATACTATCATGATATTGGAAATATGATAATAATGTCAACCCAGTGCATTAATTGAAATAGTAAAGGGATTCAAAGGAGAAGAAGAAAAGTCATACAGGTGAAGAGTCTGTGGTTCAGGAGGAGCATATGTTGCTGTGTTTTCTTTACCCCCTCAATGACATCTGCATTATCATCAGTGATGGTGCCCAAAGTATTGGACTGCAGAGGAGGAACCAAAGTATGACTGCAACCAGTGTTGGAGAAGCTACTTTGTGATTATAACAAAATGTAACATGACAAAGTCGCATGCCAGCAAAAACTGCCATTTAGTTGAGATTATTGTGGAAAGAGGCCACTTGTTCATAGGGCATAAAAATAAATAAATAAGTAAATAAATAAATAAAATATTCCACTACTCAGGGCTATCAGCAAGAAATGTCACAAGATCTCACAAAAGTAGACCACAGCTTTTTTTTTTTTTTTTTTGAAACCTGTGATTTTTGTTGCTCCATGTCCCCTCCCGGGCTCCATACAAAACTGTTGGTAGTTTCAGTAGCTAACCACACAAACAAATGTCTAAAAAGTAATTTAACTACTTATGTCACAATGCAATCATGAATGTTGATGAACTACCAGCAAGCTACTGTAAAAAGAACTCAAACTACTATTTTAATTAAATGTAGTCCCCAACACTGGCTGCAACAAACATTTATTTTCTTTAGTGGTTATCTGTAGCTGTTATTTTCTTAATGAATCATTAACGGTAAAAATGTTGCAAAAAGGTGAAAAATTCCTGTCACAATTTCCTATATCCTGGTCCAGGTTACAGTCTTTGTTTGCCTTGTGTCTGTTGTGTCTAGCCTTTACAATTCCCAATGATAGGTCTACTCCATAAGAAGAAGAATAACAGCAAAACATCACAATGGAAAATCTGGGCAGAGTGAATATTTGGAAGTTTGGTTTGAATGACACACAGTTAATTGTTGATCAAAATAGTTGCTGATTCAGTTTCTGTCAATCAATTTATCATTTAATTAACTAATAGTTTAATTCTATTGTCAACATCCCCTTGGTTTGGAAGCACTAAAATGACCACCAATAAATTAGAGTAAATACATCCATCTTTGAGATATTACAGCACCAACAACCCTGGTGTCTCAGAGAATATTCACTGAGAAGTCATAGTTTAGAAAATTCAATGAAAAAAACAAAGACGTGAGCCTAATATTGACCACTGGGTGGCAGCAGTGAATGGTTATTGAAGTCAGTATGTGATATCTGCTTACATCAACCATAATCATGAAAAAAAATAAATAAATAACAACAAAAAAGTAATGACTTGAGCCAGGCATCCAGCTCCATAGCAACCTCTACACCTGTATTACGAAAGTGACCTATCAGTTAAAAGTGAACCTCTGTGGCTGTATAGGGATGAGGGATGAAATGCAACTTTTCTGATTTTTATGAGCAACCAAAACAAGTGGATGGATAACATAACTAACAACATGCCAAACATGAACAATAATCTGTTTGTGTATGCTTTATTAATGTTATGTTATCAGTCTTTAAGGGATAATATATGGGATTAATAAAAGAATAAATCATGAAGGCAGTAAGGAAATCACCTGTAAAACATTTTCACTTTACTTTACTTTTACTTTTGCTGAAGAGTATATTATTATTATTTAAATTCAATACAGATGACACATTCAATGAATCAAACTGAGTAAAGCCCAGTGTGTAGGATTTAGGGGTATCTATTAGCATGAATGGTATATA
>JAPZEB010000026.1:2548188-2565895 GCA_029783705.1 Chaetodon striatus | reverse complement strand
GAGCAGGTTATGTTCACAGGGTCTGTTACCATGGTGACGGACTCAGAGTTTCATTTACCTCTCTTTCTGGAACGGATGACTCAGAGTTTCCCTTATCTCAGGGTTAACTTACTCTGAGTTTTCACAAAACCCGCTTTCTGGAATACCCGCCTGAAATGAGAGGAGATGAGAGTTTCAAAGGAAAACAGAAAATAACATGAATGAATGAAATAAAAAAAACATAACCTGAGAAGGTTATTTTTTCACCTCACTAGGCCCTCATAAAGCACATGGCAAACATGGCAAAAGACAAGACACTGTTCGTACAAGCACTTATTAAAATATAACCTGTTGACATCTTAGTAACTGGTCAGACATATGAACATCCTGCTAGTTGTCATGTATCATATTTGACTCTTTGGTTGATGCAACTCCTGACTGATCATTAACTGACCGTCACTGTGAGTGTAACTGACAGTATTAGGTTGTTTAGCTCTTATCGTCTGCAGACTTTGCACTGGTACACTTTTATTTACAATGCAGATCCTGGCAGGCTAACATTGTGTTTGCTGGCATGTTAAAACAGTGTATGTGCACAGAGGGACAAAGCCAATGAGTGATATGTGTGTTTGCTTATGTGTCACCAATAACATTGCACAACTCAAATGTCCGGAACTGTTAAATCCAGTATGAAAATTCCCAGCTTTCTCACTTCCCAGTACAAATTCAACTGTCACTCTGATTCAGAGGTAGCGCTGTACACAGCCCGCTGATCAATCCCACATACTTCGGGTCTGAAGGGTAGTGTTGATCTGCTGCTGCTCACAATGATTGTGCTACACTTGGCGTCCGTCCTCGTCTCATTGCTGTCCTTCAGCACAGCAGCACCGACAACAGACGACTGCAGTAAGCTGATCCAGCATCTGACGCCGAATGAGCTTCATCAGGTACAGATCGACTACCGTTTAACCTCAACTGTCTCACTGTCCTTCTTCCTCATTCTGCTTTAGAGCAATATTTCCATCAACAGAAGAGTCGCCAAAATGTCAAGTTAGACATATTTCTGAGTTTAAATACATTTGAATAACATTACTACTGAATTGAACCTTTCTTTGCTCTTAACAGATCTTGGGCAAGTGGATCCTTATCGAGGGGTTTGCCAATTATAACATTGGGGACTCCATCTTGGAGAATATGGAAAGTGTGTGGATAATGCTGAGTACAACAGCAAACAACAATACTCTGCTTATAGATACGGGCAACCGACTGGTGCCCCACCCACATCTAACATCACTGTAAGTGGCCCCTTTTAGGTTCTGCTATTAGTTATTTTCTTTAGCCGGGCACTTCGAGGGAGGCACAAAACATCTCGACACACTTTAGGTAGAAATAAAGTTTAATATTTTGCAAAGAAAGTAGGAGCACTAGAGAGTTTTTTTTTTTGTTTTTTTTTATTTCTGTAAATATGGTCAATGTTTAATTAGGAGGGATGGCTATGATGTTGAAACAGTTGATTGGATCCAGTCTGAATACAGATGGCAGTGTAGGTCAGTCAGTCCAACATTGAAATAACCATTATGAAATAACTTTGAACAAACATTCGTGGTTCTCAGAGGACAAATCCTACTGATTTTGGTGATTGCCTGACTTTTCCTCAAGTGCCACCAGCAGATTGACATTATTGGTCAACACTGAAATGTCTCACCAATTATTATAATAAATGTAATTATTTGGGACAATCATGTTCCCACAGATAAACAAAATATCCTCATACAAGGGTTTGTACTGTATCTCATGAAAATGTACACTCAACAGTACATATGTTATCTTACAAATCACTGCCTCGCGAATGATGTCACATTATGTTAAGTTACATAATTAACGTAAAGATACATGTTTAGGCAAGAAAAGTTACTGTGGTTAGGTTTTGGAAAAGAAACATGATGATGATGTACCTCAAAATGACTAAAAGTTCAGTGAATTCCAAACACTGGTCTCCTGAGGAAAGACCCATGTTCTGTGATCCATCGACCACCCCAACCTGCTAACTGAACTGCTTGGTAACGCTTCCTTCTTTACCCACATCAGCTTATTGGTCACATGATTGCAGCCTTGCAGGCTACGTGAGTTATGCACAAATTACCGGCTCATTATTACGTGGGATATTTATGAATGACTTTTTGTAGGACAACAGTGGATGAAAACAGCCTGGGATGAACTGTAATACCTTGGTAATCCCTTGACTTGTTATCTTGCAACTAGGGTTGCAATGGTATGAGATTTTCACAATACGAGTCACGGTACCACAGAATTTATATCATTATAAGTCAGAATGACCCCTCCTTGTAGGGGTAAGATCAAAACTTGAAGTGAGCATCAATTCTGGATCATATGGAAAACTACAGAAATGGTTGTACGCCCTCATCCCTGAAACAGCCAAAGTTTCCCCACAAGGCTCACTAAAGTTTCCTCTCATTTGATCTTATTTTAGGAAAGACCGATGCCTCAGAGCAGCTGTGAATGTGACCTTGGTCGATGGCGAAGTCTTAGAGTTCTACGGTAAGTAGTTTCATTAGGACACAGTGGCAGATTTGCGCCGCTAATCACTCCAATTCTATGTAAAACCTAGGATGATGAACAGTGAGAGGTACTTCTTATACAAGCATATGTTATCTAATTTTAATTTGGTAGAGGCTGAGTAATAGGGTTTGTCACAACACAGGTTTTGATCTTTTTCATCTACACATATTCAGTGTGTTCAGAATGTTGTTCTCATCATGCGCATTTGTGTTGTGCTGTCCAGTCGCACCTGCTCGTTCCAACCACAGCTTCCTGAAGACCTGCCCTGACTGTCTGCTCATGCACACCTACCACAAAGAGAACAACTACCAAACGCTCTACTTATTTGGTAGGTATGGGGAATAAAGGGTCCTTTTACACCTGGGAGCTCGAACCATAGTCCAAAATAATATTTGTACGTGTGTTACATTGTGTACATTTGATATGGTTATTTTAGGTTTACATTGCATTGTGCAAGCGCACTAAACAACTGTTCATAACATATAAATGCCCTGTCCTCATCACCTACGTGAGCTGCATCTCCCTGGACACAGGGACTTTACTTGGGTCTTAAGGAGCTGCAGCTTTTATTCATTGACAAACTGAAACATACACGGTACATTTACAATTATTTGACTGCTCACTTCTTCTTACGTCCGGTCACCAACAGCTGCCTGCTCCACCATCACCCTCTCCCTCTTTCTTTCTTTTGACCAAACACACAGTAAGCTAAGTCCCGAAAGGAGCTACGCTACTCAGATGATAGCCTGCCAGAACTTCCTGTGATTGGTCATAAAGCCCAAATCATCCAAACAAATGCTTTCACACTAGAAGCAAACTGAACCATGTCACCTTGATCTGGACTGAGACCACAACTTTTCATCAGATCAAGGTTTGGCTCTTTGGTCTAGGGGAGGTTTAACACCTATAATTTGGTTTCAAATCAAACTGAAAAATCATAAAGTCCCAAACAAACTATATATGTGTGAAAGGGCCATTAGAGCAGGTCACCAAAGAACGCACTCAGGTGCATTATAGGTTGTAAACCATTATAAGTCAGCTGCCACCTGCTGACATTTGCCCTTGCCAGCATACAAAGTGTCTTGTTCAGCCAGTCCTTTTTCCAGATGATGTTTTGACTTGTCATATTAGGAAGAGCACAGCTGTAACTGATAACATTAATCACCCTGTTTACACCTTTTACTAAAGTAAAACCATAGGTGTCAAAGCACACAATGTGTCCTCAATGTGTGTAGAGGTCTGAACATTGAGACCAGATTCGCAGGTGGTCTGGGCCAAATGTGGCCACATTCTTTCAGCGGTGTGTATGCTGATGTGTCCTGGGCCACATTAAGGGACCCACTACCCAGCTGACGTCCTTGATTATACAACTCTCAACCACATTAGAAAACTGCCTGTTGCTGCCTTTACACAGGTTAAGGCCCAGACATACCAAGCTGACATCAAAGACCTAGCAGTGATGAAAGCTGATTGTTGGGTCATCTCATGTTGCCTGTGTCTTGGCCAAAAAGTTGCACATGAATTCAGCGCAAAGACTACAGCTAACAGTCAACCAGGTCATTCAAATAGGGAAACAGGAAGACCGTCATGAAGCTAGTTAGATAGTTAGCATATTGAGAACACAATCCAGTGTTGAAAGAATATAGCATATTTACCGTTCGCCAGTGAACAACAAACCATCAGGAAATATTTCTGCTAAAGAGCTCAATGGCTAAAGAAAGATAATCTTACTTTACATAATTAGTTTGTTTTGATCTTGCTCCCTTTTTGACTTTAGCCCTTTGTTTACTTTCCGCACTTCCATTTCTCTTCTCGTGAGCTAAGCTGACCTGCCAATCAGTGATTTTATTCACCAATGGGCTCCACTGGCTCCAGTGTTGATTCAACGTGCTGAATTGGCTGAAAAAAGCTCACAAGGGCCAAGGAGGGCCAACAGTGCCAGACACACCATGTCCACTAGGGCGACAGACGTTCACCGACAGCCCAATGTTGACTACTGGCCAACTGTCTGCTTGGTGTGCCAGGACCTTTAGACGAAAAGTTGGCGTATGGTCAGTTTAACATCTGTCTGGTCAGAGCAAGCTAACACAGCAGCAGTTGTTAAATGTCCCCAACAATCTCACACCGACACTGAAACAGCTCGACTCTGTCGTTAAACCCTTTAATAGGGTCAAGTTAGCTTTGTGATGCTAACAGTTAGCCCTGTCACTGTGTGTGTGCAGCTGGGTGGACTCTTACCAGTTGTTCCCCGCATGGAGTTCACACTCCCACAGCGATAGGCTCCTAGCCGCACCTGTCTCATCACAAACAGAAAACAATAGAGAGCGGGACAAGGAGGTGCGGCTGTAAGTGTGCATATAACACTACAAACCTGCCTGTTAGAACAACAACAACGCATTTGGTCTTTGCAAATGTAAATGATGTAGGTGTTTATTTGTATATAGAGCTGGGAAGTGAGATCCAAATACAATTGGTCACTTGAGACACAAGTGGAGAAGAATTCTGGTGCCAAGTGTGAACAGACAGGCTCAGATCTGTCCACTTGTCATCTGATCACCTGAGACACATCTTGATGAACAGGCTTAATGATAGCCTAACAATGACAAAGACTTATTAGGAGTACAGTTAGTTACAATCAAAGCCTCTCTGTGAAAGTCATTGACAATGACTGATTATGCTTCTTCACTGATCTCTGCAGCGAGGAATACGACTCTGCCCGACTCTGACTTGGTGACCTTCAGGAAACAAGCTGAATGCCTCCAGTTTCCCCAGCCTGCAGAGTTTCACTACGACACCACCAAAGGTGAGACACACAAGTCCTCCACTTTGACCTGTGATACTTAGCTCATTAAGCTGTTTAAATTATGAGACTATAACACCAGCAGTGGGGGTGACTACTTTGGAAGAATGGCTGAACACATCCACATTCACTATGGAAAAATGTAGAATCCTGTGTCTTTGGACTTTGACCCATAATGTCAGGATAACTCTGCCTCTTGTGCTTTAATGCTGGCCATTGTTATTTTTTTTCCCTTCTCTCACAAGCGCGTCTTTTTCATGAAAGTGTAATAATAATAAATATCTGGAATACCCTTTTAAGATACTGTTTACAGTTACTGTATGGCCTCACACTTCTGTAAATCTACTGTAATGTTGATGGACTAAGATTGGCAGTAATTTTCATTTACTAAGTTTTAATTCATATTCTATTTGCTGCTACAACGACCTGTTTGACTGAATTTTCTCATGATTTTTCTACAATCTGATTGATCCTGTCAAATATCAAGTGTACCCTCCTGTCTTCACAGAGCTGTGTCCTGAGTAGGGATGAAGAAGTCTGACTTTTCACGACAACAGAGGATCCTCCAACAAAGCTTAAAAATAAGAGCTGCAATGATTACTCTGTGAATCTGCTGATTTTATTGCTTTATTATTCATCTACAGTGTAAGTCAATAAAGATAACTGTGTCCAATATGGTGTCTTCAAATCATTGATTTTGTCCAAAAAACAAAAGTATTCATTTGCAACAACACATACTGATACCCCTGTAACAGGGCCAACAACCAGAGTTAGGGGTCAAACAAGGCAAATATCCCTACGATTTGATAGTTGGTGTCAACACATCTCTGAATATTTAGAATCCTAATGATTTTATCTACAAACAAAAATCCCTCAATCAAATTTTGACACTGAAGTAAACAGATTTTACAATTAAAATGTACTCAAGAATCTAAAGCTTGTTCAGTTTTGAGCATTTTCTTATTTTCAGATCAGCAAGAAGGAAAGATGTAAGGAAAGTAGAAAGGAAAGGAAGGATGTGTATAAGGAAGGACACACAAAGTGTGAAAGGACAAAGGAAAGGAAATACGAATGTTTGTATGAATGTAGAATCAGATTTTATTTCACGTGAAATCAGTAATGTAATTATGTAGATAAATGTATTACAATATTATATTGGTCACACACTCCCACAAATCTGGAATAAGCTAAAACCGCATCCATATTAGAATTAATAAATTTAAGCTTGTTACACAGACAGCCTGTTAACTGTCTGTCAGCTCTACCATAATGGATAACTGATCAGTTAACATATCATTCAGAGGTGGAAGTCAATGACAGCCCAGTTGCCAGAGGAAAATGTTGGCATTGTGCAAACCATGAATACGTTACACTGCTTTCCATGTATAATTTTTTTTACTACATGTATCTGCTATATGCACTTTACTGTCTGTGTACTTGATTTATGTTCTTTTTTATTGTATTCACTGTCCCTCTTTGTGTACTGCAGCTGTTTGCAGGTCGACCCATCAATTTCTGGGATTCACCAATGTTTTCTTATGTTTCTTATATCTCCTTCTCCCCCCTATCGTCAACACACATGCACACATGCTTGTGTAGTTATTAATACACAGAACTTTCTAGTCATTAAGCCATGGATTAAAAAAAAAAGTAAGAAGTAGATGTGAAATATTCTAAACTAATGGGTGAAAGCACAAGAAACAAGACTCAATCAAAACAAAAAGACTTTTTTAACAATGCCAAAAATGTTATACATTAAGGTCAGTTTACCTACATTGTCTGTAGGAGTTTTGTTAAGGGTGGGGAAATAACCCCAGTGAGGTCATCAGGTTTGACTTGCTTTGATTTGGCTGTTTTAAAGGAAGCCTATGTTGTTGGTTGCAAATATTAGACAAAAGTTGTATTATTTCAAATAGATAATAGTCTACAGATAACAAATAATGAAGGTGAATGAAAGAGCAATTCAGTCTGTTAATCAGGCGAGGTAAGTGTAGGATCCATGGTTTGTTTTTTAGTGCCTGACCTACATATGTACGAAAAAGTCAGGATATTATATAAAATGTTATGTAATGTTAAAGTGTAATGAAAATGTACCTCTTTGATGTTGTACATTTGCAGCTACAACAGATTTTAAAAGGGGATGTCTGTGAAGATGTAAGGAAAGGACTTTTGGTTTTGTTAAACTACATTTTGAAACCAAGATTTTACTGCAACAATGGCCAGGCTAACATTTATCTTCTTTACCACTGTAGTAATGCAAATATTGTTCATGACCTTTCAGTTAGTTTATGAATGTGGAATTATGTTTTCAATGACACTGATTACTCGTTTGAACAATGTATTTAAACTCCATTAAAATTCCTGTTTTCACTTGTTAGTTTTTACAGAACCAACCAATTGAACCAATTCTCTCATGGAACCAGCAGATGTCACTGTTGTGGTCTTATTGGGCCTAGTCCACCCATGGAGTTTTGTTAGTGTAGGGGAGACTGGGATGCAGTGTGCAAATTGGAGCTGTTCTCGACGTAGGTGGAGTCAAACCTTGAGTGCCACCCTACATGAGCAATTCTGACTGTGTTAGCTGCTAGTTAGCTTGCTGCTGTTCCTCTCAGACTCTCTCCTGGCCTATGAGACTACTTTTACCATGAGGAGAACGAAGCTGCTGTCTGCTGTCCTGCTAGCTAAGTAGTCTCATATGTGGGAGTGAGATGGAGGGACCAAAGGATACAGTACGGTCCATCTCCGCAGAATGTGACTACAGTGGCTTGGAACATAGTAATATGGAGCACTGAATTTGAGGAATTTGCGCATCATCAAGGATCCCACTCTAGTTGCACAAGTCCCGCTCAACGAAGTCCCCAAAAAACAGACACAATTCACGGCTTTACTTCCAGGGGTATGTGGACACTGGAGGGAAGATGGCAGAGGGCCAGGGTCACAGTAGACAAACATGCTCAATGTGGGCAGAGTTGAACATTTGACCCCGCCCATGCTGAGCACTGCCTAAACTGCACATTGCGGTGAGGGGTACTTGGAATTGGTTGGCACACATATATTTTCTGGTCCTTTGAAGATCACACGAAAGTTAAGTAGTCTGCGCACTAAATGTATTATAAAAGTGTATTAGAGATATTGTAAAAGTATTACTTGTGGTCAAAATAAAGATTTGAAAAGTCCATGATCAGTGATGGCAGCACATAATTTCATCACAAATTTGGGTCAAATGTGAGCAGGGTTGGCTGGCACACTGACTTTGGGGTTGAATGGCACATGTGCAAACCAACTTTCTTGACTGTTGTCAAGTTTAAATGTAAATATATTTTTGAAAGATTAAAACTATTTTGAAAAATTTTAAATGTATTATTACCTTTTTTATTATTAATTTGAATGGTCATTGGCAAACGGCATTCCAACCGATGGAATGCTAAAAAATGTTGTTTGGTTGTGAAAATGGGCCGATATTCTATCAAATGTTCATCTACTCTGGTTCTTGTTTGAATTAAATTGTTTCTATTGGTTGCTTCATTTTTTTGTAACCATAGCATTTTAACACTGCCAACAACTGAACTGGCAACACTCCGTTTCCAAAGCCAAGTCCCTATGGACTGAGCTAATGTACCCTATCAGAGCATGGTGTTAATATAAAGGGACAGTAAAGTAGGCTATAGCTACCTAGGCTATTATTCTTTATAAGATATCTCTCTATAGCCAAACTTTAGGGACTGTTCATTATTATTGAGGAGAGTTATTGGGGAGAGGAGATGGTGCAAAGTGTGGGAGGCATGCACTGGAGAGTGACTTGTGTTTTTTTTTTTTGGCTTAGGAAAAGGACATGCATGCCCTCTGAACCCCAAATCCCGCTGATTTGAAGGCAGATTTTCAACAACCTGGAGGCGCGAAACACATTTGATGCCGTGATGTCTCTCATCAACAAAAACTTCCTGGGATCTGGATATCACATTTATTGGGATCATTGCTATACCAGCCCAGCACTGTTCCACCACTTTCATGACGTGAGGTTTGGAGCCTGTGGGACATTTGGGGACACAAGAATTGGCATCCAAGAAACAAAAGTCAACTCCCTGACAAAAAAATCTCCAAGGACGATCAGGTGGATCAGAGAGGGAGCTCTTATCTTCATCAAGTGGATGGACACAAGGGAGGTGAGTCTGTGCTCCACTCTGCACACTGCCTTCTCAGGGGACAGAGCGTCCAAGTTTGGTGGAAAACACACAGCAGTTGAAGTGCCAGTGCCATCGGCTGTGAGGGATTACAACAGTTTCATGGGGGGAGGTGACCTGCCAGACCAGCTTCTATTCCTCATGGAGAAAGAGCAGGAAGTAGTATGTGATAGTGCTGCATCATTTAATTGACATTTCTGTAACAAACAGCTGTTTACTCCACAAGGAGCTGTGTGGCAGACTGGAGCAGCAGCCGATGACTCACCAGGCCTTCCAGGAGCAGTTGACAGCTGAGCTCCATGGATGTGATTGTGAGGGCACATCCGTGTTGCCATTGTTGAGGGGGCATGTGGCTCAAAACACACACAGGGGCGCAGGAAGTGCAGCCTGTGTGGGAAGTGCAGTCCCTTCACATGTGAGGCATGTAAATTGCCTCTGTGTGTCATCGTGGACAGGAGCTGTCACAAAACCTATCACAGCTTCTCTGGTGCTTTTGAATAGTAATGTTCGACTCTGAACTCAGAACTTTGATTGCACTCTTGTAAATAGTTTATTTTGATGTAGATACTGTCTTTTTGCAAATTGTGCACAATATGCATTTTATTTTTGTTTTTGTTAGTTTATAAAAATGAGTGTTATGAACACACTCAAAATAAATTTTCTGTGGTTTAAAGGGATTTTGTGCAATTTTTTTACATTCAAAATTTTGAGGGATACACCCATGATATTTCTGTATTTAGAAAAATTTCTGTAAAAAAAAATTCTTTTTTTTGTGGTTTATTACACTTTTAGCAATTTATTTAATCAGTATGGACACAAGTTCATATGTAATATCAAAATTTGGGATATAAGAGTTGTATTGATGCAAAGCATATTAAAATACTGGAAAAAATAGGACTACAGCATGTAAAAATGTAAAGATATGCTCTGGCAGACTTGGCAGGTCACAAAGATTAGCTGTTCATATTTCTGATAATTGTTGCTCTTGATTGGTGATTTCTTGTTGCATTAGCTCCAATTCCGTGCATTATCCACTTGTCACTTGTGGGTGCTTAAGAAAAATAGTTGTAGCTTCGGGAAGGGTCAAGATAAAAAAATAAATAAGTGAATAAATAAAATAAAAAAGTCACACCCCTCTCATCTGACTAGTAGTGAACGGTCCCTTATTGACACGAAAGGCAAGAAGCATTTCAGGAAGGTGGTACTTTCTGGTATCATCTGAATTCTGAGGTGAAGATTAGCCCGTGAAATAACCACCCGAAGGCAGGGGTGAGCCATGTGGTGGTTAAATTAGAGCTTAAGTGAATTATAGTCTGTATTAATGGTGTTTACGAACTGAAAGCGGAGGGATGCATATTTAGCACTGGAAATAGTGTCTTATAAATCTCGACTTTACATTCTTTCCCACGGGACATTGAACGCTGCACAAATGAATCTCGCGAGAAAGGAGTTCCTTGAACAACATGTACGTGGCTTCCCTCACAGCTGAGGACCGGGGGTGTTTACTGGGATAAATTAAGATTTAGATAAATGTACTGAATGTATAGTGACAATATCTGACCGTCGAATAAATGTCTTCACGCCCGCCTTTGAATTTTGACAAAGAGCGGTAGCTGTTCTCGTGAGAGCAGCGGCAGTAGGTTGACGGACAGCTCGTGCAGGAGCGGCTGCTGTAGAAGGCTTTCTCTGCTGATCGTCAAGCCTGTCTGTCGGTCTGATATGGCGGAGAGCGGGTCTTCGGTTGAATTTTCCGGCTCTCTGACGAGCTCGACTCTTCCGCCGCCGAGGACCCGCATCTTTAAAATCATCGTGATCGGGGACTCGGGCGTCGGGAAGACCTGCCTCACCTACCGCTTCTGTGCCGGGAAGTTCCCCGAGAAGACTGAGGCCACGATCGGGGTGGACTTCAGGGAGAGGCTGGTCGAGATTGACGGCGAGAAAATCAAGGTGGGCACTGAGATTACTTTCAAAAAATCCCTGTAATGATAATGCAGACAAGATACAGATCATGTGCCTCTGGGTGTCTTGCCCGCTCTGATACAGAGGACGTAGTCATGCAAACACTGTAAGGACGGAGAGCAGGGACAGATAACGTAATAGAAACATAATAAGACAATAAAATCAAAACACTTACATGCAGTGTTACCTGTGGCCTCACAGCCAGTGCAAGGATCTGTCTATCAACAGTTACACTTGTGGGCCACTGAGCAGCTCCATTGCAGCAGTAGAGGGTTAAGTGCCTTGCTCAAGGGCATGTCAATGGTAATATATCAGGGATGGGCAGGTGCTACTCATTCACTTTCCTACCTACACATCGTCCGGTTCAGTGACTGGCCCCTACATGCGAAACGCTAAGGTCAGATGACCACCTTTAGTTGTATGTAGTACCAGGTCACTACTTTTCCTGGCAGAGCCAAGGCACATGCCCAATACAGATAAATAAGTAGATAATACAGGCAGAAGGCAGGGTCTGTGTAGATAAAAACACCCCTACACGCCCCTAATAGGCTGTAAGTGATGATTGAGAGGGATTACTTTTGTGTGAGTTTATACATGGTCTTTCTATAAAAATCCTGTATAGTATACCTTTAAATTTCCACACTTTTGAACGGAGTTTGGTTTGAAGTTTGCTTAGTCATGTCATGAAAACGACCCAAACCAACAATGTGTTGTCACTCAATGCAACAGTGTGTGTCATGGCACAGGGGAAAAAAATGAATCAGGTTTGGACACACACACAATTCTTCACCCCCAAAGTCAAAAATGCACATTTTCCCTCCTACTTGTAGTGCTGCCTGAGATGTCTGCCTTCTCTCCAACATAATGAAACTAGATGGCACTCTGCTTGTGGTGCTCAGAGTACCAAAACTACATTTGAAAAACTCAATAGCAATGTCTCTTTACAGAAATCATTACCTAGTTATTCAAGATAATCCACAGACCTTGTTGTGAGCAGTTTCATGCAGATACTATTTTCTTGCACCGAATTATACCTGCCAACCGCATACTGCTCAGAAGGAAACGTGCTCATGACAGCGTGAGATGCAAATACTAATGGTGTTCTCCTGGGCTGAGCTGTAGCTTTAGCTAGCTTAGTGGTGCTCGGTGAGCTAGCAGTAGATGCTTCCTTGTGCGCAGTGATACGGTTGGTGGGTGTAGTTCAGCAGAAAGAAAATAGTTCTTACATTAAACTGCTCACAACAAGGTCTGTGGATTGTTTTGAGTAACCAGGTCATGACCTCTGCAAAGAGACATTGCTGTTCAGTTTTTAAATGTGTTTTTTGGTGCTTTTAGCATCACAAGCTGAGCACCATCTACTGCCGTCATATTGGAGAGAAAGACTCTACAGCTGATATCTCCAACACTCGGCAACTCACACCAAAACAGTGTAGACTGATGAATAGCACTACAGGTGAGAGGAAAAATATGTAATTTTGATTTTGGGGTGAACTGTCCCTTTAATTGTTGGTTGGGTCTTCTAATAGGATTTGATCCATTTCCACACTGTCCCTCTGCAGATCCAGCTGTGGGACACTGCAGGTCAGGAGCGCTTCAGGAAGTCCATGGTGCAGCACTACTACCGCAACGTTCATGCTGTTGTCTTTGTCTATGATGTCACCAATGCTGCCAGCTTCCGCAGCCTCCCAGCCTGGATTGAGGAGTGCAAGCAGCACGCACTGGGCACAGAGGTACCCAGGATCCTGGTTGGAAACAAATGTGACCTTCAAGACTCTGTGCAAGTGAGCACAGACGTGGCGCAACAGTTTGCGGATGCCCACTCCATGCCTCTGTTTGAGACGTCTGCGAAGAACCCAAGCAGCCAGGGAGAGGGAAACTCTGGTGGAGGAAACAGTGACCACGTTGAGGCTATTTTCATGACGGTCGCCCACAAGCTGAAGTCTCAGAAGCCTCTGGTATTGAGCCAGCCACCTGGGGGATCAGGGGGCACCATCAACCTGAGTGGGGGGAGGGATGATGGGGGAGACGGGACCAGGAGCTGGGGCTGCAGCAGCTGCTGAGGGAAAAAAACGTGGGAAAGAAGGAGACGACTTCAGCCCGTGGCTGCACGAGATCCTAGAGATTAAAGACGGAAGGAGCCAAGAAAAGAGTGGAGGTCTGGAAAGGAAGAGTGGATCTAGCAAAATGTCTTCACAATCAGCACAAACACATAAACGAATTCTCCATTAGAAGAGGAAACATTTTTTCCAACGCCTGTGCTTAACTTTATACATGACTTTAAGTGGTTTTGGGGTAGTATTTGCAGTATGATTGTTGTTTTGGAATTCCAAAATCTGTCATTGGTTCATGGAAATGATCCTAAACAAGGGGCCAAAAACCAGATTCTAAATCACTTCTCCCTGTTTGATAATAGTTTAAGTCCGGAAGTTTCAGTTCATTTCTCTTTATGGGCTCTGTGGCCACAGAAAACATGGAGACACAGTGGACTTGATAAATATGGGATTCTGAGGAGGGAGATGCCATAGAAATGTCGTTCTTTACAGCTTTAGTTTGATGTTATTGGACTGCAGAATTTAATTTCTTCATGCAGACTTGTGGTGGACATAATGACAGAACACTTTATAATATAATACAGTATATTTTGTTTTAATTCAGCCGTGTCATTAAAGGTGCCCTGCTGCGTTTTCATGTTTACATTCAGTGTTTCTCATCAAAACACATCATGTGTATTTTTGAAGCCTACAAACATTTCTGTTTTCCACAAATACTTTCACAGGCAATATCTTAAGTCAGGGATACTCAACTTGCTTTGTCGGGGGGATACTTTTGCAAAATGACAGTAGACCAGAGGCCAGTAAATAAACAAACATTAATCATATTTATCAGTATATATAGTAAATGAATTGCCTGTTTTCATTTGCTGTCCCTAATGATCTTTGCCAAGAGGCAAATCCAGTCGCAGTAGCCCTGTGCACGCGTTTGCAGCGGCGTTTCTCACCTATGTCAGGGTCCAGGGGATCCTCTCCTGGCATTCTATTTTAATAAGCAAGCTCTATTGCAATGCTTTTTTATGCACTCTGACACTTTATTGAAATTCAACATACAAATTCCCACTGTGAATCAGTTTATTTTCATCGTAAATTAGAAAATATTTGGTGGGCTAACTGCTGCCCTGTAACTCACAGGCAGTAAGTTGAGTATCACCAACAACTTTCAATCATTAATTTGAATCATTAGTGTTGCAAAGGTGTGTTTTGCATCAGCAGAGTGCACATGCTAGCAGAGCATTTAGATGTAAACAACAGCAACCTGCTCATAAAAATATTTTGGCTGCTGCTATTGATGACAAACTCCACAGGGTACCTTTAAGTCTGTTTCCTTTAAATCCAAAGACTGAAAACTTTTAAAAGAAATGTGGAATTCATTTGGTAATAATGTTCTGTTTGTATCACATGCTTGGCAAGCTCACTAAATTTTAGAGTTGATCAAAGAACTGTATTAGGGGTAAAAAATATACATTTTTCATACTGCTGAAGAACAACATTGGGAAAAACTATGAAGTAATTACACCTAGATTCACAGTTACTTACCTGGAATCAAAAGGGAATACTGTCTTTTTGATATTTACTCAAAGTTAGGATTCAAGTGAAAATATGTTTACTAAACTTTTCAATGTGGTTGGTCCAGTCAGGTCAGGCCCATGTGATAACTCTGAGAGTTGTGTGTCTGCATAGTGCTAGCCCTGCTTGGCAGGCGTATTAGCGGTTAGCTCCCCAGCTAGATAAGGTTTTGTTCAGTTTGCTTCCGCTGCCTCCAAGTGGCCAAAAAAAGTTACCACAGGTTTAAATAGGGATATTTGTTTATGTGGGACAGCACCTTGTCTTTAACTCAGTTTGTTAGCATGCAGCACCTAAGCTAACACTCCGCAAACTGGCAGCACATGATTTTGTCACTTAACAGTAAAGGTTAATTTATGCTCAGTGTTAGATACATACGGTATACAGACGTGGACGGAGCTTTTTGTCTGTTGTCTTAACACTGGCAAATATTTATCTCCCGCTCCCTTCCGTTTAATATAAGCGGAGGGATGGGTAAAACATTCACTTCTGGTGGCAAAGCAAATTTTCTTTACGTCACATAGAGTTCAACTTTGGTAAACTTTGACTGGTAAAGTCGAAGGAGTACATGTGGAGGAGACACTGGTTGTTGCTGTGTTTAATTGGTCGATATTGTATGATACAAGCCGTAAAAATACAAACTGCCCCACATGAGAGATGGCACTTGGCTGGCAGTGGGCGGGAATCAGGAGAAGATGGAAAATGTACCAGTAAACATATTTCATCGTATTCATTAGCAAGCTAGCTAACATTAGCTAAACAGATTTGTTCTGTCCTTTAGTGGATGTTTCCATGTCAACATAAAGGATGCATGGATGTCTATTTTCAATAGGTAATGGGAGTATAAGTGAGCCTTTAAGGTGAATCCTTTGAACCCCATCGGTTAAACAGGTCTGCTATACATTATAAACCTGTTGTTATTCTTGAACTTAATGATGGGAGGATGTCACCGGGAGTTTAATGATAAAGGATAGAAAGGGAAGATGTTAGGAATTTAGCAAGAATTGCCTTTGTTAGTTATTTGCCTGTTCCCTCCTCTGTATGTGAGACTCCAAAATAGCCAGATTGTTAAACACTAGTACTGCGTAGGCTAGCCAGTAAATCAAACAGTGAAAACACATACCTCTCAGTGTGTAAGACTTTGTAGTGTGCCCCTCTACATGTACATGGGCGCCTATACCCACTACTTATCCTGTATGTAAGCTTGTGATACAATATTCAGCATGTCGCAAACACCACTGTATGATAAAAGAACACGCTGTTTAATAAGCCATGATACCATGATAGTTTGCAGCTTTGTGTCTTAGTGGTTTTGGATGTTTGTTGCGGCCGCAGCTGGTCCTGCGGCTCCTCTGCTGATCACGCTGTACATTGATGTTTATCCGTCAAACCAAACGGCCTTCTCTCAGGACTCACTGTTCAGAGGCTATGCACACAGATGGGGAAGAAAACAGAGACAAGCTGCACTAGCTGCATCTCTGTAGCTCATCACTGATGTGACAACAGTGGAAGACATCATGTGGGTGTTTTATTGTTTTAGATTTGGTTGCTGCTTTCTTCTGTTCTTCAAGTGTCCTTTGTTTTTGATAATCCTCCCCCCCCATCCACCTTCACATCAGGCCCTAATATAACGTCCTCTGCCTTTTCTTCACTACAGCCATGAACAACAGATAATGCTACTGTATCTCTCATTGCAAATGCCCAGAAAGAAAAATCTCAATTGCAGAATGGTATCAATTCACAAAGTGACTAATGAATGAAACTACTGGGGACAAATAGTTGCAATGGTTTTGTCATGTGTAACCTTGCAATAAACGACCCTGAACATTTCAACATGTGGTTATGTCTCTTTGAAAACACAACGCCCAAACAGCACAGTCAGGTTTTATTTATTAAATACACATAAAATGTCTTATTGAGAACATAGCTCACTTTTACACAGCATACAGGTCATGATGCATTTCAGTTCTGACATGTTTCATACAGATATTCAACTTAGGCTACAGAAATCTTTGGTCAAAGAGGAAATAAAGACAGTCTAAAGTTCATGGTCTTATCAAGAGCATTAACAACTCATCTCTCTCCAAAATATCTCCTCACAGCATTCCAATATGACATCCTCAGCTGAGTCTCCTGATTCTTTTCCTCCATCCATCCACAAAAATTACAAAATGTATAGGCACAACTTTAAGGAAATATCATCCATAACTCTGTTATGGTCCTGTTAGAACCAGTCTCTAATGTGTGTCAGGTCAGTCTGCTGTATGGAGGCAGTTTGGAGGGAGCCTCCTCTTCCTCAGTGGTGTTTCGCTCAGTGGACTGAGCAGGAGAGTTGAAAAGTCTGCTGTCACCTTCTCCTGGACACAGACAAGAACTACATCACAGGACTGCCAAGCACAGGAATACCAGCAGGAGCTATAGACAACATTAGTTCTTACCTTGCCATGTGCAAACCATTTCAGTTTCCCCAGGGTCACACTGAGGAACCAGCGTCTCCTGCGAGCGCACGCACGCACACACACACACACACACACACACACACACACACACACACACACACACACACACACACACACAGACACACACACACA
>JAPZEB010000026.1:2512485-2524616 GCA_029783705.1 Chaetodon striatus | reverse complement strand
ATGTTGGCATAGCTAAATCCAACAGATGGCACTAGAGGACAGAGTCAAAAATTTCTGACAACAAAAAACAAGGTGACAGTGTAGGAGGTCGTAATAATCTACCAGCATCAAACAACAGCGGTGATCTGTGAGGCTATTAAATGCTTTGTTACTTGTGGACAAAGAATTCTTTTCACTATATTAGCCTACTGAATAGTCCCATTCTGCCATTTTTAAAATGTCATCTCCGTGTCCTACGGTAGTATCTTACTTGAACTATGCAACACTGCCTCCATGATTTCAAGTGGCCCTACTTTTGCCCATATCTGTTAACTTTCAGAAAATGTGCACAAACGTGGGCCAAATGAACCCAAAGTATGGACAGATGGATGCCTTTGTGTCTGTATGTATATCTACATTTGAGCCTAAGTAAGCCATCAATCTGATTTATTGTTAAATGCTTGTATACGGTGTATACTTGTGGTAGTCTGACAGCTGTTTCAGAGGCTTTTGCTCTTGAATATGGAGTAAAGATATTGAGTGTCTGCAGTAAATATCAGCAACCAGCTATCCAAAATTATAATTTGCCATATCAAGTCTTTCCTCTACCCAGTCAAAGTCAATCAAAGGCGTTACTTCGTGAAAGTTGACCATGTGTGCTGTGCTGTGTGTTCGCAGTCAGAACTGTGCGGAGTTTTACCCTTTGTTCCTGGTGACACTGTGGACCTGCGGCCTGTTCTTCAGTGAGGTGACAGCAGCTGCAGGAGGACTGGTGTACATTATCGCCAGACAAATATATGTCAACGGATATATCAAGTCCACCAAGAAAAGGTCATTTAACAGATACATTGTTTTAACAGTAATGATAATGAGTAATGAGAGTGTTGACTGAGTGCTCTCTGGTTTGCAGGTTACCTGGGTTTTACCTGACTCTGGCTGTCATGGTCACTCTGTCTCTACTGGGTTTGACTGGAGTACTGCGTGGGATACTACACAAGTACTTTCACATCCACCTCTGAAGATTTCACCTCCACCTACTTATGCAGAACAGCCTGTTAAATATTAGGTGTATTTCAGAAACAGGATTGTTCACAGAATACTCATCTGTTTGCAACTCTGCTGAGGTCTAATCAGTGTCATCTGTTTGATTCTAACCAGACCCCAGGATCATGTTCTTTTAAAACACAGTGTTTCTGTAACCTCTCAGATACCTTTAAGTCTGAAATATTTTATGGGACAGCAATGGCCTGTACCGTCTATTTTTCATAGTAACAAACATATAAGCCCGAGTATGTCAAGCATTTCATGTTGCCATACATATAGAAAATTACTCTCCTGCACAGTGACATTTTTTAAAAGCAAAATATTCAAGGTTGATTTATCAAAGTGAAATAAAGTGTAAGTTTTTATTTAGTTCATGAGCTTCATTTCATGCAGTTGTCATTAATTTGAAACATACAAGGGTGTATTATAAGAAAGACTGGTGTAACATTTTCCTGTGTAAGATCTAGGGGGGATTTAGTGGCATCTAGTTGTGAGGATTGCAGTTTGCAACCAGCTGAAACTTCTTCCAGTTAGAATTCCAAATTAGCCAAATTATCCACAGAGGTCTCTTCCTCTCCAAAACAAATGGACCAGATGATAAAATCAAGTAAAAACACAGAGCTGTTAATGTTACAAATCAGTATGTTTCCTGTGCTGTTTGGCATGCCGTAGGTGTGCCGCTATCCCAGCACCTGCTAATGTGTGCTCACCTATTTTCTTTGATAACTTAATATGTGCTTACCTTATTTCTGATCCAGACATTCAGGAGGTATGTTCTAGGAGCCGAATTATCCACCGAGATCTTCTCGCAAAAACTAACAGGTGATTGAAACTGGTAAAAACACTCAATAAAGCAGTTTCACAATAAATAACTTGTGTTTTTAGACGCTGCACATCACAGAGGGGCTGTGAACTATGGTGGCCAACGCAAAAACACAAATGGCACTATCTAAAGCCAGTGTTTGGTTTGTCTGTTCTGGCCCACCGTAGAAACATGGTGGTTCAACATGGCTATCTCCACAGAGAAGGACACGCTCCCTATATAGACATAAACGGCTTGTTTAAAGGTAACGAAAACAAAATGATTCCTATTTTCAGGTGATAATATACTTAAGAAAACATAGATATTTTACTACATTCCTCTTCTGTCAATATATCCCCCTAAATTTTACATACTAGACCTTTAAAGGTTCTCAATATACAGATAAACTGTACATGTATACATGTATTACAAACATTAAAAGATACATAATGTACACACACACACAACATACATGCATACTTTATGCAAACATGTATATCTAAAATACTTGATCAAAGAAGAGACACCATCTATTTACCTACTACCCACCACGTATCCTCACCTTTACCTTTATGGAAGAGTTTTGCACACAGCAATGATGGGATCCACTCTCCATCCATCTATAATGTGTCTGTAAAGATGCACATCAGACATCTTCCTGTGGTCCACATGTACTTCTGATGATGCTGCACATAATTTATCTGCATTGATTTCAATCATCATTTTTGGTGTTTACAAAGAGGTTGTGGCGTCTGCAATGACAATAAAAGATTGGGCAAGCCACCTATACACATCCTAAGTCCTTTCTATACAAGCATTGAAACGGTAAGAGCACAATCTTCTATGGCTAGTTTCGGGCAGCTATGTCGCTTTAATGTTCCTCCTGGTGTAATACCGCCCCCTGGCGGCTGTGTGGTGTACTGAACATACTGAACTCAGCTGGTGTCACACACAGGCTGTGGGAATAAACACAAAACCTTTTACATTTGTAGTCCAAATTCTGCATTTCAGCGCAGCAGCTCCCGTTTTTCACGTCGTAAGGTATGTACGCGGAGTTTACACTATCGTTTATTCGCTACACTGTGTGTGGCACTTGAAGAAAACAGCATTTGGTTAGTGTGTTAGCATGCTAAGCGCTAGTTAGCATCAGGCCCGACTCAGCCTGCTGGCCTCCTCTGGCCAGCGTTTAACATGGATAGCTAACAAGCTAACAAGCTAGAGACGTGATACTAGTGTGTGGGGGCTGCTGGGCTCAGGTCTGCTTTGCTTCAGGTTGTATTTATGTAGTGTCGGATGTAACGTCACTCGGCTATGGTGCATCTTCAGATCATAATGTGGACTTGACGTTAAAAAAATGCCTTTTTTCTTTTCTGCAAATATGCGTACCATATATGTTGAGATACGTTTTTCTGTAAATCGTAATGTTCTTCAGACAAATTCGGCGTTCAAGTTAATAACATTTTATAAACGGTTATTTAATTCTACCTTTTAATTTAACGTCCCTGACAGTAGTCCTGAGTGTCCATCAAGTTTTATTTAGGGGCAAAATATTCCAGGATTTGGTGAAGACACTTGAACACACCAGCATTTTATTTTCGTGACGTCATTAATGTAGTTGCCCCGGTCCATCAGGAAAGTCATGAAGTGTCACAGTGTTCAGCCAGGTGTTCCTTGTAAACCTATACACTAACTTGATAAAATATGTCCTCCCCAAATCTGGCAGTGTTCCCTAGAGTCGCAGCCCTGCATTCCAAAAAGGAAGACGAGTACTTCACCATGAGCTCAGACGATGGTGAGACAATACACACACACACACGCACATGCACACATATAATGTGTCTGTAGTTCATATGCCAGGTGTTTGACTGTCCCTTTCCATGGCTGCAGGTGACATGGAGAACCAGGCTGAGCTGGAAGAGAAGACGAGGCTCATCAACCAGGTGTTGGAGCTTCAGCACACTTTAGAGGGTAAGTCACAACAAACACACACATACTTTTTCATTTTTAGACAGTCTCAGTGTCAATCTAGTAAATGCAAGAATAAAGGTAACTAGACTAATTATATATTCTTAATATCCCTGTGAGACAACATTAGCTCAGCTCATTCAGGCTGTGTGCAGCCAAAATCCTATTTTTGGCACATACTGCTTGGAGTCAGCAGATTCCCCTCACCTAGTGTGGTGGACTGGAAAATAAAGTCAGTTAATCAATATATAAAAAACATTGGTGAGTTCTCTCCTTTGAGCTGACATGAAAACTAATTTGGTTCAGTGAATACCTGTTGTCAGTCAGCTTGGTGAAAGCAGTTTGGTACTGTCCATTAAGCTCCTCATGAGCTGCTGCTGACAGATGGCCGAGACGTTCATGGAAGTCAGAGTCAGTGTGGATTGGATGGCAGAACCCTGTTTTTCATGAGTCTGTTTACACCAGGTATTAACATGCGTTTCGTTGATCAGAACACAAGTGGACAGCCGATGCGCATCGATGTTCACACCTGTGGAAAAACCACATCTAGTCATAGTTTTAATTAATGTAATTAATGCTAAAGGCCTTTGCATACCGAGTCTGTTTTTTTTTTGGATGTGTTTTTTAATCAGTCATCCAAAAAAAATTGTTACACACAAAAACCTTGCACACTGAGTGTGATGCGTTTTATTGTTCTATTCATTGTGAAAATTCGCAAAATGTGAAAAAATAAAACACACATTTCCTCCTTTGCCCCAGAATATCATCCATGTTCTGAAAATTTTAATGAGGGATGAAAACTTTGTGCAAACATAATTGACACAACATGGGGTCGTATTTATTTTTAGATGTGCAACAATTTCAGATGAAAAACAGACTTGGTGTGCAAAGACCTTAAAACATAGCAAAACATACCTGTCAGGTATCATGAATTTATTAAAACACTCTTCCTATCTAAAGAAATGTCCTGCTAAATAAATATTAGGAGGCCAGCCTGCTGATCTTGTGAGCAAAGAGCTTTTGCTTCTTTGTGTCCCGCACAACAGACCTGCTTGACAGGTCAGGTGTGTGGCCCGATGTTAACTGCCATTTTAAGAACTATTGAAAATAATTAAAATAAACAGAACTAGTGGCGTAGTATTTCTGTTTGATCTATAAACATAGACTGCAGTGTTGAATGTACAGTACTTTATAACTTCCAAAATCTGCCACGGTGATCTCAAATGACCTACCTACACAGCAACGTTTATTTCTGGCCTTTGCATTTAAATCCAGCTTAGACTGACCAGTGTGTACTGCAGGTACAAGCAATCGATCAAAAGCAGAACTTAGATTATTCCACTTTTTTCCCCTATGTTGCCGTAATGTTAGGCAGCTCCTCCAAACATGAAATATTGATACACTTTCTTATTCATTGATGCCAGATTGAGCTCCTGCTGAACTTTCTTGCATAATGTACTGCAACACTTAACACTTTTAGGATATTCTAGAAATACTGACACTAGTTAACAGTGGATTATTCTCTCCACATGTTGGGAATAAAGAGAAATCACACTGAGTTGATTGTTAGGTGATGAGCAAAATAATGTGTTGTAAGTACGAAGAAGTGATGGTAAATATGACACCATGAAGTCTGATGTTAAGGTTATTTTTGTTCTGTGAGGTTTTCTGTTGTCTTTTTAGTGCGCGTGATCAAACAGAAGACCCATGTAACTTTCATGCACCCGTATAATGTTGCTGAATACTGTGTTTGTGTGTGTTCAGACCTGTCTGCCAGAGTGGACGCTGTCAAAGAGGAGAACCTGAAACTGAAGTCTGAGAACCAGGTTCTGGGTCAGTACATTGAGAACCTCATGTCTGCCTCCAGTGTCTTCCAGACCACTGACACCAAGAGCAAACGAAAGTAAGGAGAACCTCTGAGAGCCTTGACCTAAAAACCCCACTCACATTCCATAACCTGAACCCAAAGCATCCTGGATGACTGGACTCTAATGATCAACATCATGGACTCTTTAATACTGCCCAAGCCTAAAACATGTTTCTTAGCAAAGATGGGTGTTTGTCATGTGCACTAGGAGGCAGTGTTGCGTTTAACAAATCAGGATGTATGAGGAAAAGAAAAGACAACTGTTTATCAGTCCAGAAAGATTAGTCAGAATACAAAGAGCCACATTTTTGCCAGGCCCAACTTACCGGCACATATGTACAACTGGTTTTGGAATTCAAAAGTTGCGTGAGGTGTGGTAACAGCCTCATTGCATCTGAATGTGAATAAGTATCTTTTTAGAAGCATGCTTTAGACTTTAGTCAGCTGCAACTCAGATCCACATCTAACTTCCACTCTCATCCCAAACATCTTCGATTCCAGGAACCTGAGTATTGAGCAACACCTGACCCAACTCTAAACAGGTGGTCGTAAATTTGCAGTTGTCCAGTCCCCAAATTTTGTACCAGTTACAAATGTACAGTGGTGTTGTGAGGGAACAGCAGCCAGTAGCTTTTACAAAGCTCTCCTACTTTGGTATGAGCTTTGCGTTTGAGCTAACCTGTGTAAACTGTGGTTGTTGATTAAAAATTGGATCGATACTTAAATCAAGTGCACATTTAAAGCCGTTTCATACCAAGCATGGATTTTTAAAAGCTGATTTTTTTTAAATCCTGTAAATGCTTGCACACCCTCAAGGAAAATTGGGCTTGGGGAAAAAATATTCAGACTGACTTTAATTTCATCAGATTTCCACCTGTGGAAAAATATATGTGACCAATGAAATTCTTTGTTCCAACTGTTGTCATACCTCCAGGCCATAGATAGCTTGCTGCCAAAATGGCAGAACATCTTATTAATTTGGTTTCTCAACACCCAATACTGTACAACAAACATTGCGACGACTACCTCTACAACCAAACAAAGGACAGTAAATGGCTTGCCCAGCAGCTGAGATACAAAGGTGGTAATGCAGCTGATATGCACTTGCTAATGTTTAGTGTTTGTCACAGAATGGGGCTAGGTGCCACAGCTAGCATTAGCTTAAAATTTTGGGTCTGATTAGGTTATGTAATGTGTAGCTAACGTTAGCTGCTTGGATGGGTTTTGATTGTGCGGAGTGGACGCTGGCACTTTCTTGGAGGAAACTCTTAGGGCCTCATTTTTGAAAATGAAAGACTTCACTTAGGATAATTTCTACATGACCCAGTGTGTAAATTTGTCATGTGTCAGTTTTGCATTGCATTGGTGTGAAACGGCTTTAAATCTGTATCGGGGTTAATTTGTGTGGTAGATGGTGGCAGAGTTGACTCAGTAGTCAGAACTGATAAAATAGAAACATTCACAACGACGGACAAAATGTGAATCAAACAAATCGAGGATGTGTGTGCAGGGCTGAAAAACACATGGTCGCTTATTTTTGGACATTTTAGAGGTTTAGAAAAAAAAGTCACCTCCTAGATACCAAACAAATGGCAGTTTGGAGGTAAATTTTTATACTGCATTTGTTATGGCATTTCCCAAATCTTTTGTACCCTATGGCACACTCTGATAGCCATCTGTACACACAACACATATTCCAGTGAGACAAGGCAGCTAATAGTAGTAATAAAGCTAACCTAGACTACACAAAGTTAGCTGTACAGGCAGTGAAAAATAAACTGTGTCCATTTCCCAGACTATTAATAGACCCCAAGGGTTAAAAGCACAGAGCCCCACTCACATGATTAACATAGGCATTAAAGGGATCTGTCAGCAATGTGGATATGGGTACTATAGCAGTAATACTATTATTGAGCTTAAAGACTGATCTTTTAACTAACTTTTCAATACTTATTAGACAGCATAAACACTCAGTAACAGTGTGTCTTACCTGTTTCTTCCTCAGCAGGTCCTTTGCAAAGCTATTTACCACTTTATTAAAAACAGGGCCTCTGACCAGATTACTATATGCTAATAGCTAATTCTGCCCCCTGAACCAACAGGGAGGTTTCCTTCTTGGGATATTTAACATTTGTCATGCATTGCTTGTGCAGTTTGTGTAGTTAATATCAAAAAATCAACTCTTTATACAAGCTTTCAGTCATTTACTTTAGTTTTCTGTTTCCCACATCTCACAGTGAATCTGTGTTTTCCACAGATATTCATGATCATGGGAAATATGTACACAGTCTAGATCGTGTTGAGTTACTCTCAAAACCGTGCTCTCAGATCTTATTGGCCCCCAGACACACACACACACACACACTGAACAAAGAAATTCCAAACCACAACCCCTTCTGATTTAAGAGAGTTACAATGTTTACGGTAAACTTTCTCCTCGGGGCTGAAGGGCTTGATTCAAACACCATTTTTAGTGTTTGTCGATGGGAAGCTGATGAGGGATCATGTCTTTGTCACTGCACAAGAGACACATGTCGGCTTTTCACACTGCATTCTCTTAGCCCAGGGCTATCCTCAGCTAATTTAGCCCATTTTTACATAGACATTGTTTACCCAGGGTTAACTTAAGCCCAGGGCTATACAACTCACTTCCACTAGCCCAGGGCTAAATGTTCTTTGAAACAGTTAACTCATGTTAACATTCTTACATGCTATTGTTTACTTAGCCGTGTTTCACACTGGCAACTTTTAACCCTGGGTTAAGTCCATTATCAGGAGATAACTCTGCAAACTCAGGGCTAATTCTGCTCTAGAGCAGGCTAAAGTCGGGGTTAGTCCACTTAGCATGTGTCAGGATTGTGCTGGTGTGAATTTTTTTTTTATTCAGTTCAATTTTATTTTATTTATAAAGTCCAGTATAACAAATCGCAATTTGCCTCAGAGGGCTTTACAGCATATGACACACATACGAATCCCTTAGCCTGGGGCAAAGGGCAGTGTGAAAAGTCCACTACTGGCTGGTCGGGTTGCCTGCATGGAGGCACCTGGTGACATCATACAAAGAGACATGTATGTCTGCTCCCTCCCCAGCAGTGGAGTTAGCAATGACAAGGAGCTCAGCGCAGGAGAATCTGGCTTTTTAAACCTGGGGAGAAAAATAAAATGTTCCTTTTGTTATTTATTAGTCAGTATTGCAGCTATTGCCATAGGTAGAGTAGATCTTAGTGTTAGAATTTTTGTTGTTATAAAATGGTTGTATTGTTACTGCTTCTAACCTCTCTAAAGAGAAGAGGGTCTAAAGGCCCCGGTCTTTGTCATTTCACTGCAGTGTCACTTTTTTTTTGCCATTTTGATGCTGCTTATTGCAAGTTGGGAGTAAATTACACTATTAAAACGGCGACTGTTGCAGTTTGTAGCTGAGACCACGTGTCAATTTTTATTTGAACTCAAAGAGTCTTGTGTATATGTGTATTGTTAAACTTACAAGGCCTAGTTTAGCCTCTCAATAAATCAGTAAAAAATATGCATACTGTATTTATGCATTGATATCAAACACATCTATGAAGTCTTCAAATCTCTTTAACCCTGATGCATTTGTACATTGTTTACATATGATTGTTTATGTTGCTAATTTGAAATGACTTTAGTTTAATAAAGTGATGATCCTTTTTGATGAAATGTTTCGGTGATGTTTCCTAAACTTATCATCTGCCTTATATTCCTCATGCTCACAGAGTCACTAAGGGTGCTCGAAAGGACAAGTGACCCACTGCTTTGCCCTCTGCATTTTCAGTCTTGGTATATGTACCGCATATACAGGCGGGTGTCAAATGAAAGGAAACGTAAGAAAAACAATTAGAGACATAAAAAATTATGTGCAGTTAAAAAATGCAGTTAGAAAGTGTTTGTTCATCCCTCCAGTAGAGCTCCACACACTCTGTGTTAATCCATGAGGAGGAGCACTGAGGCAAGAAGTCAATAACACACTTTGTCTTATTTTTTGTTTTTCCTTTCATTTGTCACCCACTTGTTTCTTTGGTAGATACAAACTAAACTGGTGTAGTCATTGATTGAATGACTCCACTGGTTTCTCTATATGGAACTAATGCATATGTTTCCTGGGAACATCTTAATATCAACATGTTTGTTACCTGAGAGAGACCCCGTTAAGATGTTTGGAAACTGGTTGTCATTTATAGGCTGTAGGCACAGCAGTGATGTGTATTATAAAGCAGATTTAGCATTAGTATAGTTATTTGGAATCACCTCCATGTTTTAGGGCTGGGCGATACGGAGAAAATCAAATACCATGATATTTTTGAGCAAATACCTCAGTATCAATATTGTGGCTATATTGTGGGGTTGATTAGTGGTGCTTTTACAATTTATTTAAACAATGAGATTTTTGATAAATAATAAGCAGTAATATGAATGTAATGACTAAATGGATAAAGGCAAATTATAGAGCAGCAACAATTTTGCTAATACCTGATCAGAAAACAGTTACACAGCCCTTTAAACCAGGAAAATATAACACCAACTATATGCAAAATTTAAGATATTGAGGTATTTAGTCTCATCATAATATCAATTCATTGCCCAGCCCTACCCTGCTCTAAGTAAATAATATTATTTGTATCACTTTGGTTTTTCTGTGGTGTCTTTGCCCTTATTTCTCATTGTACCCCTGTGTTTGGTAGCTCTTCAAGTTAAAGCCCCTAACAGACAAATTTAAGTCTCTTACTTTGCAGCCCATTGGTAGGTTAGGATGTTGTTTGAAATTTTCTGTATGATACCCAGCTTTTGGCAAAAATATCAAAACAAAATCTTCTCTGTATCTTAAATTGAGAGATGCGAATATGTTTTCTACACTCCCCCTTTTTTCATTAAAAAAAGTTCTCAAATGTGTAAACACAAACAAGCACACAAGAAATTTGCCTAAATAATCGTCTAAAATTGATTTTATTAAAATTAAGAGCTGTCTGATCAAAGAATGAACAATATGTATACTGAATCTGACAGCAGTAAACCTGAGTAACTACAACTAAAATTTAGACACCTTGTAATTATGAGGTACTATTTCATATTTATGAGTAACTACCTTATTATGAGTTACTATCTTGTATTTGAATTTTTGCCTTGTAATTATAAGTTACTACCTTATATATGAGTTACTATCGCATAATTATTAGTTACTCCCTTGTAATTGTCAGTTGCTACCTCTTATTCATGAGTTACTACCTCGTTATGAAGAGTTACTACATTGTATTTATGACTTACTACCTTGTAATAATGAGTTGCTGTCTCGTCATTATGAATTTCTAGTTACTACCTTGAATTTATGAGTTACTATCTCTTATTAGTGAGTTAATATCCTGTAATTATGAGTTACGTTCCCATATTTTTGAGTAAGTATGTCGTAATTATGAGTTACTACCTCATAATTGAGTTACTAGCTTGTATTTATGAATTACTGTCGTAACTGTGAGTTACTCTCCCATATTCTTGAGTTAGTATCTCGTGATTTTGAGTTACTATCTTGTAATCATGAGAAAAGTTATCAGTCATTGTTAACCTAAGCTATAGAATAAGCCAGTGGACATGGATGGCCCTATCACATTAAAACTGCTTTTATTTATTTCTTATTATGAGACAATGATAACACTGGTGTGAAATCCTGTTACAAGAAAAGATCTTGTTATTACAAGTTGTCTATTTTTCTCTTGCGACTGCAATTCTGTAACAGACAAAATTTGGTCAGAAACACTATTGAGGTTAAGAAATGTAGAATTTCATAAACATATTCCTGGGGACAGTGTCTTTGACACCACCTCACTGATGGAAAGTACACTGCTCAAAAAAAAAAGGGAACACTTAAATTACACATCAGGTCTGGATAAATGAATTACTCAAGTTGAAAATCTTTACTGATGTACATTGTGTAATTTGTTGTGAGCAAAATGACGTAACAACGGTCAATGGAAACCAAAATCATCAACCCACTGAGGGCTGGATTCAAAATCACACCAAAATCAAAGTAAAAAGTTGAAATCACAGGCTGATCCAACTTGCATGAATTTTATCACAACAACTCATCATGTGACTCAGTAGTGTGTATGGCCCTCACGTGCCTGTCCTGGTGGATCTCCTCCCAGACCTGGATCAGGTCTGTGGCGGTACTTGGTGGTGTCAGATGCACCGATACATAATGTCCCATAGGTGCTCAATTGGATTTAGGTCAGGGGAACGAGAGGGCCAGTCAATGGCATCAATGCCTTCATCATCCAGGAACTGCCTACACACTCTGGCCACATGAGGCCGGGCATTGTCCTCCACCAGGGTGCCAATAGCAGACCTGTCAATTCTGGTGTTCTCTGGCCAATGCTAATCTGCTAAACTGTGAGCACAGGTCCCACTAATTGATGTTGGGCCCTCATGCCACCCTCATGAAGTCTGTTTCTGACAGTTTGGTCA
>JAPZEB010000026.1:2481589-2499912 GCA_029783705.1 Chaetodon striatus | reverse complement strand
GTGTGTGTGTGTGTGTGTGTGTGTGTGTGTGTGTGTGTGTGTGTGTGTGTGTGTGTGTGTGTGTGTGTTTGTGTTGGAGGGGGTCTAACCTCAGCAACAAAGACAATTATAAGGAGATCTTGCTGCTGCAAAGACGTCAGGCTGAAGAGCAGAGAGCTGAGTGTGTTGACCAGGTAGCTCTGCTTCTCACGCTTCACTGTAGGAATGCCCAGCACCATGGACACTGAGGACACACACACAGACATGAACACACAAGGACACACTATATATAGAAAATGAGAGAGTCTTTTAGAAACAGTGCGGTGTCATAAGACGTTCTACTCTTCATTTGACTTTCATTTTCACCCCGCCCCTACACTTTACAATCATACTGAAAAGATAGTGTGGAGGAGGCATAAATGTCACAACTGCTGTGTTCTTACAATGTTGCTGGCTATTAGGTCTTCGAGTGATGAAATTTCCAACAGCTACAATTTTTTAACATTTTCTAATCACCTTGGTTTTAAAGGGAAACTGAGGCTAAAACCCTAAGAGCCATTAGTGTTTTATATGACAGAAAAGGTGTTTGTTTTTATGGGTGTGTTTATGTACTGTAAGAGTGCTCCGTACCTCCACGGCGTCCATGTCCCAGGACTACATTGGGTAGCAGGCTGTCTGGATGTTGTCTGAGGTGGGGCATGAAAAGATAAATGTTGGGCAGGAGGAACGTCTGCTGGCCTGAATTGGCGGTCTGCTGCCTTATTATTTCTGTCCACAACAGGGAAGGGGAGAGGAGTTGTCCTGTCACTGCAAAAGTTTACACTCAAGTACAACATCCCCAGTTCAAGCCTGACCTTTAATGTTTCCTTCCCTCATCTTGTCTCATCTCTCCACTATCTGTAATAAAGGCTTTCAAATACCCCAAAAGAATGTGTTGTACCACAAAAGCACTAAATTGTTCCTGTGGACAAGGCTGGGTAAAATATAGTTTTAAGAACTTTATCATTTATTTCTTCAATAATGTTGATCAAACCCTCCTTTTCAAGGGCTGTAAAAATAGGTAATGGTGTCAGGCCCAGGTTCAAGTTTGATTCAGTCTGACCAATCAAATTGCAACTTTTTTGTCTCAGTTCAAAGCTTCTGAAGCATTAAGACCATGCATATGGAGTGCATCAAGGCTCTGTCCTTGGTTTACTGCCTTCCAGTCTTTGTATATTGCCACTTGAGTTCATTATCTGTCAATACAGTATGTTTTTTATTGCTATGCAGATGACACTCAACTCCTTACGACTGTTGATCCCAATGACCTCAACATCCTTTACTCACTTAAAAACTGCATCTCTGACATCAATCTATGAATCACCCAACACTTCTTCAAAATAAATCAGGAATTACAGAGATCCTTGTTTTTATTGCAATAATCTGGGGCTGTATTTCCTGGTCAAAATTAAAGTTATTCACAAAGCATCTTAGCCCCTTAAGGGAGCTACTAAGGTGAAAAACTGTTAAGAGCAGGGAGGCTTTAAGGAGGCTTAGGGTTCGTTTTAACCCTTTGAAACCAGGAGCAACATTACTTTTCTTCTGCTCCTTTCAGCTGCCACTTCAGCAAATCAGAAAATGGCATTGCAAACATGTCGACTCATTCACAAAGACTGCACCCCAGGGTGTCAATAGGTGGAACTAGACAAAAACAAGGACCAATGCAAACTACATTCTAACACTTTGCCTGCAGCATTTAGGCAGCCAATCCTAACTAATTCAGACAGGGCAAAAGAAATCTGTGATCATTAACAGCCGTAGATATGAGACAATCCTCTAAATTGTAGGCTTTACAAAATTGTTTTACTGTATGTATTCCAGCTCATTTCAACCAGACCGTAATTTCTGCTTTGTACAAAAAAAAAACAACCAAAAGCCCCAAAAATTTAAAGCACAAGTAAATTTCTGTGCCATTTCAGTAACAGATTTGTTCCTTTTCTTTGTATTGCTTTATAACTACAATACTACATTTTATATTTCATTAGGAGCTATTTTTGTTTCATATGCTGCTCAGAACACACCCCAGAAAATGGGTCACTCAGGTATAGCCCCATCATTGTTCAAAGTCAAAAAAACAAGATCATACTTTATGTTAGCTTTAATACATAAATGATTTAAAATCACATAAATTGTTAAACATAAAACACTTAAAATATCGAGGAAATTTCTCTGGCATTTCTACATTTTGCAAATCTAACTGTGGATTTTGTGAACTGTAACACCCCTAACTTTCACTACTCTATCAATGTCTATATCTGTCACAGACGGGAAAAACATTTTTCTTTTTAACTCAACACTTCCCGTTTCAGTTTCAAAATCATCATGCCCTTTGACAATGTGTCTGGTGACAGAATCTCTTCAGATGTTAAATAAGGTTTTTTATTGTGAAATATTTGTAGGACAGTGTTGTTGACAATATTGTACAGCACCATAAATTAATGGAGTATCAGATTTTAATTGTGGAAATAGAGTGGTCATAGCAGGAGACAGCAGTGCTGCAGCAGCAACATTGTCTGTGTGATCTCCATGTGCATGCGAGCTGCAGCAGTTCAGCGAGGTAGCCATCACATGCTGCTCATGCATACAGTGTAGCTGGGGGTCAGTAACATAAATTTAGTTTGTCACAGAGTTATTTTCTGCAATAATCCAAAATACAATGCAAAAATGCTATTGGCTTTTTGTAGAGGTAACCAGGAGGATGCTAACTTCCGGGTTGGCCTTCAAATGACACATCTTCATTGCACTACTCTACATTTTACAGTAGTATTACCTGGTAAAACCTGTATCAGTTGTCACATGAAGGGTAGTGCAGGGGGTTTGAGTAGGTGAACAATAAGTAACATTGAGAACATAATAGAAATGTCTTATTTAGGTTGATAAATTAGGGGGTTGAACTGAACTGCCCCCTGCACACCACTGCCCATCACATGCTTGTTACTTTGGGTAAGAATCCCACCTGTGGAAATGTGGCTGGTAGTGTTACTGGTGGATTGGGTGATGTTGGCTGCTTTGGATTTGTTCTTCAGCTGTTCCAGGATGCTGCTGAGATCCCTGCTGACCTGTCCTCCCAACTGCTCAGCCACCAACAGGCGCTCGTACAGGGTCTGCAGGTCTGGTGAGATTGCTGAACCTGGAGACAGAGAAGTAAGTATTTAACACAGTTCTCATTGTGTCTCGTCAGATGGCTCTCTGACTCTGCTCAGCATTAGTTGTAGTTTATCATGCTCAACTTAGCTTTCATCAGTATTAGAAGTAGTATAGCTGTATTACTATAGTGGTGCTGCAGCTGAAGCTATGCCACTGGGCCTGTGAGAGAAACAAGACCTACACATTGAGGGATCTTTAACTGTACGGTCTTGGTAGAACTGCTTTAAATGAAGGCATACTATGTTCCTCAGGTAAGTCAATTTCTTTTTAAGTTGCAGAGCCGTTTTGCTCTGGTGAAACACATGTATATTCTTCTTCAAATTTTCTCACAAACTTCTCAAAATTTAAAAAAAAAAAAACCTTTCCTAGAGCTAATGACTCATAGCGATATTTTCAAATAGCTTGTTTTATCTAACTTACAATCCCAAACCCCAAAAGCAGCAAATCCTCACAAGCTAGATTCAGCTACGTTTTGGCACCTTTGCTTGACAATTTAGTGTCTGCATATCAACTGCACTTTAACTTCCTAAAGTGATATTATAACTGCTAGCACTGACACTTGAACGTTCTCCAGTGCTTCAGCTGAAATGTCACTTATTTAATCTTTTGCTCCTTAAATTCAGTGCTTGCACTTCAACTGACACCTTAACTCCTTTAGGTGCTTCACCTTATGCCATATTCACACTCAGCCCGTTTTCAGTCCCACCTCGTTAAATACCGCTGCTTTGACAATGATTTCGATGTCAAATGCCAATGTACAAACGCATCTTTCCCTGCAGTATGATACACAATGGGCCTATGTCTGACACTGCCTGCCAAAACTGAACTCTTCAATACCACCGCGTTTACAGTGGATGTCTGTGTCAGACACCAAAATGCTGAGACACTCTTTGTCGTGGTATGACACGCACAGAGCGGCGACTATTTCTGACGCTGTCAGCAACTATTGCAGGCGAAAGAGCAAGAAAGTCCATATCAACTGGATGCGTTAAACACTGGACTGTAACTTGGGAGCCTGCTGTTTGTTACTTGTGTGAAACTAAAAATGAATGGAGTTATTCAAATAACAACATAGTGTGCTACTATGTGTAGCATGCTACAGTAGCAACATATGAGACATGATGCATCTCAAGGGACGTGACGTGAAGTACGAGCTGTATTTGTTTTAAACCAAACCATGATGTTTTTTTCCAACTACATGCTTTTGTTGCCTAAACTTGAAGAAATGAAACTAACAACAAAGTGTTTTAAGTAAGTTTATTTTGAAAAAGACTATATGCATGTAACGAGAAGAAACTGTACATTTCTTGTGAAAGTGGAAATGTATTTTGAAAAGACACAATGCACTTGACAAAGGTCAATTGAGACGCTGTCCTTGAATGTCCAAAACATAAACAGGACGCTACCTGGCATGTTAAATTTTGACGTTTATGTCCACTGATGAAGCAGCAGTATTTGACGAGTTGGAATGAGAATTCTTTGTATATGTTGAGCAGTGGCCTGGCTGTTCACACCAGAAGTGCAAATAACATGGCATTCACTGATGGCAGTAGCTAATGTTTTTCCTTTGTGTCAAATCAGTGTTACGCAGGCTAAAAAGCAGAGATTGAGACTAACGGCGTCCCGTCATCCTGGGGACAACAGAAAATAGTCTCTGGGTTGAACAGGGATCTTCCCCGGGGCGCCTTTGGGATGAAAGGACATAGTAAACTCACTATCAACATGTCAGGGAACGCACCTCATCGTTTCCCTGATAATGCTACATTGTCAACAACAATTCAGCTGGAGGAGAGCTAGTTAACATTAGCTGTTAGCAGTCGGTGGCCGTAACTAAGAGCTGACTGAGGTTGCACTGAGGATAATGAAGGACTGAATGAATTTAAAAATAACAACAAAAACAAAAATAAACAACAACAATACCAAAAAAAAACCAAAAACAACCAAACATCAGTGTCAGCTATTGGACAAATTGTTATTTTAAACATTGGTATCGGTTTGGGCACAGACTTTTACAATCCGTGCATTGCTAGAAAGGATGCTAACTCCACCAAATCTAACAGTATTTCTAAACATGACTTTGCCTTTTCAAGTTTTTCTGAGTTTTCTGAGTTTTTCAGATTCCTGATATCACACAGGAGCATTGTTTTTCTGATGGCCTTGTTAAGCTTCTTATATCACTGAAATGAATGATTACTTCTCTATTTTAACAATTTTGTTGATAAGCTTTGTGTCTTTCCTGTGGGGAGAGACATGTTCTACCTGCTGCTAATGTGCACTCAGGCTATTAGCATCACATGTTTAGCATAGCTTGTATCACATACTGTGACCTCTCCCTGACTGCCATAAACCATACAACATGTCAGTTAGTTAGCGTCATTTGTTCTCGCCTTTGTGCAATCACACGGTCTCTTTTTATCTTCTCCTTTCAGCTGATGCCAATGATAAAGTCACAAAGGTGGAGAGAATAGTATCTGAAAACGAGAAGCTCAGGGGTAGAGGGAAAAACAATAAGTAGAGGGAGGGGAAAGCAGTAATGTAACATTCTAGGCGTTGCCGCTCATTTTTAAGCACTGTCCATGCCTTGATAGTGACTGAAGAGGCCCTCTGTAGTCCGACAGTTTCATGCAAATGCAACTTTTAAGGTTATTTATAAGATAAACAGAAAAGGGGAAGCAACAGATCAAGTTCATCAGTGTTACCAGAGACTGACATTCTTTGGTCCTGACCCCATTCAAAACTCAAATTTTCTGCTAAGAATATGCTTCAGGAAAACTTGCAATTTTTCCTATCATTTTAATGGTGTCCTTTTTGCCAACACAGTCTTTTGATATTGAAAACACTCTAAATGCCCACATGAAGGAGGCAGGTAGCTCAGAGAGTAAGAAATTGTTTTAATTCAGACACACCTCCAGACACAAAACGTAGGGCTGCACCATTATGGCCAACATGAGTCACAATTCTTTTTATCAATATTGAAATGTAATTATTTATAATGATTATTCATTGATTTTAGGGGACAAAATATTTTTATTGCACTTTCACATTTAAGTAAACAGAGTGCTGCTTTCACTTCCATGTTGTGCTATATTCCTGCTAATGTACACATTTTTGCATCATAATAAGACTGGTCCTTTTTCACAGTGCGCCTCCTAGAAGTAAAATAGAAATAAAATTGTACCAAAACTTTTTACCCAAAATTAAATCAGCAGAGCACTGTTTTTACCTCACACTGTACTACATTTCTGATAATTGCATTGGTAATGCAAGTTTATCTTTGAGAGCTGAATGGGTAAGTATCCACTGCCTTTTTTCTTTTTTTAGTTTTCCAGTGATCACTGTACCTTCACATGCTGTACCAGTTCCTTGTTATTGACTTTTGAGTTGACGCTTGACAAGGATGGGGATTCAGTGGGGTAACATGAGCAACATTGTTCTTGGCCTTCATGCATTCATCATACCGCAGCTTGTGGTGTTTTTCAGGTGGTATAAATAGGATGGTTGTTTTGCTTTGCAGCGCAGACACAGGTCTCATGCACTTTTTGCATATGATTTGTTCTCTCCTCACTCTGGAATACTTCCAAACAACAAATGATGATGGTTGACAACCCGTTTGCAGTCGCAACATGCCGGGTGTGCATATTACCATGACAGCTCTTTAAAAGTGGTGATTGTCTGTTAGTTTAAGAAGCACTTCATCTGATAGGCAGCAGAGTCTTCTGTTGGTGAGGCACAGATTTTAAACACCAGCAGATCATGCTCATCCATTTGTGGGAAGCCTAAATCATGACTGTGATGAATATTTAATTAACTAAGCAGCCCCAACAAAATGCTGTATATATACACTGCACTGTGCAAAACACTAAATCAGTCCTCAGAACAATGCTTATAACTGTACATAGATTTCACTGAATCACTGCAACACATGTCTGCAAGAAGCAGCACCCACTGGGGCTGAAAACCAAAGCCAACACAAAAGTGTTAAAAGCTGCAGTTCCTTGAATGGTCACTTGAAGCTGGCTCCAAAATCTCCATAGATTCCTATGTTAAAATGCCCAAATTTATAGCAGAAATAAACATGTTTACAGCCTGGTCCAAAAAACTGTTTTGATCTCTATAGTGTATTCCCCCTTCATAACAACTGTACAGGGAGTGAATTTTTATATAACTCATCCATTTACATTTTGTTAGGGCTTAAAGTTATGTATTATTAAGGGTGTGATCACTTTGAGTGACAGATGGCTACTTTCTGTTTTCAAGTTGCTAGCATGGCGTTGGTTAGGTAACATAACCATGGCGGAAGCCCAGATTAGTAGAGTATAGGTTTAGCCGTAGCTGTCGCTATTTCAGTGAGTTTTCAGCTCTAGAAATTCAACTGGGACGTTTTGGTCACCTCATAGAGTCTATTTCAGTGTTTAGTTGTACTAACCAAGACCCTCCAAGAGGTGTGATGTTCAGTTTTTCCGGTAAGTACATTTTATTTAATGATTTCAAGCCTGTTTTTCACTAGTGAAAACTAACATTAGTATTATTACAGTTAACTACAACTTTAAATGCACTCTGCTAACTAAGCTAGCAGCTAGCGTTAGAGTTAGCTCCACCGTCTTGTCCAAATATGTTCACTTCTGGCTCCAAATAACCAAGATGGCAACAACTGAAATGACAAACTTAAGGTTTTGTAACAAATCCACAAAGCAATGCTTGACGTCATGGTGGCCATGCCCATAATTTTATGCAGTCCATGGTCTGCAAGCATTTCTCCTCATTTTGTCCACATATTATATTTCAACATTACCCTCATGAGTTATTCCCATGGAACTGCTCATTACTTGAGCTCCAAGGCTAAACATAAAATGTATGGTATTGGCGGGAAGGAAAAAAGAAGAAATAAATTTAACTTCTTTCCAATATGATTACTATAAAAATGTTGCAGTATGCAGTGTGTTTTGTACCAGCAGCGTAAAGCGCACTGGTACTACTGTAACTCACTGTATTTTTTAGATGGAGTAGAGTACTGAGGGAATGCTTCCTAAAACCCAGAAATGAGATAGCATTTTAGCACTTAGTTCCCTTGTCCCGAAGTCAGTGGGTTTTTGGTTAGGTGCCTGAAATAAGGTCTGTAGTTAAGATATTTTCAAGTTTTCTTGTACAACATAAAATATGTTTGTAAATACCCCACTTGTATATTTTGAAGCCTTTTCGTGTCTCTATAAAAGCGGTTGCTAACAAGTGGCTGAATGAGACTACAGAGCGTCATTGCGCCGCTCGCGGCTTTACGGCCTTATTGAAGTGGCGATGTAGAGGTCATGGAGTAGTTTGTTTATAGCCTAACATTGGCTTTCTACTTCTGGAGTCTGCATTAATGCTTCAAAAATCCTTAAATTGGTGTTTATTCGTGAGGATTATTTTGCTGAACAAAACAAAAAGTATCATAAACCAACTGAAAAATCCCATTGGCTTTTTGTCAAGGGGACATCAGCGATGTTAACACCTGTGTTGGTTGCTATACTCTATGACGTAATTAAGGTTTGGTAAACTAAGTAAGATCAAACTTTGTGGTTTTTCTTCACCGCATCCGTTCACTGTTCCTGCTCTGTATTAACCACAGTCGTCATTTTGTCTAATATGAACAAAGTATTTGATGGAAGTCTGACTCTACAACTATATTTACTGTAATAGAGCAAATTCAATATTCAAAAGAGTCATTCTTACTCTACACTTAATTCTGCATTAATTGCCCTCTTTTTCCCCATCATCGCATGCTATGTTTTGATGAGAATTAGTTACAGTTTGGTAATTACCATTTAATTTAAAATGCAGTAAAGATTTTAAGTCAGTGATGGACGTGTTGTGTTGTGATTAATGAAGGTAAACTGAAGACTATAGCAATTTGCGTTAGGAGTTCTGCAAACTTAAACTCATGAAAACTGAGTTCAAACAATAGTTTCACACTATCATAGATTTTATTGTTTATGTTACTGATTAAAAGTATTTTGTTGTAACTAACAGATGTATGCTATAGCTGATGAGCATCATGATAAAAGAATAGATATTGTCTTAAATTTTAGTCATTGGAATATTTAATACAGCTTAAATGTTGTCTTCTTATGGTCTTAAGCTTTATTACAGTAAACAGTAAATGTTGGGCCATCATACCAACATCACTGGTGTCATCTCTTAAAAAGTCCACAAGTACAAATATCTTCTAATACATCCAAATTTTAAAAAACTTATTGACAGCTTTGTCACCAGCCTTGGCTGACCTGATCTAACCTGCTGAACAACCACCAGCTTTTTGGTGAAACTAATTAAGGACAGCTGGGAGCTGAAAAGGAATGATATCCCTGGTCAGTGTTGCCAGATTGGGCAGGTTTCGGTTGCATGTGAGATGTAAAATATAATCTGGCAACCCTGCCTCAGGTTGGAGCAGGCTCGTTGTAGTCAGGGGGACAAGTGTGACTGATTCACCAAGTCCCTAATAGGAGGGGGGCCCTTGAAAACCTGGAGTGAAGAGCTTGGTTTTACTTACAGTTTTCTTCCCTAACTTATTAGTGCCATAACTAACCTAAAACTGGCTGAAAAAAAAATGTTTGAAGGACTGAGCATTGTATAAAAAATAGTGGAAGTTCTTTGAAGCCTATCTCACCCTTTACAGGCACAAAAAGGTTTAGTCCGCCCACTGTCATGTCTTTTCTCTAGAAAGATAAATTAAGGTTCCGAAAAAGAAAAGAAAGAAAGCAAATTGGCCTTGTAAAAAATCAATACCTGGAAGGCAGAGAAGTGGCTCAAGAGAGGAAGGACAGGGTGGGTGCCACAGAGACTGCTTATGTGATGAGGCCCAGAATGTGGTGCTATGCCCCTGGGTCAGAGCCACTAGCAGAAATAGTGTGCCCCTCAGAATATCTGTCTTTTCATACAGACTCAAAGCTCAAGTGGGACCAAAGGAAAAGTTTAAATCCACCAGGGTTAGTAAAGTTGGGTGTGGGGTCAGTATGCTGGCCTGACCCCAGGGTCCACAGGTTGACAGTAAGAGGTTACAATTCTTTTTTGTCCTTAGACTGTATAATAAATAGTCCCACAACCTCCTTAATGACAGGTTTTCACTTCATGACAGGCACATACTGTTGTCCGAACAACGTCCGGTGTTGAGATGGCCACAGCATGTGCGTATGTTTTACATACCATATATCTTTGGAATATCTCCCACAGTCGCGTGCAGTGGCAATCAATAGTTTTGAGTGTGGGTAAGTTTTCAAACAGAGACACTGTCGACTGGTGAATCAGTGTACTTGTTTCTAAATGTTTTCATTGAAACAGTCACCTAAGAGTAAACTGAAGTGTTGCTCCAGACCAAGAAGTTAGTGTTGGTGAATAGTAGGCTCACGGCAGGTTACACTGACAGCTTACCTCCATCACTGGGAATCGATTTAATCCAAGTTAGCGAAGCAATACACGCGAAAGCCAGCAGACATCCAAATCTGAGGGGGTAAAACCTCATTTCATTTGCCAGTGACAGTCCGTCCGTCTTTGGCTGCCGACGTGCCGCCAGACACCAGTTCCCAGCGGGCAGCAGGTGGATGTGAGCGGCTCAGGTAAAGTGGAGATAATGTTACGCTTAATGCTAATACGTTGTGACTCTATCCCCTACGTTAAAAACACGCAACATAAAAGCATGTCTGCCTCTAACCTTTTTCACCTATGTGGACCGCAGGTGTGAACTGTCTCATGGGGACAGCTCATTTCAATATGCTGTCAAAATGCCTGCGGGACAAACTGCCAGGTACACAACTACTGAGGGGCAACAGCGACATCTGCTGGTGGAGGGAGAGAGGCTTTACTATGAACACAGAAACTAAACTAATAAAGTAAAAATAACAAAAACCAATGTTTCAAATGCTCATTAAAATTTCAGAGACAAATTAGATTTACTTTTGAAAACATGTAAAATATTAAACAAAAGTATCAGACATAATTATAATCTGAACACTTTTTGAAAACTCGTGCTGAAAACGAGACACCGCAGTGTTTCTGCTGTAACAGCTTGATTTACAATTAATGAAACATCATCATCATTACAACTGTTATAGTTGATTTAAAGGGAGAATATTTAATAGTTTATCATCTCAGTTTTAGGAGATACCTCTGACGTTATATTCACTTCGTGGTCTACAAATTTTCCCTAAAATGTAGGGAAATAAACATTTTGTTCTGGTGTTAGGTGATGCATTTGTAGTTGCTTCCTAGCCTAACGTTATGTTTCCCACACATCATGAAAAGTTTGGGTGGGCTGCAACGTAAGTTTATTTATTAACTTTGTATTTCAAGTTAGCCTATGGGTGTCATTTTCGATTAAATGTACATGATAGAAAATAAGCTGGTTTCCTGCCTCACAATGGAGACTCCTATCAATAGTAGGCTATAATATCTGTAATGTAACTGATTAAACGCAACAAAAATGAAACTATATCAATCATCTAGTATATCTATAAATACTCTAATTTTCCCCATTTACTCCAACAGGGGATGTAGCTCAGTGGTAGAGCGCATGCTTTGCATGTATGAGGCCCCGGGTTCAATCCCCGGCATCTCCACATTTTGACGTCGGTGAAATGTTTTCCCACTGGATTATCTCCACTAACAACAAAATAAACTTTACAGCAAATAACTGTACCGTATGCATTTTACCTGCATAAGCATGTCAACCCACGTATGACAGCTCTATACCCGCGGAAAACCGTGACACTGACTGTATAGAGAGCACGACATGAAATGATCTTGGTGTCTCGGCCAGTGTCTACCTCGTCAACGTCAGAGGAGTGCAAAAGAGTCACCAGAGGGTCCGAGCCCAGTGTCTTCTCTCACGGACTGAGTCATACAATGAGGTCCACAGTCTTATTTCCATTGTATTAAAAAAGTAGGCACAGTGTACAGTGTAAATCACGTGCATAAGGAAGTTACGACGGGCCCCAGTGCACCCTCTTATGATGGGCCCTAGTGCACGCTGTCATGCATGTATTGTCTTTACACAAATAGAGACTTGACATTGGACAACATTAACATACAAATTACCCAGCAATCATCATTGCTTATTTGACAAAAATATCAAAGAAAGAAAGAAACCAATCATTTCACTGCATAGTTTCTGTAGTTTATTTATGGATATAATAAGTTATATATAAAGAGCATGTCATTTTGTTTTAGATAGCTGTTGACTATTAAAAAACAAAAACAAACAAACAAACAAAAAACACAAGGTAGATGGGCATGTATTTTGGCACAAATTTTAAATTAGGAAAATTATTGGTTTCTAATTATTCCTCTTTGAGCACTGGTAAGTATTCAAGGTGGCAATCTGAATCACTTGCAAGGTCCTGCCCTCACTACAGGCCCCTCCACTTCACAGGCCCCTGTGTAATCTCACTGCCTGCATGTCTATCCCCTGGTGTATAGCGTAGTTGTTTGTCCCATGATCTCAGGATGAATATTTCCACATATGCAAATACATCAGGAGGGTAGAGGAATACTTTTCTCAACAACAGATGGATAAATGTAAGAAAACATTTACTGTGAGACCAAAGTAACTCAAAGGCACCCCCCATCATGAGCAATGATGCCATTTTGGCTTTGACAAAAATGAATAGTGGAGGTGCAATGGTTGAGTTGCTGTACACACATTTGGATTTAAATGACCAATTCATGCAGATTACAAAAAGCATATTTTCTCACTTACTGTAGCAGCTATGCAGATAGTTTTGGCATTTTTCTAGGTTTTGAGATATTGCTCTCTGTGGGAATTAGCTACTTCAGTTACATTACTGCATTATTAATTACAATATCTCCACTACAGACAGGATCTGTGTGTTCAGCCAATGTGTTGTATTAGACAGGTGGACATAAGTGAATATGTGGGCAGTCTTTGTCCTTGGACAGTCTGTTCATCAGTCTTTGAAAATATATGATAAAAACATCCAAATAATTTTTCAGTGTTCACTTTATTGTGGGTTTCTGTGTAATAAGTCACTAAATTTGATCATGTGGTTTATAATTAAATTTCATTTTAACTCATTCTCAACTGATAACTGAGTAATTGTATAAATGACACCACAGATGCACATCATCACAATCCTCTTCACTGACATGCACATTTGTACGCACAGTTTAACACTGCTCTCATTGTGGAGCTGCAGCCTCAACGTCTTCTCTCCTCCACCCGAAACTCCTCTGGCAGTTTACCACCAGCTCATCACCAGTCACCACAGGTCAGCTCTGTCAGACCAACGTCAGAGCGAGCCATTGTCACTAACACTTTTATACAGGATACTAGCCTTTTAGCCCCAGGCTAATGGTTCCATGGATACTTTATCATCAGATATCTACAAACTTAGAGACACTGCCACCCAAAATTGGATACTAGTGGAATCACTGACTACCTTTCTATGTTAAGTGAATTTTAGGAAAACTTACCAAAAAAAAAAAAAAAAATGGATATTGAAACAAAGTCTTGTGGCTGCTCCAGCCTCAAAATATCTGAAGTGGGTATTTGCCTTCAAAACCCATGTCAAACTGTCATGCAGATGTGTAGAGGGATCCCATGGGTGCAGGGCTTTAGAGATGTTAACAGGGACACCAAGCAGTCCAAAAAGAGCATTTTTGTTGCCATGGATAACAGCAAGATGAACCCCACACAGTCCCGGACACACAGCTCCATTCATATATTTACCAAGGTCCCCACCCCAGCCACCCACCCAGCATCCATCACCCATTACCACCAAGTAACCTTTGACCTGTCCCAGCAGCTGCATTCATGAGGAAGTTGCCTGTTGTCACGGTAACAGAGGAAACGTTTAATCTCCATTTCCCCCAGAAACTTCGATTTTCTTTGACTATTTTATAGATTATACATCAGTTTATATGCATATGGTTATAACACATTATGACAATGACACAAAAACTATACATATTTTTTATCTGTCATTATTTTTCATAGTTTTGTGTCCTTCATAGATACTTGTCTTTATGATAGATGTATTTTTAGGACAATATTAACTGCATCAGATATAACCGAGGAATGGCTTTGGCAGTACCTTTTTCAGCCCTGAGTAGAGTCTTCACTTATTTCTTTCAGACCCCACAAGTTGCCCTGTGAAGTAAGAATATTACATCTATTGTATGTACACTCGCTTACAGTCTTCTTCCCTGTCTTTGCTGCATTCATGGCATGTAACTGCCACCTGTACATAGTGTTGAACCACTGGCAAGAATCTGTATCATGCCTTCCGTGTGCACATGCACATGTGTGTCCGTATGCACATGCATGAGACAAACACTCATTAAAAAAATGCTCCATAACACTACTGGTGGTCAGAAGCACCACAGGATACCTTTAAACTCATTGCTGTGAGTGCACGATAATAACTCAGAAGAGCACATCAATCATTTTTGTCAACTCTTATCTGGACTGGTGGCAGGAAAGTATCCCCCCATCCCCCATGAAAATTACACACTTAAATATGGTTGAGCAGCTTGCGCCATTTAGCATTTAGCTGGCAACATGATTATTATTATCCATCCATTATCTGTAACTGTTTATCCTGTTCAGGGTCACAGGGGGGCTGCCTCCCAGCTGACACTGGGCAAAAGGCGGGGTACACCCAGAGCAGGCTGCCAGACTAGACACAGATTCATGTGCACATCCAGATTCAAAAATTAAATCGTGAGCCAGGAGGCTGTGATCACATGACCTATGCACTGCAGACTGTCCTTCCTTGCATAACAGGAGCAAAGGAAGAAGTCAGGTGACATAGTATAAAGAACGACAAAGTCCACAAAGATGTAACGGCATTGCTGTAACTTGTGTTTTTCCCAGTGTTTCATTGTGTTTCCCCTTCCCTTTGTTCCTGTCGGTCTTCCTCCCCCTCTTTAGATTTGTCTGTGTGCTGATGTAGTCGTGGTATCCATCCCTGGTTCCCGGCTCTACCCACCATAATCACTGCCTGATTAGCTCATCAACCCCAGTATTTCTTCTCCAGCGCTTGTTCAACCAAGTACAACATCCCTCTCGTACCATCCAGTTTTACCTGCACACCACGCCAGCTTCCTCTCAGCCTCCTCCACTTCAACCCATGAACCCCTGACCCCGGATTGTGACCACTCTAATTTCTTGTGATAAAAGTCCTTTTCATCATCTCTATCCTGTGTCCTGTGGTTGGGTTTTCCTTGAGTTCGTAACAAAAGAAAAGCAGCTGGAGCAGTAGAAGTGTCAAACAAATACAGGATTTTGACCAAAGACACTTCATGTCCCATGTGACATTAAAAGATAATGTTGACTTATTTTAAGTGATGTACATAGGTATGTCACGTCACGTTGTCGCATTGCGTTAAGTGCATATCATGACAATGTCCAACCACAATTCTTTTCCTGAACCTAACATAACAGTAAGAGGCACTAATTCGTAAATATGATCTCTCACCGGTTTAATAACTGATCTGCACTGCACGCCATCTGGGTTGGGTTGGAGCTAGTTAGTGATGCCACTTATTCATGTAATTTCTACTGGTAACACTATCCCGCCTCTAGAATTGCTGCAGAAACATGGTGGCCACCCTCCGGTCTCCCCCAGGTAGCCATGGTGAGAAAGCACCTTCATTTTAAGCTGCAAAACCTCTTTAGCATTGTTAACTATGTTAGCACAACTTGCTGTGTTGGCACTGATAATGGTGCTGACAGAGCTGACAGTGATAACTCAAAATTGACTGAGGCTACCTGGGGGGAGACCAGACGGTAGGCACAATGTTTCCATAGCAACATGGTTGGGTTGGGATGGCTTTAATAGTGGTAATTGCCGATTGCAGTTAGCTCTCACCTGATGTAGGTGGTGCTCAGTGCAGTAAACTGAAGAGTAGTAAAATTAACCCATAGACTGTGTCCCCACTACAACTCTACCAAAGTAATGAGATTTGTAGCCATCAGTGGAGCACGTTATTGATCATGTGTGTCAAGTTAGACTGTTTTCAGAATTGCTGCAATAAATTTATTTCATGACAAGTAAATCTACACTGAGGAGCATCAGTCAGTCACTCGATCTGTCTATCCTGCTGCAGAAACACATCGGAGGAGTCAAGTTTCCAGCAAAAACATCCCCTTAGCCCTACATGTGTTTTTACTATCAGCCGTTGTCCCTCAGCAGACAAAGAGCAGATTAGATGGAACTTAATGATCCCAGTGGGACGCCTCAGCTGCTAATAGGAACAGAAAGAATATTAGTATTGACATGAATCAGCCCATGGCAGCATGGAAAATATTAACTGGTGCACTCATAATATGCTCTTGTCAGTCTCTCTGAAGCTTTTTGCTCTCTGCTTTTGATAGGGATGAAAGTCTTCATGGAGAGAGTTGAGAAAAAGAGTTTCAGCTGTACTTAAAGAAAGAGGTCACAATGCTTTGAACAGTTGGTCTGGTGGCTTAAACACAAAGAAAGAACATGAGAAAAAAAGGAAACACAGATATAGCGGGACAAATCTGTTCGTCTTCATTTTAGTTTTAAATCCCCGCGGTAAGAGGATTGTGTGTAAAATGGTAAAGCCGTCATGAGAGAAGATACACATGAACATGCAGATGTTGCACACAGGGAGACAAACACACATACACGCACAAAATCTAAACCCATATTTGCTGTGTAACACTCACTAATCCTCCCCAGGTCAAACGCAGGATTCCAGGCTCAGAGAGTATCGTGCCATGACTAATTGTTTTAATTTCAAAGAGGGGAATCGTGTAAAATCAAAGCATTTATTTTCATATGATGTTAAATATTCGTCAGGATGTGGAGCTCACAGATGGAAGGAGAGCGACAAAGCAGAGCAAGCAAACTGAGGCAGAATCTTCTAAAATGAAAGAAAGCGGCTGTTTCTGCAAACATGCAAGCTTACATTTGTCATGTCAGTGCGCCAGTGGGTGGGGTAAAGGGTGGGGAGTGGGGGTTAGGAGCTGAGCTTTGAGGGAAGAAGAAGCAAGGGAAGAGAAAGGACCCATCTGTTCCTATAGTGGCAGATAAAGAGAGACAGAGGGAGGACGGACAGAGAGGAGGAGGAGGAGGAAGGTAAGCACAAAAACACTGTCTTGTTTAATGTTGTGTGCAGTTTATCTACTGGGCTTGGAGTTGGAGTGTTGTGACATTTCACGTAAGTTTATCTGATGTATGCATGTATTGCAGTGAAAGGTGTTAGATGTAGATGCTAGTGCCAGATGGCAACAATATTGCATGTGTCAGGGCCAATATAATCAGAGTGACTGGGCTTCTGTACAGCTATTTGGTCTCAAGGGAAAAAAAGGAAAGTAGTAGAAAGTTTTAGAACCTGTGCAGGAAAGTAGTTAGGACTTAGGAAATACTTATGAGTCTGAGTATCACCAAGTAACGTCACAAGACTTTATTTTGATCTTTTAAAAGGAAGTCTTTAAATTATTCAGTTCATCATCCAGTTGCAAAGGATTCAGATTTACTTTCAAATTCTCCTCTTAAGTGTCCAGAATGAAATCCTGGAGGAGATATGCAGATGCCTTGTTTGTATAAATAAAATTCTGGAATTAGCCTATAAAGATTGTTGGCTACTCCTGGAGTAGCCCATGCATTTGGTGTGTCCTTGCATGTGTGTGTGTGTGTGTGTGTGTGTGTGTGTGTGAGTGCGTGTGGGGTGAAGTATCAATCGTCTTGTTCATCATCAGACATCAGATGCTCTGATGGAGAAGGCACTGACTTTACAACCAAATCTCCTCTCTCATGTTTAAACTCTCAGGATCATCCTTTTTATATTTCTCCTCCTCCTCTTCTCCTCTACATTTACCCTTGTTTCCCCTCATAGTCTTTATTTTATCCTTTTTCATATCCTCACTCTTTATTCTCTTTTTCCTCCTTCACTTTTAACAAGGAGAGAAAGAGCAGAATACTGACAGAGATTCAGAGAGGGAGGAAGGAAGGAAGGAAGGAAGGAAGGATAGAAAGGAACTAAGGAAAGAAGAAATTGTGAAATAAATCTTCTTCCTTAGACTGCTATTTAACAGTGTTTCCTTCCCTGTGTGTGTGTGTGTGTGTGTGTATGTATGTGTGTGTGTGTGTGTGTGTGTGTGTGTGTGTGTGTGTGTCCACACACAATCTCACATACTA
>JAPZEB010000026.1:2452724-2481489 GCA_029783705.1 Chaetodon striatus | reverse complement strand
GTATGATTAACTTAACCATTCGTTAATTAATGTAGAAATATAACTCTCCGTTTCTTCAACCAACATAACTGTCATTTTAGTGTAGAGCATTAGGCTGAATTTATGTACGCACCATGTCAGGCCACTCACTGTCCAGGACCGGGAGCGTTACTTAAATAAGTAAACAGAGAACAACGGGACCAGACTGGCCGACCTGTATGCTCTCACTCAGCGGATGGATGGTTTGACAGGATTGCTGAAGGTGTGATGGCCGGCTGGTTGATTACTACACTAATCTTACAAAGGAGGATGATGTTTGAACAGTTCCCTTCAGTTTGTTTTGCTATCAAAGCTAATTTTAGCTAATGAACTAAAAAGTTAGTGTTATAGAGAAATCCAATACTCCTTTTATCCCTCCCCAATATCTAATTAGGTAGACATGATAACAGTAGTGTGTGCTGCACATGTGAGCATTTTTGATGATCGCCTCCATCCAGTCCTTTCGTCTTATTGCATTTAACCATACTTGTATTCGTTTTTGTTGACAGGCAGTGGCAGGTATGTGACAAACTTTAAGTTTTAAGCCATGACTCATGCTATTCTGGCAGCCAATAACACAACAAAACAACATTTTAAGACTCCTATGTAGCCTACAGCCCTGTGGTGGTGAGTCGTGTTTTGCCTCCAGCTAATAAAATGGCGTCATCGTGATGTTGGCCCTAAAAGAGTCTACACAGGATTGTCTTGCTAGTTGTAGTTGAGACACCAGTGTTTGTCTGTGTTATACTCTTTGTTTAAAAATATGGTCTGATGCACCATTTTCTATGCTTACCTTTGTTTCTTTGTGCAACAGTTCAGTGTATAAAGTTTGTGTTGAGTTATCAGAGTTTAGTTCTGTTTAGTTGACCTCCTTTTTAGGCCCATAACTTGCTGCTTATGGTGTAAATTGTGTCTTTCATTTTAAAAAACACTGTAAAAGCCTTTGTTTGAAAATCCACCTTGTGCCTGCCCCCACAATATAACAAAGGGTGAACAGAACAGCCTTGGCATAGTTTTTTAAAAACAATGAATTAGCACCATTGAGAGTCTGGATTGTTTGCACTGAAGTCACTCAATACTAACAATGAGACACATTAGAGCTATGGTTTAGTCATCTTTTTTGTAAAGACCTCAGCAAAATAGATAGTTTTGATGCCAATCTATTAAGCAGAGTCGACCAGCATCATTATGTGAGCAACATCTCCTTCTGGACCTTGTGAGATATTTGCAATGCAATGGCTTTTTCAATGTTCTGTTTACTCTTTGGTAAAAGAAGGTAACCATGACCTTCTTCCATTCTGCTGCTGCACTGTGCAGTGTGCAAATCTGTGGACCAATATGTAAGTGGAATAAAATGTTGGGCAGTAGGTAACTAGGTTTTTTGACAGTATCTCTGTGCTCTATTTACATATTGATTTATTTCACTGTTGAAGAGCAAGGCTTTCCATTCTCAGCACATATCTAGTCCACAGTGATGGTGGTGACTGATTCATAGCTTGAAAACCATTAAGTTATGAGTCATAACTTATGACCAATGAATCTTTGAATTCACACACAAGTAGACAAAAGCAGAGATCTCTCTTTTTGCCGATGACTGCAAATGTTTTATAGCTAAAATGACATCCATGGCCAGTAAATTTGATGAACTTTATCAACTGTTTTTCAATTTCTTCAATTTTACTTGAATAAAACTTTAATTTCATAAACTGTAGCTTGGTAGCTAACTATTGTTAGCTGTATGTATTGATTAAAATAACTGCCACAAGACCAGTGTACAGGGTTCTTAAAGCCCCCCTTCAATGTATTTTGGCATTTTTATGCTATCTCATATTTTTCAGAGTCATATCCTGGCAATGTTTATTAACCACACTGTTTGCCAAACATTTAAAAAATAATATTAAAAATATATGTTAAAAAAAGGAAGGTTGCTGTTTAAATGGTAGGCTGATATATGATGATAGTAGAATCTGCATGTCATACGTCATCCTCCAAGCTTTCGCAGGTATATCATTATAAACATCATAAACATCGTTGTAAGCTAGCCAGAAAATTTATCTTGTATTTTACCATAATCGTAGCATCATGGCCTCCATCTCTCTGTGTAGTTGTGTCCGCCACCTTACTTGAGTATGTTGTTTCCTTTCATAATGGCATTTGTAGCCTATGTGCAGTGAACAGCTGCAATCAACACAATGAATAACACCAAATCCTACCGTCAGAAATAACACAACATAGTAACTGTCCCTCCCACTTTCACTCTGCCACAGCGCACTGAGGGCTACCATCTGAAATGCAATTTCAGGACGTATAGTTTGCGCCATCCACTATCAGCCCCTAACAAAAGCTGGGGAGTGCACAACTTTCAGTCAAAAAGTCGAAAAGTCACTTTAGAATAAGGAAAAAAAAACATAAAAAGAATCACAATGCCCCCTGGGGCAGTGTTGCTGCTGAACCGAGGCAAGAGCGGCAGATGCACCTCTAAAACGTCCCATAACTCTGTTTCAAACAGCAGACCTGGGCAAAAAATCCATCCTTCCCGGTGTGCAGGGAGAACGAGTAAAAGTAAGGGTGAGTTAGTGTGTTGTGCCAATTGTTATCTCATTAGTACTCTGATAAACAGTAAATCAGTCAAAGTGAGTGCCTTATTGCTTCTTGGTAAAGGATTGTAGCTGCAATTCCATTATTATGGTTAGGGATTAATGCTATGTATGCTTATTAACCCCACCCTAATCATCTATTTAAGAAAGAACAGTAACTGTTAAACAAGGAATAAAACTGGCTGAAGGGGGGCTTTAAACATACACATAATGTCAGCCAACAAAAATCATAATAGAAAAGAGTCATAACTGACCTTATTTGAAGTTTGAGGTGTCCTGTCAACGGTTTTACAGATGTCTCTTTTATAATGGTCTATGGGGAAAATGTGTTTTGGGCCACAGGGGATTTTTTTGCTGCAAGAGGCCACTGGGGATAATTAGTTGCAAGGCTGAGCAATGTTCCTGGGGGCCTGAGCCCCATGCACACTGCTTTTGCATGGAAAAAAACATCCAGAGGCCCTTGTTCCCCTGTCTTAAAATCAACTAGATTTTTTTAATGGGTTTTTGGTAAACACAAGCTTAAGAGACTTTGATATTTTGTTTATCTAGAAGAAAAAGGCTCTGAATATTTTTTGGTCTTCTCTTGTTTGCACTCGACAGAAGCTGTTATTACACACGCATTAGCTTTACCTTCTGCACTTTTGCTGTTGGTTTCTGAGATGGACTGTGAGTCTCTTGCTCAAAAACAATCCATTGTGGTTCACAAGGATGTCCATACACTTAACTTATCGGTATCAATATAGCTAATTGGCCAACATGTGAAAAAAGGGTGCAACACAGATTTAGCATTAGCTAGCTCGCAAGATTGCCCAAGGATTCAAGGGTAACAGTTAGCCAGTCATTAATGTGTACTGTAAATTAAATAGGATCTACGAAAAGGCTGATTTATTTTCACTTATAATATGTTGGATTCATGTTAATAGGTATTTTCAGACACATTGTTCTTTTTGAAAAAAATTTTTATCAATATTTTAATTAGATTATCAAGAGGTAATTTGGTTCCCAGGATGCTTAAAACCCAGGATCTGGAGAAAATTGATGATCAGAAATATTATACACAGTGCAAACTCTCATTAGTTTAAAGTTAAATGTTTGCTTTACTTACCATATCACATAAACAGCTGTGTATTTGCATTTTCTAACTTTTTCTTCGCACTCTCCCCCTCACATTCTGTTCATGGAAGCCTTTTCTGAGTTTTGCTCTTTTCAAAGAACTCTGATGCTGTAAATAGCAGTAAACACTGTCATTTTGTGGCAGGAAGCACAACTTTTGTATACGTGGGACATAAACTCATTTGTAATTCAATGCTGCTATTAATAATTCTTTTTTTTTTTATAAAAGTACAAGTTGAACATTATATCATTCGTGTCAAAAACAAGGTAGTGGGTACCTCTCACCTACAAAGAGTGTGTCATGTTTTTCTGTGTTTATGTTTCCGTTTAAATTACAAAAGAATCCCAGTGTTGTATAATGTTAATTTCATGGCTCTAAGTATTTTAGGGCCGCTTTTATTGCACTGCTATCGAAACACTTACCTGGAGCTGACATGATGCTAAGTGTTTCGACTGATGAAGAAGAGAGCCAACATCAAGGGCTATCACACAGCATTTATTGTTGTTGGGATTTTTTTCCTGCAGAAGGAAAACAGGATGATTGACTTGTTGTTTCTCTCCATCCTCAGACTTCACAGCAGGACAGATGCTGAGCTGCGGGCTCTGTAGATTATAGTAAGAGACATTAATTGATGGATCTGGTCCAAAGCACGGCTTCAAGATAGACATACATGCATAAACACTGTCAGGTCTACATCATTGATGATAAACAGACGCCACACACAGCAGATCAGCCCAGCTACATTTTGTAGAACTTAGTAATTGTACTCTTGTTGTCTTTAAGCTGTAAGAACGTTTCCGAGCCCTAAGGCCGTCGTGGGAAAATGAGATCACGCTTGCAAAGGAAATGAGAGATGAATTCCCAGGGCCTGGTTATTGCAAATGTTTGCCCGAGCAGTGAAAATAATGAAAACGAAGATGTTAAATAAATTCAACAGCTGACGTAGCATGCCTAATATTGCATGCACGAGAGCCACTGTATATGTTATAGCAGAGTTGATCTATTTAACAATTATCAAAACACAAAAACAAATTTCTTTGCAATGATCTCTTCCATTGTTTGTCAGCAACAGGAAATGAGCTGTTTGTGGCTAAGCCTGTGGGTTTAAATAAGATGAAATCATTTAATGCCAATGAGATGAGCCATCTAATGGAATTCCATCATTTAGCAATGCATTTTTGCACATTAGTCACATATTGGTATTAGTAACTTAAAAAAAAAACTGATCAGTAACTAAACAACATTAAAGGCAAGCTGAAATTTGTTGCATGTAAGTAAATATTGACTGCACTGATACTTCAGCTGGTATAAACTCAGAGGCTGTGTGCCAGTCTTGCTAGTTACCATGCTTTCAACCTCCGTGGTTTATGTATTGCACTTTCTTGTTGGAAGGCACAATACACTTTATCACCTTTGTCGACAAGCACACATAGCATCAGTTCTGCAGGCTACCCTGAACAATTAATGCCATCTGCCCCTTAAAGCCTGTTCTCATTCCCAGGGCATCAAACACAGCAGCTAGGTCAGCTGTTGGCATGATTTCCACACACAAGGTACACTTCAGTGTCTGTGTGGGATGTACGAGGCTTCCAGCTCAGTCCACTGAAAACCCATTCATGGCAATGATGTAATATAAAGAGCCGGAAAGTCTGGAATGTGAGGGAGGGGTATTTTAGTATGGATCAAACAAACAGCACCCAGGGACCACTATTTGTGTTCCCTGTAAAACACTGATTTTTAAAAAAAATTCCGCCACGAATCAAATCACATAGGCTACATAACTATATGTGTTACGAACATTACTTTAATCCAAATCATGTTTTTTTTCTAAACCTAACCAAGTAGTTTTGTTGCCAAAATCTAAAGTAGTCTTCATGAAAAAACCCACGTTTCCTGTAAACACAGAAGTTTATTTTGAAAAGACAGTACACACGTGACAAGTGGAAATTGACACGCCACCCCAGACTGTCCAGAGCTGATGCTATAGGGTAACTACCTACCTAGAAAATCAAAGTTTGAAGTGTAGCACCAATGATCAACCTGCTGCATTTGATTAAGTGGAGAGTAAGAACATGGTGCCCCCTCTACTATGATCAGGATTTGGCAGGACCCATTACCATTGTATTCCATCATTGTATTCTACTCCCAAAGTGGAAGCTAGCAAGCTATGGGTAATTAGTCTCCACTTGAGAAGTAGACGTTACTTAGCCAAGCATTAGTATTGAAATTCACAAGACATTGCTCTCCATTGGTTTTATCTCAACACACCTGCTGAGTGCTGCACACTTAATGTTGCCATATTATAAAAAGTAGGTGGTCTAGTTGGCATTTACTGTCGTTCCTTCATGGGTGACCTCAGCATTTGGTAGGCTACACGCAATCACAAATCATAAAACAGAGTAACAGGCTTTTTCCAAGTGAAAGTAGCTAGCACGGGCTCCAAGACACTAAAAGATGGCAGTTTACTTTCTGTACTCATTTGCATATCGGTGATGTCATCAGGCATTCATTTGAATAAAGGATATCAAAAGCATGTTATTACTTTGTTGAATTAGTTTAAACATGGCCTGAGAGATACAGAAAATCTCAGAGAACGTTTCAAGAGTGTCAACATAACCACAGAAACTCACTACAACTGAACTCCCACTCCTGCAGCAAGCGGCAGTCTACTGCCTGCCCTGTACCTACTGACTGCCTGCATATGGCACAAGAGACAACCGGGTCTCACTCCAAAGTCGCCAAATATCTGCGCTTGCCAGGGGCGGTGCTTCAGGGGGGTGCTGGGAGGGCAGCACACCCCCAGCCCGGGCCTCAGAGGGGCCCAGATATGAGGTAGGACTTAAGGGAGCTGGGCCTCTACCACGGCAGCAGTTGCTAGCTGCTCCAGGCTAGAGCCAGACCTGGTGCCTGACCAGCAGCCCCCCTCCTCACCCGCGCTGGACACTGGAAATGAAAGCAGCAGCAGGTCTCCTCCCGCTACAGGTGACACGCAGACCGTGTAGTGGTGAGTAGGCCTATAGTACTTCATATTGAAACTGTGTTTGTGAACATGTGGGCCGCTGTGCCAGTTTTACTAGACTTCATAGCTACTGATACAGGCTCTGAGTTGAAATAGTTAAAGTGGGTGTCAAAATGATGCGGTCGCTATCCGTGGTGCTGAACTGCTTTGAATTTGTGTTGTTTTATAATTAGTGACCATGTAGCCTAATGTTTTTGTTGTTCTCTTGGTTTGTTATACTTCATGTCCGTTTGACTTCAAAATGACATAGTTGCTCTCAGTGGTGCCGAAGCTTTCAAGCCCCGCTGTTGCGGGCATGTCTATGTTGTAAAATGATGTTATCATGAGCTTTATTATTTGGATTTAAAGGGCCCGGTCATTTCCCCCGCCCCCGGCCCAGCTCTAATTTGTTCTGCTAGTGGCGCTTGCGCAGTGACTTCTGGCATCAGACGCCCATGACACCCCTTCCTTTCACGTCGGCATGATACGCGACTGGCGGTGTCAGGGGGAAATGTGGCAAGACAACAATACAGGTTAAGGGGGTGAAAGTCCAAGTGGGGTGGCGGATGGGTCCACCAGCCACTGCCTTCCACCCATGAGGCCAGTGTTCACTTCCCATAAGACTGTAAAGCGAACCATGGTTCTTTTTTCCTTAACCCAACCACTTGCTTTTGTTGCCCAAAACCAACCATGTGCGCGTGTTGGCTGAAAGTAACCACACTACAACTATCTTCAGTGCCAGTCCACAATTCATGTCCCCTAGAGAACACTAATGTAGTGGCCCAATTACTGCAGAAATATAAATACAACTTAAGTAAATAGAACAGCAAGAATATACCATTTAAAATGAATTTTAGTTTCAGTTTGACTTTAGATTTACAATGATTTCTCTTCAGACAGATTTTGTATGGAAGCATTTGGCTACACTGAGTGCCTTGTTGATCGTACTTTCCAAACTTTGCAATTAATGAGAGTACATCATTAAGCACCAGAGACAGACCATTCACCTGGCAGATGTGGGCGTTCCCTCTTTCAGCAACACTGTGATTCACTTTGTGTTATGCAACAGGAGCTCAATAGTTATGGCTAGAGTATCATCCTGTGTCTCCTCAAGGTCTAATGTACAGTAATGTTTGTCTGCTTGTGATTCAGACATCTGTTAAGTAATTAAGCCATGATGGGATATGTCTCGTCGGGTTATGTAAAAGCAATTTTCCTCCTTTTGACTTTTCTTGTTTTCTTTTCTCTTATATTTCTCTTGTATTTATCCAGGAATTAAATTGTTGCACCTTTTGTCCAGTGTGTTGAACACCTTGTGGGTGCTCTGTCTGAACACCACCTACAGCAAGTTGTTTAATAAGGAAGGATGTAGAAAACAGTGACAATATCAAGGTCAACAATGAAAGTTGTTGATAGATTATGTGATTGGTACAGACAGGAAGTAGCTGAAATCCAGTTTAGCATAGGGAAATGTTGAACAAAGTTAAATGTAATGAAAAATTCACTTAGTTCCCCTTCTGTAATGACAACTGCCAGAACGAGAGACAGCAAGGGATCTAACAATTTACCCCCCGACTTATGTGTTACTTTCAGGTTTTGGAGATGATTAACAGTGTCTATTTCATTCAAATCTGTTGAATACATCCCAAAGATTATCCCTGGATTTAGAAAGTGACACAATATAGTTCTAGCCCCGAGAGATCTGGACTGAGCTTGCGTACAATGATCCATACAAATGCTGCACATGTCATTTGTTACCCTTGGATGGATTTCAGCTTGTTGATTTTGCTCCTTTCTGAATAGGTCTCAATGCTGAGAAGATGAATCAGCCCTCTGAATCTGAATCCAAATTGTTACAAAAGCTCCCACACGTTTCCTCAAGAGCCAATGTAATTTTCCACTCAGGAAAGTATCAAAGAAGGAGCTATAGGCCACAGATGACCACCTAGTAGAATATGATTGGAAAGGTATGGTTGTTGTTATATGACAAAATTGAAATTGTGGTGCCATCTATTTTGTAATAAAAGCTTTTTGTGTTGAGTGAGCTTGTTACTTTAAAACTTTAATCTTTCAGGCTTTCATGAAATCAAACAGAGCTGTAGATATAGATATAGACCCTTTTACTGTTAGTAAAAAATTTTATGTTTTTTGGTGGGCGGAGCTCAGCTGGAGGCAAAACAATTATTCAGACATTAGCTGGCAAGTTCTGTTGGCTTGTTTGAGACAATGGAGAAAGATAATGCAATGGATCACTTAGAAGAGTGCTGTCTAAATGTAACATTCGGTTATCCAGTGCACCACAATCTTGGAGTGTCTGGGGAGACGGAGCAGCAGAGTGCAGAGCAGAGTGAATGTGTGATTAACTTCACTGTTTGTTTATTCATATAGAAATATGATACTGTGTTGTCAGGTCACTCACTCCCCGGGACTGCCAGCGGTACTTGAATAAGTAAATACTGACCAACAGGACCAGACTGGCCGACCCGTATGCTCACTCAGTGGATTGATGATTTGCCAAAGGTGTGATGGCCGGCTTTGTGGTTGATTACTGTGACAATCTTACAAAGGAGGACGACACTTGAATGGTTTCTCCTGTTTTTCTCACAGCTAACGTTAGCTAATATGCTAAAGGGTTAGCATTAAAGAGAAATCCAATATTTCTCTTAAGACCTCCCAAATTTCTGATTAGGTGGACATGATATCACTTGTGTGCGGTGCACCTGCGAGCATTTTTGATGATCACCTCAGTCCAGTTCTTTCATCTTCTTGCATTTAACCATAGTTGTCTTTGTTATTTTTGATAGGCAGTGGCGACTGGTATGTGATAAAATTTAAGTTTCGAGCAATGGCTCCTGCTATTCTGGCAGTCAATAACACAACAAAACAACATTTTAAGACTCCTATGTTGCCTACAGCTAATAAAATGATGTCATTGTGACACTGGCCCTAAAAAGGTCTAGACAGGAAGTGGCCAGTTTGATTGTACCAAGCATCTGCCATATCATAGGGGGCAATGGAGTGTCCAGCTCAGAAATTTTGTCAATTTTTTGGAGTGTGTTCCATATTTGGTGTTTTTGTTTTGGTTAATCGGTAACTGATGGATTTATTGCCTTGTTAGTTGTAGCTTAGATATTAGTGTTTGTCTGTGTTACACCCTTTGTTTAAAGGTATAGTCTGGCTGTGGTGGCAAGTTGTGTATTGCCTCCATCTAACAAAATGATGTCATTGTGACATTGGCACTAAAAGGGTGTATTTATGGTCTTTGTTTTTCCTACAACATCAGTTCAGTGTATTTGCATTCTGTTATTACCTCTCTATACAGCAGTTTCCATTGCTAGTGGCGGAGTCCGCCATTCCTGTGCTGGATTCACATCACCTGCCTAATATGAGGGATCTACAGGAAACAATACATGTATACAACTTGCAAGATGTGCCGAAAAACTTTTAAACTTGTAACAATGGGAATCACAGTAGTTAAGTCCCATATAAAATCAGACAAGCACTAATGCTACATGTGTTTAATAAACAATCAAAAAACAAGAAGGTTCAGCTCTGATACTGAGGTGACATATCTGCATTTGATCATGTGATTTGAATTACAAATGGTTCCACATGCTACACCTGTCTTAATGTGAGTTTGTTCTGTTGCAGAAATTGTATTAATATTTCTTTGTTTAGGCCCTAAAAAGGTCTTTAAAAGTCTTAAATTTAAGTTTAAATAGCCATTCTATCACCCATTCTGGGCTTTAAAGGTGGATGAGGAAAGTATGTAGCTTACTCTTCTACAGAGTATGCCAGTTTGGATTCACATCAGTTATAATTAATTCCAACCCTGACCCAGTTGGACTGAGAAAAATAAAAAAGTAGCCAAACATCCAGCAAATTGCCTCAAACACTTTGGCAGCATAATTTACCTCTCCACTGTTCGTCCGGATGCTCAGTATGTTCCAAACAGAGTTTTGCCGTCACACTCTAGCCACTAGAGAAACTATGCAACAAGACAAGGTCAAATACATAAAAACAGCCATAACTGAAATGAAATGAAATCCAACTGTGTTTAGTCATAGGTATGTACAGTAGCAGTCAGTATGTATATTGCTTGTTATGCTGCTGCATGATTACACTGGCACATCTTTACATGGCTCTTTTGATAAGTCCCACACTTCACAAGAGTACAATAACAGCTCCGTACAGTTCCTTTTCCCAGCAGAAATGTGGCCCATAAGTCAACACGAACTGCTGCCACTCCTCAGCCACATATTCAGTGAACCACTACTGACGTAGGTAAGCACCATACATTTCGCTTTCAGCTATTTTAAACAGTTTGCGTAATGTCTTTGCATAATCTGGACAAAGTGTTTGTTTGTATGTGGATTTCACAGTGTCTCTTGACTAGACAGAGTTGAAGGTGTGTGCGTGTGTGTGTGTGTGTGTGTGTGTGTGTGTGTGTCCATGGGGGTGTAGAATTATGCACAGTTCATTCTCAGGCCCATGGGAGTCAGTGAGTGTTTTTTCTAATGTGTGCTAGAAAAGGAGAGGAGGGAGGTAGCAGGGGGAAGAGAAGTGTGACGTCACTGGCTGGCAAAAAGTGAGTGAGTGAGTGAGTGAGTGAGTGAGTGAGTGAGTGAGTGAGTGAGTGAGTGAATGGGTGAGCCACGGAGTGACTGAGTGAAATGGTCAGAGAGTGAATATAAAAGTAATTATGGGAGCAACTCAATCAATGGGTGAGTGAGTGAGTGAGTGAATGAATGAGTGAGCCACCGAGTGACTGAGTGAAAAGGTCAGAGAGTGAATATAAAAGTAATTATGGGAGCAACTGAGTGAGTGAGTGAGTGAGTGAGTTGGTAAAGAAGTCAGCAAGAGGATGTAGATGTTATAAAGTCAGCCACTGAATCAAAGAGTGAGTGAGTGAGTGAGTGAGTGAGTGAGAGAGAAGGCCACTGAGTGACTGAATGAAAAGGTCAGAGAGTGAATATAAAAGTCATTAAGAGAGCAAGTGAATCAATGAGTGAGTGAGTGAGTGAGTGAGGGCGTGCGTGAGTGTGTCAGTGAGTGAGCCACTGAGTGACTGAGTGAAAAGGTCAGAGAGTGAATATAAAAGTTATTAATGGAGCAACTGAATCAATGAGTGATTGAGTAAGTGACTGAGTGAAAACGTCAGCAAGAGAATGTAAAAAAAAGTCAGCAACTGAATCAAAGGGTGAGTAAATGAGAGTGAAGTTACTGAGAGTAAAAGGGGGTACGGAAATAAAGGCATGATTGGGAATTAAAGGCATAATCGGAAGGGAAATACATATTTAATGTGTTTATTTTGGTGTTTGTGTATCAGGGACTGCGCTAACTCCTTCATCAGAGACCTGACGGCCAACTGATCGAACGCCGCCACTCTGTGCTCGCTGTGACTCATTCTCTTTTTCAGACTGGCAGCCAAAATTAAAGACCACTTTGCGACCAGCCTCCGTCACTGCTACAGAAGCCTCTTGTTGACAGACTTATAAAATTACTATGATCAAATTAGAAAACCATGTTAATCTCCTTCCCTGGGTGGACTGAAGTGAGTCTCCCACAGAGAGGTGACGCATGTTTCCTAGTGACAATGTTGGAAAATATTACAAGTTGAAGCCTCTTCTTCTCTCACACTCAGTCTTAATGGGAGAATATATTCAATGGTGTGTAACTGTAAGGTGTCACCTTATGTATATTCAGTGAAGCAGTATCTTTGTTAAATGTCAAGACTTCCTTAAGCTGTCATTTTTTTTAACAAGGACTGCAGCAATAATAACTGCACTCCAAAATCTATTCATAGTTCATTTATGGCTGATTCACACTTTATTAAAAATGCAGAAGACTGCTACATTGACTTCCTGCTCACATTTGATGGAAAGGGCCATTTGAGCGTCGGCCTATGGCTGACGCATGCAGGCATTTTTTCCCTTCATGTTAATGATCCCCCATGAGCCTGGATGTGTGCAGAAGGTCCCATTCTTGTCATTTCCCATCAATCTGCTGCTACAATCACGCGGCAGTCATCAGCTGTATCGATCCACACTGACAGAGCGACTTTTTATTTACATACAGAGCTCAATCGCGGCTCGCCTCATTAACACGGTAATGACTGGGGAGGGAGGGGGTGAGGATCGAGGGGAGGGGAGAGTTTATGGAGGGAAAGAGGGAAGGATGGAAAGAGGTTAGGGGGGGGGGAAGAGAAGTGAAATGATGTGATTTTTGTAATGAGAGGGAGAGTGGAGGAAATGGATGATGAAGAATTGTGTCAGTATGCTTCAAATGAATTGGGTCATAGGTTGTCTGACCACGTCGCAAGGTGACAGAGGTAGTTGTGTGAAGAATGAAAAAGAGTGGTTTAAATAGAAATATAAACCCTGGCCAGTTGCTGCGTAAAGTGGGTGTGATGACTGGATACTTCTATATTAATCAATACAGCTATGTGCATAGGCTGTGCAACAATTTGCACTTAACAGCTAAAATACATGGAGCATGAACGCAGCATGCCGGCAGTAGAGCTCGTCCATTCATCCATAAACTGAAGTTGCTACACCACCCAAGAAAATAGCATGCATTCGTACTTGTCTTTTTTTCTCTACATGCATACATATAACGGGCTTGCATTCAGTGCCGCTGCTTGCGATTGGTCAGACAGGTGTATGTGCGAGAAACTTTATAACGTGGAGATCCTAAGTGTTATATCAAAGGCAGCTGGGTCTGCTTGAGTTTCTTGAGGATGTTTCACCTCTCATCATGGATGTATTGGATGACGTCTTCAAGAAAATCAAGCAAGTCCAATTGCTGACGATATAGCACTTTAGATTGCCATGACCTGGATGACTGAGAGTCCTCACCAACATGGAGATTGCTACTGCGCAGACTCTGGTTCTGAAAGTAGTCACTAGAGCAAGATGGCAGCGGTCATATCCAGGATATTTAAGCTTCACCTCTTGCCGGGAAGTGGAGATGTGTCGTCAGTCTTTACTACATTCAGCTTCTGAGAGAAGTATCTGGGTTATAGCTACTGAATGCTCCACTATGTCTATTTCAGAGGTTTCAACCCTCAATCTTTATCTGCCAATCGACTGTAGTGTTCTCTCCAGCTCCAACAATGTCCTTGTTGGCAAGTGTGCTAGTCAGCTGCACAATGAAAGTCAGTTTTTTTCTGCATTGTCCTTGCAAAGTTGTTTCCACTGCCACCATGTTTCATTCTGTCCTGTCTCTACACTACAGAATGGACAAATGAGGCTTTTTCTGCTGTTTATACTATTCATTAAATTTGTCACAGCTTAACATACATGGCTTAATTATCATCCTAGCCAGGCTCCCATGAATGCTGCTAAACCTTGCTTCAAAATTTCTCCCAGTGGCCACTCCTGGTATTGCACCAATAAAATCCCATGTGGCCCAAATAGCATTTTCTACATAGAAAACCACTGTTTTCATATCAATTTTTTTCCATGGAGGGTTTATACTTGTAAAACAATGTAAACAATGTAAATCTGGAAGCTAAAATCTGTTCTGAAAAGGTGTCATCTTGGCATCCTGTATCTACTTATTACAATACATTTATGATTCTAGCCAGCTACTCATCACAAGTGTTCCATTTTAAGAGGTTCACGTGGAAACAAACATCATAATTCTCCTCAAATGTCCACCAGCTAGTCTCTACCTGTGTCTGTCTGCTGTTTGTTGCTGAGCAGGTAGTGTACACTGGGTTTATCAGAGCTCTCTGTCGCCTGCTCCTGCTGCTGGGAATGGGTTGATAAGATCCATTGTAAAATACTGTCCCTTCTGAGTAAAGGTCAAATGCCAGAGAATAAATAAATGCAATATTTATTTATTTATATTTAGAAAAGGGCGTGTAGTAACACTGTACAATGTCTGATGTAACAAAGACAAATGATAGTGACAGTAACAAAAAAATAGACATAAGAAAATAAAATCTATCTTGAAATAATGTGCATCATTTTGCCACTCTTGACTAAAATGCATGCGTATATAAGGATTATGATAAGAAGACATTCTCCCAATGAGGTGGTGAAAATCATTTCTTATTTCCTTGACCTTTGTTTACCTATTGCTCACACAGCGTAGGCTGACGTACACATGTGGAGATTTTGATTACTGCCCCTTTAATTATGCCTTTAAATGTCATTTTGTTTGGTTGCTGTCGTTGTTATCACATTAATGTTCCACTCATGTCCTTTTTATGCAAATGACTGTTGTCTTTATTTATCTGTTGGCGCAGTTGCCCCACGTGACTTCCATGTCAATTTGCTCTTTGTTTCCACTTTTATGGGAAGAGGTTTGGGCTTATACTGATTAAACACTCTTCACAAATAAATATAAAAAATCAATTTAGCTGTCTGTACATCACTGCAGCAGCAGGTAGTGTTTTAATGATGCTCTCTGTTTGTTTACTTGCCAACAGGAAGGAGGATGCGACGGCGGCACGTGCATCCTCCCCTGTATCAAAACAACAACATCAGTTACTACACATCATAAGCTTGATTTGCTTAACCTGATGACGACCTTCCTCCTGGATTACAAGAAACCCCTGAGTACACATACACTATCAGTACATCTTGTTGGCAAATATTACATTAGCAAATATTACTGTAAGTTGTGGGGATCAATGTGTTCTTTGCATTGATCAAGTTAATTGGTGTAAATGATGCTTTGCGTAAGTTAACAGCTGGGGTGACAACAAATCAGTGAACGAGTTGTACAGTACCCAAATGTGATGTCTTTCAGGATTACACATCAGCATCTGTGCTAATTCACTTGAGCTGACGACAGCAGTGGAGCTATCTGAGACGTAAACAAGAGGATCATCCTCACTGCTTCCTTTGATAAATTTGCTATGCTTATCAATTTCCTGTCCTGCGTTATTTGATTCCACACTATTGAGATGTATTTCAGTGATCTGACACTGTGTAATGAACTGCCCGACAGTGACCAGCTCAACAAGCCAAAGCCTCGTAGTAGAAATGGGAAAAGAGACTTGAAATAAGATGTGGCTGTGCTCAGCTCAGTTTTCATAACAGGTTGCAGATGGAGGGATGGATGGATAGATGATTGAATGCATGGATGAATGGATCGTTGGTAGCTGGGTAAATGGAGGGAGGGATGGCTAGGGAGCTGGAAAATTGATTTATGGTGCTAAATATGGCTGATGAATGGGGGGCTGATTTTCTTTGTACTGCGCAGTTGGCTTCTGTGCAGAGTGGAAACCTATTTATAGTATTCTTTGGAGGTGAAGCTCTGGGAGCAGAAATAAGCTCTTGGTTCATGTCAAACCGCAGGCAGTGTCAAAGAATCACAGTTTCATTTTGTATATTAGACTGAAGCCAAGGGGAAACTACAATACATTTTATAAACGTAAAGGAACTTGTAATATTACACTATTTTTAACATATACGTTAATTTCAATCCATCAATTCTCTATAATAATGAAAGTCAGCTTGTTACATCATTGATTTAGTTGATTTTTAAAACAATATTGATTAATCTGTTTGGCTGTTTGAAGGAAGTGACAAGCTGTCCACTCCACACACACACTGTTCTAAATCAATCATTAACAATAACAGTAATTAGGGAAGCAACTAACTAAAACAAGTCAGTGCTGAACTGTAGTGAAGTCCAGTATTCATTTTCCTTTTAACTCAATTTTGGTCTCCACCAGCTCCTGAGAGAAATAGTCTTTAGTTTTAGTCTTTAGCTGCTAAATGATCCGCTGTGTTCCCCAGCTAATCACTAACATTGTCTGTCTGAGGTTTGGTGCTAAGCAGGTGTGGTATAAAGAAAAAACCTAAGACATTTTTCCCTTTTTTGTGCAACTTGGAATTCTCACTTCTGTAGTTAACCCTAACCCTTACTCTTTTTAACGAACACTTACCTTTGTGTGTTCCCATTGTGTATGTATTTTTAAACACACCCTCTGTTTTTTTTTTTTTTTTTACCTATTTTAACCCCACGCATGCATCATGGGTGGTGTAGTGAACTCCATAACCTGGTTTTCCTCAGAACCAAAAAATGCACTTATATTTTTCCTTGAATGCTAAAAATGTATATTTCTAAGTCAAAACAAATTATTTCAATTCTTGTGCCAAATATTTTTAGATAGGTTTGCATTTCTACAATGAGAACTCTGTGTAGTCCCTAACTTGGACTGTTGGGGACACCTATTTGGACTGTGTGGAACCCTGGTGTAACACAGGATGACATCTCTTCATCAGGTCACTCTTGTAGATTCATACTGGTCTCCACACTGGTCCAGGCTCCTGTCATCTCACGCCTTAACTACTGCAGTTTACTCTGTTGTATGTGCAGGTGTGAGTATGTGAATCTGTCTGTCCACAGCTAATCTCACATACTACTGGACTAATTAGCCTGATATTTTGTTTGCATATTTATGACTGTTTAATGACCTCTCATGGTTGCAGTGATTTGCGAATAAAAATCTGTTTTATTGATGTCACCGACTGCTGACTCCTCGCTCCTTTTAGGGCAGGATACATGCTGTGTCTTAAACCACCTGGAAACACGAGGTTGTGCACTATGTAGCTTCTACCTTTATGTCTATTCTGTGCCACCTTTTAAAGGCGCTCAGGCAGTTTGCATCTACATTTGCTAGGGAAACAAAACCAGCGCTATATCAAAGCCGACTTATAAGAAATCGTGATTTTTGAGCTGATCTTTTTCCAGGTGTTGTTTTTAAGTGTGTTTTAGGAATAAAATGTTGTCTGTTGGACATATTTAGTGCTCTTGGTAGTCCTGCACTCAAATGATCAACTTCTCTTCTGTATTTGTCATAGACTGATATGGGTAGATATATACACGTATATATCTATGCTGATATGGCAGAAAGGAAAGATATCTACATGTGCCGGTGTCGCTATGTTCCAAAAGTTGAAGTTTGTTTATCTCAGGAAGCCGTTTATATACGCCGCGACAGTGTTGCTTTTGAGTGTGCCTTTCGTGTGTCTACATTGAAAATGTAGGATTTAGGGTCGCAAAAAACACAGCATGTCCATGGGCCCTTAAACAGGAGGGGCTGCAAGTCCTCAACAAAATCATATACGGATAAAAAGACTAAAAACAAGACTTACCATCTGTTGCAGGCCATATTGTTGTGGCTCGAAAAAATCTATAGAAAAGTTTGGTTTGATTTTTGAACTGGAACATCTGCAGATTGATTCCATAGATGATATGTTATGATTCACCAAAGTTAAGTATAATATGAAGTAAAAAAAAATTAGGAAGGGACAATTGCTGCTGGGAGATGTTTGCTTCCAGGGATTTCTGCCAGACAGGCTTTCTTCGTCAGGTTTAGAAAAAAGATCATGGGTTGGGTTAATCTGAAAAGATTACTTCCGAAAAGCCTTGAGGGCTTACTTCTCCCATGTGCAGATCAATTCCAGTGGGCATAATTCTGCCACTTGCCAAGAGAGGCAATGAACAGCTCCAGTGGCTGTGTTTCAGCAGCAACGCGGCCACCGGGAGAAGATCTGCTCTGTACTGAGTGCACACTTTTCTGGTGTATTTTGTATTCTCAGTTGGAATCCCCATTAACTCTCAATAGGCGTTAATATAATAAATCCCAATCCACAATAGTTATAACAAAATACCTCCACGTAAGATTCATAGTTTTACTTTTGGAAGAAAATTCAGGGGAAGCTGTGGAGCACTGTTCATCATGCAGTCTGTTTGGGGTCATGGTAGACCTGTGCTCACTTGATGTGTATTATGACTAAAAAAGGTTTATGTTTGTTTTTCACAAAAGAAATTTGTGAGTATTATTAAAATCTGTTTTACAGGATAAGGTTAATATTACATTCGGTTAAAGGGAGAATGTTTGCTGGTTTTTTACATCCTCCCCATTTGACTCTTGCCCTCTACTCTCTTCGCTGCTTTAATCTCATTGCTTTAACACTGTCCTCCTCCTCCATTCATCCCTCCCTTTCATCCTTTCTTCTCTGCCCCCATGCTTTAACCGAAATGGTATACCCTCTAACTTAATTAAATGAAGCAGCTCACTGACACAGACACACATGCTGACATCCACCAGTGTCCTGTACCACCGTCAGCGGTGGGCCCCCCCTCTGTAGTTTATGGTAATTTCAGTCCATCTTCTGATTGCATCTGGTATATTGTATCCCCTGTGGGAATACAGTATGGATGTTTCCCGTCAACTTCATTCACTGACTGCTTTAGCACATTCATGCTATAGTGACACTGAATGTCACACTGTTTTTTTGATTTTGCAGTGAGAGGATAAAGGACCATTGTTCAGTCATCTGACTGGAATAGTTTGAGCACAGACAGCCAAAGCATGTTAAAAGCATTTAGGAGTGCATTCTATAATGTTAGTGAAGACACTGGAGATAAGGACCTACTGACACGTGCATTCTTTGTATTTGCATATGTGATGGAGGATGCCCTGACAGGGTTTGAGTAAAAATACTTTTTCAGACAGATTTCCGGCTCAAAATGTTGTACTTGTAATGCCATAAAACAGATTTTAAGGAGAGCATTGACTGGTGTTGGGAGACCTGCCACCGCTATGGCTAAGATTAGTTTGAATTTACTCTATAATCAATGTTTTTTTTGTTGTTGTTGTTGTTTTTTAATAACAATGTATATCAAATGACAATATGCAAATAATGTAACCATCATATGTAGGCTAGTGATGAACCCACAGAGAACTTGCAGAGCTTTGTAAAGACTTTTTGCTCATTGTTTAGTCTTACTGTTCTGGTTCATTCTCACTGTTCTCGAAGCTCAGGTCATTCTAACTCCTCACTCATCCAGTGATGCTAATGATGCTTGGCCAGTGGCCCTTGTCATCCAATACCGACACATTTTAGCATCTGTATGGGAGGCACTGGGCCAGTGTAAAATAAAGAGCAAGAAAGGGAAGCAAAGGGCGGGAGGGACGGTTGGTGGATGGGTCAAAAGAACACAGCACCCTCAGCCAGGAGACTGCTGTTCATGTTCCATGTGGAACCAAAGGTCAATGATGACTTGTGTCAACTAGTTCTAACTCATTTTGACACTATGTTAGTAACACACTTACCTATTTTAATATAAACCATGATCTTTTTATTTCAATATCAACAAGCACAACACTCCTAAATCTCAAAACAAAGTAAACATACGTGGGAAGTTTATTTTGAAAAGGCCACTGAACAGGTGTCAGTGGTGAAGAAAGTATTCAGATCTCTTACTTAAGTAAAAGAAACAATATCATACTATAAAGATACTATTACAAGTGAAGGCCTGCATTCATAATTCAACTTAAATGAAAATACATAAGTATTATCAACAACGTGTACTTAATATTGAATATTACCATAATATATATATATTATCAGATTAGTTTTAATATGTTAGCAGAATTTTAATGTTGTAGCTTACAGAGGTTTGTGATTTTAAGTAGTTCATACAGCCTACTGTTGGGTAGTTTTTCCTCAACAATGTATTTTACATTTACATTTGTAATGTGAAAGTATCTAGTAATGGTCAGGTAAATGCAGTGCAGTGAATAGTACAATGTTTGCCTCTGAGATGTGTTGGAGTATGAATATAAAGTTTCATGAAAAGGTAATACTCAGCTCCCAACAGCAGACAGACACAGTTAGAGACTAGCTGGTGAACATAAGGGAGCATTTAGTGGCAAAATTAAGAGATATTTTCCTCAGGAGTTGGTGGAGACCTAAAACAGAGCTAAAAGAAGGTAAACGTTGGACTTACATTCATAAGGGGGACACAAACACAGCCCCAAATTAATGCTAATGTTGCTCTGTAAATGGCCAAAAAAGTTGTTATTATTATCACAGTTTTAATCCTTAATCTTCTTATACTGTGGGACTACTTTGGCATGCTCTTATAGTAAACGTATTGACAGTTTCTGCTATGTTTTCCAGCTTTTGTCTTTAAAGCTGCATTTTGACAGTATTTGCTGCTACAATTGCAACTTGTCTCCAAATTATAAATTTACAATTCTTTTTCTAATTTCACTTCAGGGATGGAAAATAATCTGAGACTTTGGATTTACAAGCAACATTGAAGATTTCTCTTAAATGAATATCTAATGCTAAAATATGCAACCAAGATGAGGATGTGGATTCTCCTTCTGTGCCTGAGCAATGGATGGATGCAACCAGCCTCTACTGCTGATCCAACTCCCACACCCTCCTCTGCACCAGTGACACCCACTGAAGACGAGGGAGCCCAACTAGTGGTAAAAGACACAGCATGAACATTTACAGGGACCAAGGGATTCAAATACTGAAATACATAGGTTACAGTGACCTGTGAGTCACTGAGAATCAGTGAGTGCATATCTGGCTCTCAGCTCATATACATCGACTCATTTGAAGAAAACACACCTAAACATTCCCTATGCAGAGTCATTCCTATATGTTCCCAGGGTCCTTTGTTTCCCAGCTCTGGATCTGCTTAATTTGACATGGGCTAGGGTTATGTTTAGAGACTATAATCATGACTCTGGCAGTCATTATATTGCTCTGGACTCAGCCTTAATGGTACGGGCTTTATCTTGGCTAGGTACTGGGGAACCCAAATAGTTACTCTTTCATAAAGAACACTTATAACCACTTATTAACCAGTTAAAAGAGTGGCAGAAAAAGAAAAGATTAAAAGCTGAAAAAAATATTTAAGGTTTAGGAAATCAATACTAGCTGAGCCATTACAAACAGGTTAAGATTAGGAAAGAGGTTTACGGTCAGGTTGGTTTATTTATGAAATATGTAAGGTTGGAGCTTATCCCAGCTGACATTGGGAGAGAGGCAGGGTACACCCTGGACAGGTCGCCAGTCTATCGCAGGGCTGACAGACAGACAACCATTCACACCTACGGGCAATTTAGAGTCACCAATTGACCTATCCTCAACCTGCATGTCCTTGGACTGTGGGAGGAAGCCGGAGTACCTGACACAGGGAGAACATGCAAACTCTGCACAGAAGGGCTCCCGCTCCCGAACTGAACCAGCAACCCTCTTGCTGTGACCACCACCGTGCCAACCAAGCTACCCTCCCATGTTTACTAATTGACAAAAAAAGACATAATACGAGTGACTTTTTAGGTGTCAGCTTGCAAAAGACTTGTTTCCATTTTCTAAATGCAGTAGTTAAGGCCCACCTCAGAAGCCATTCTCAGAACTTTGCGTCTTGATTTAGAGTTTGGGTCCCAGTTTGTCCAACTCACCTGCCAATGTTACTGCATCTGACTTACGTGGTGCTAACGTGGTGGTTAGCACTATCACCTCACAGCAGGAGGGTTCGTGGTTCGATCCCCGCTGCAGGAGCCCTTCTGTGTGGAGTTTGCATATTCTCCCCGCGTCAGCATGGGTTTTCTCCAGGTACTTCAGCTTCATCTCACAGTCCAAAGACATGCAGGTTGGGGATAGGTTAATTGTCTGTAGGTGTGAATGGTTGTCTGCCTCTCGCCCAGTGTCAGCTGGGATAGGCTCCAGCACCCCCACGACCCTCAAGAAGATAAGCAGTTAGAAAATTGATGGATAGATGTACAGAGAGGTGAAGGAATATATTTAAATAACAGGCCAATATTAAGGATGATATATTGTCACTAATCTCTCCTATTTCTTGACATTTTATCATAATTTGGTGCAAAAAATAAATAAATAAAAACTTTTCACATTTTCTCCTGTTTTAATTTGTTAATTGTTATAGCCAGCTCAACACGTCATCCATGTGTCCATAATGTACATTTTCACAGTGCTACAGCATGTCATAAGAGGGCAAACGAAGGAGGTAGAACAGCAAAAGGCTCTCCTCCTCTCAGCCCTCTCCTGTCAATTTTGTAAGTTTGCATCATTGAGCATCAGCGTCAATTTGTTTGTGGTATCTGTGGTATTTGTGGTTTGTGGCATTCATTATGGTACCTTATAGTAGACAATGTTGGGGGTAAAGCATTACAGAAGTAACAGTAATGTATAACTTTTTAGCAGTACTGAAGTAATGTAATGTGTTACCAACAGGATTTTGGGTTATACTGTTACATTTACAGTGTCACCTAACATGTTACCACCTGAAATAAACTCTTTAATGTTTTCATTTTTCATTCATCCACACTGCTCCACTTTCGCCAGTGTGCTACCAGATTAAAAAAGCCCAGGTGATGTTAGTTTATGTTAGATGTGTTTCCATTCTCATCACCTGCAACTGCAGAGCAATGCTGCACACAGTCCCGTTCTTCAGCACAACTCTCTCTCCTGTGCTGTTGTAGCTGACTAGCACACTGGGAACCAGCAGGTGGGTCTTCCAGGTCTGGTGTATTAATTGCACTCATCATGGTGACTTACTCGCACGCCCTTCCATATGTTGTGCTAACCTCAATATTTGTTTATTGTGTTTCATATCATAGAGTCTATGACATAGACCTACAAATATTTATCCATATCTCATAATTATCAATTATGTGTCCAAGGATATTCATTTATTTTAAACGGTCTAGACTATTAAATTTTTCTATATCATCACACTATTATCAATATAAGCAGGGGATCTGAATACAAAGTGGTAACCATTGTATGTGAATGCATGAATGGGTTAGACCTGTGCAGCACAGCATTTGAAATGAACTGTAATAAACTGGAGCTTGTGTGCTTTGATTACCCGCTGTGAAACAACATGAGCCTCATCCATTTCAAATGAACATTAGTTCTTCTGAGGTCATTTTGGTGAAAGTAATGCAAAAGTAGCGTAGTAAGTAGATTACTCTACACAAAGAGTAATAATGTAAAATAACTCGTTACTTCTAAATGAAGGTAACATTTTGAGACATATCTAACATATCCAGTGCATACTAACATCACCTAGATGTGCTGATCACTGGGATGAAGAAAAAACAAACCAGAGGCCAGCTCCTTATCTCTGCTGCTTTCTAGCAGCCTTAGGATACAGAGGCAGAACAGATACATTGTAGACGATATAGGTACATTAATAGAAACACATTAAACATAATAATGTGCGGCATGACCCAGATGTGCAGATCACCAACATCCTTCTATAACGCAGTCTGTAATGACATGAGAACACATGATAACCTTCAGATGGTATTTTTTCCAGGTGGAACAGAAGTGGTTTGGATCAGTGTGGGAAAAATCAAAAATGAAAACAATAAACAGCTTATTTTGGGTGGTAACATGTACACGACATTGTAAATGTAATCCTGTTGGCATTGTGTTTTATTACTTTGTTACAGCGAAAACATAATATAGCCTACCACTGTAAGGTGTTAGTTTTGTAACGTGTTACCCTTTAACTTAACCCTTTAACCCTTAACTTTGGCATATTTGATGAGACTGTCACTATATTTTGAAAGAAACACGAGACAAAAAGTCTATGAAAAAAAATATGACCCTCCTCCCCTCCTACTGCTTCTAATGCAACTGCTAGAATCAGTGTGCGGCGTGGTCAGCAACAACCAGGGTCAGCAACAATTGGGGTGTTATGCTGCAGTTCAGAGGAGGACCCAAATGCAGATCAACAGACAGTTTGAGTCTTTAAAAAAAGGCTAGCTTTAATGTAGCTGGTAGAAAACATCCAGTAAAGACAGGCAAACTCAAAATCCACGATGAACAGGGATGAGTGCAGGATGAACACGAGGTGAACACAGGATCAACACTGGAATGCCGACAGAATGCACCCAGGAAGAACACAGCAGGAACTGAATGCAGGATGAACAACAGACAAACTGACAAAGGGAAACACACAGATATATATACACAGAAAACTAATCACAAGGACGAGACACAGCTGGAGAAGGAAGACATGGGCAAGAAGTGAAACGGACTGGCTAACAACAAGGGTGGAGCTGACAAGACTAATACAATACAGGTGTGCAGGGAAGACAAGGGCTAACGAAACAGGTGTGGCAGAAAACAGGCGGGAAAACACAGAAAGACAGGAAGTAAAACAAGACCTGAAAAATGAGGAGACAATCTACAAAACAAAACAGGAAGCAAAAAAAAAAAAAGTTTTTAGAAACATAATTTGGTGTACTGTTTGGCTGTAAAATGAGGAAGTTTGTCCAGGGCAGTGGGCGGTGCTTGGTACTCCAGTTTAACTGTATCAAACATGGTGCCCCCTTTACTTCTTGGCTGGGAAGCGAAAGGCTCCATCTTATTAAACCAATGAAATTGCTAAGTTAGCGATTAGCTGACTATGAAGTATTACATTAAAGGAAAGGTGGTTAAGATTAAGGTAAAGGTAATGGGAAGGCTACATCTTGTTACTTACGCTAATGCTAAGTTAATGATTGGCAAACATTAGCTATGGAGTATTACATTGAAATAGAGGCGGTTAAGGTTGGGTAAGGGTAACAGGTAAAGGGTAAAGGCTACATTTCATAACTAACATTAGCTATAAAGCATTACATTGAAAGAGAGGTGGTTAAGGTTAGGATAAGGGTTAAGGGAGGGCTACATCTCGTTCTTTGTAAAGTGAATCTCAGCCTCATGTATTATCAGTGATAAAATGGATTATGGCTACATTTGGTCTCATTTATTCACTACAGTGAGGCACAGTTCAGATAACCGTCACGTTGGTGGGTTTGTCTAGGGGTGGCAGTAGCTCAGTCCTGGCTACTGCCAAGGTGCCTTTGAGCATGGCACTGAGCCCCTAACTGCTCTGGGTTTCTGTCCATGGGCAGCCTTCTAAATCTGACATCTCTCCATTTAATGCATGTATAGGTCTCGATTGTGCATGTGTGTGTATTTCAGGCCAGTGTGTATGAGAGAACAGAGTGAAAAAATTGAATTTTTCCCTCGGGGATTAATTAATTCTGTGCTAGTGGTGAGAACAGTTCATCGGGGGGGTGTCATGAACATTACAAATGGAATGTGTCTGCAGATATATGTCCCTAGTTTTTGCCCCATTTCCGGTGCAGTGCAGTGACGTGCAGCCACAAAAGACCGTCTGTCCCTGTCCAAGCAGCACACCAAGTTTGAAAGAGGGACTGGTTCATTAACAGATATACAAAAAAAAGTAACCACGGTAACATTTTTATTGACTCCATGCTGCTTTCTGCTGTTAACTAACCTTATTTTTTGTTACGTTCGTGACATCAAACGTGACTCATCAGTACTTATCACACTTGGCTGCTGCAGAGCCATGTACAGTAGACATAACTCTACCCCCCTGAATCTACAGGCACTACTGGTTATACCCCATAATGCTAAGATATGAGTGAAGGAAGGGAAACAAAATATTCTCTCGTAAAATGGACCCCAGTCTTTAATTTTATTGTTGGTATTTTAGGTGAAATCCCAATTACTTGTAAATTGATCCCAAATCGTTTGCTTAGAATTGTATTACACACAAAAAAAATCCTTATCTTCATGAGCGGAAAAAAGCTTTTACAAGGCATTTATCTCAACTGGAACTAAATACAGTTTTAAGAAAAAACATTCAGCCTTGCAACACAGCAACAGCTTTCCTGTCAATCTCATCATATTCTAATTAGAGGAGAGGAAGTGATGATTTATGATTTCAGTGTGGCCTTTAATTTTTAATTGGAGGAAACTGCCCAAATGGGACGAAATGTAGCACAAATTATCACAAACCATTTTCCCAAACCTCCCATTAAGGCAACAGTGATGCTGTTCAGCTGACATTTGCTATAATACACTATATAATTATAGCTTTTTGGGGGGTGGATTTTTTTGGTACATCCACATCTCAATAGTTTTATTCATTCTGTCAAGCATATTTCAAAGCCTAAGCTGGCCACTAGTGAAGCTTTCAACATTTGCTCACATACAGTAAGTTGCTTTAACATGCATCAGGTTTCTCAGGCTCTAACAATATGCTCCAGTTTTCGTTTAATTACAGCGTCATTTGTTTTTGCTGACTTAAACTCTCTGTAGATACTCTAGGCCAGCAATCGGTTACAGTAAAGGTCAACAGGAACTTTGCCATAGCAAGACGCAGGCCTATGAGCTCAAAAAAAAAGGAATGGAAATGTCCTCACTTAATATTCAACCTTCCTGTGCTGCTTGATGATAGATGACGACTGTTGCAAGGTACAGTAGTTATACTCTCTCAGCACTGACTATTTGACACAATGGCTCCCTCCCTATCTCCCTCAGCCAGAGTCTTTTGCAGCAGCCAATGGAGAGTAATGACTGGAGAACCTCCCTGACTGGTAAGGTCAATGACCGCCAGAAATCACTGAACCAGCCCTTCACAGTTGGCAATCTGGCTAGACACATTTAATTAATGTCCCTGTACCATGGGCAGTATGGACTAGATTTAGTACCAAAAGGAGAGCGGAGGGGAGGTTTTGTGTATCAATCCAGACAATTGGTGATGTGAAGGAAAATGAACATCCACACAGAGTGGAAGAGATAAAATCTTATTATCTTAAACAGCTGTAGAATGGGTATTAAGGTCCTTTAAAAAAGAATATCACAGTGTAAAAATACACCATTACAAGTAAAGGTCCTGCTTTCAAAATGTATTAATTCTAAGGTCCTGCAAAGCATCAACAGGTCCAAACCAAAGACTGTATAAAGACGGACATGACAGCTCCCCAAAAGTGAAGCTAAAATATCTTGATGGCCCCCTGGTGGCTGGCTGCAGAACAAGTCATTAACTCCGTTACTATAATGTGGAGTCATTAACTCCAAATTATAAAGGTAAATCAAATAAAGGTATGCCATTTCATATCGTGATTATGTTTTGTGTCTGAATTTTCCAAAGTCGTCCTTGGTGTATGGAAAACACAAGCTTAGAGTCTCAGTGATTTGATGACCACAGCTACTTGGTGAACTACTAATAAGCCTAAAATACTGATAGCTTCATCGACAGTGAAAATGTAAACCAGATTGGAACTTTGTCTTGTATTCTGCTTTCCTATAGTCTTGAATTTTGTTAGTTATTGTATCATCATTATTGTATTAGCTGACCTTTGTCGTCTGAATCACTATTGTCAAATTCTTCCAAATCATCATCAGTACGCAAGGGTTAAATTTGTATGAGTAGTGCACTTATTGTTTGAGCCCTGTTTTGTGCAAATGCAGCATTTATACATGAGGCCTCTGGTTTCCATCAACTACCAGACACCAAGGAAGACCTGCTCATTGCCTTCTGGTGTGATGGATAATGTCATACCTGCCCACACTGCAGTTTCTACCTTTTCTCCTGGGTTTCTTTCCTATTCTAAGTCTTTCCTTCTCTGTGTTCCCTCATTGTCAGTGAGAGGACTGGGATCCTTTAGGATTTTAACAATGCCGATTCCTTAACAAAGCCCTCTTAATGATCCCATTCCTCAACAATGCCTTTATGCTCCTTTGGTTTTGTTCCCTGTTTTGTTTAGAAGGTCACTTTGTCTGTTTTCCGCCTGTTTCCTGACACTCCTGCTTTGTATCGGTTTTGTCAATCCTACCTGTTCCAGAGTTTTCCATGCACACCTGTCTTGTTAGTCTTGTCTGCTTCGCCCTAGTTTTACCTACCACACCCCTATTGTCTCCATTGTTAGTCAGTCCTTGTGTTTCCCTCCTTTTACCAGTGCCCACCTACTTCAGTTGTGTCTTGTTCTTGTGATTTGTTTTCTGTGTATATGTTCCTCTGTTTCCCTTTGTTTCTTGTCAGTTTGTTGTCTTTGTATCCCCCATGTTTGCTGCTGTTATTTTGGTCCTCATGTTTTCCAGACAGCCAGTTCTGTTCTCTTTTTTTTGCTCCTGCCCAAGTTTGGTTATAAAAAACTTTTTTTTCTTGAAGTTCCTGTTGCCTTGTTGTTGCCTCTGCACATGGGTTCACCTGCCTGCAATACCGTGACACATCAGGCCTCATTTACTAATATGTGGGTTAGAAACCTTCTTATTCTGCCATAATTGGACTCACGACACGGCAGCTGATTTTGCTTTTACCACTGCGCATATGTTGATGAATCAAAATCATTCGTACCTGACAGGCATGTGCTCGCTATCTGCAATCAGCATACTGCCACACCCACTTTCTCTATATAAGGAAACACATTTG
>JAPZEB010000026.1:2440611-2452624 GCA_029783705.1 Chaetodon striatus | reverse complement strand
GTAAGGCAAGGCAATCTAATTCATAAAACACCTTTCATTACAAAGAAACCCAATGTACTTTACTTTTCATTAAAATGAACATCAAGCAAATGCCATGCAATGGCACACAATAAAATACCATATTTAAACCCATAGAACCCAAACACACATGCACACTTTTGGTCATAGGTCTGAGAAAAATGACAGTTTACATATACACACATACAGTAACCACACACACATAAACACACACATACACAACACTCTAACACTGATTACAGGCCTAACAAAACAGGAGGGTTTTGAGCTTAACTTTAAATGTAGATACTTATAGATCAAGATCAAAATCATGATCTATAAGATTGTTGTAAAGACAACAATGCAAAAAGCATGCATGCTAACGAAGTGTGCATTGATACAAATTCTGATATATACAAAGACCTACCTATCATTTATCTTTTAATGTATGGCATCCACTCAGGTGCTCTGTGGGTGTGCTCAACTTGAGAGAACATTTGGGTATGCTAGAATGAATAACTATCATCTATCTTTTTAGCTTGTTGGATTGATGTATTCTAAAATTTAAGGGAAGGGGCCTTTGGACTAGACCAAACCTATTAGTTTCCTCTATTCTCCATGCAACCCTGTTTACTTAAATGCTATGCCAAATAAATTGAGGCAGAAATAAAATGGCTGCCTTGATTGCTTTCAATGGCAATGTTTTGAACTGTGGTATTTTGCATATATGTCAAAGGGAGGACGACAGGAAATAATGCTGACCTGTAGCATTAGACAAGATTATTTGGTCCTGTTTACTCCTGGTATTAATATGCATCTTGGATGATGACAGGTGGACATCTTTATGTTATGTTTATGTTGTCCTTAAAACGTGTCTCCACATGTGTCTATGTACTTCCGTGCTCCACGTGCCATTTAAAATGTAATTTCTGTTTGCAAAGACTAAATGCATTGTTGTTTTTAACCAAAGGCAGCAATGCACTTCCTATGCCTAGTCTACTAGAAATGAGAAGAAGAAGAAGAAGAAGAAGAAGAAGAAGAAGAGGAAGAAGACATAACTGGATTTGACATATTCCAGATGCAAACACGATAAATGCCGGCTTTGTCCAATCCGCCAAATGTGGTCTGACCAATCTGATCTCAAGATGCATCAAGAAGGTATTGGGTGCATTCACACCTGTGATTGGAGCTGTCCACTTGTTATCCAATCACCCCAGATGCATGTTTGTACTAGGTGTAAACAGGGCCTTTGATCCAGGATCAGAGACCACCCAAACATGTATCTCTGCACTGATTGTTCAACCAGGACCATGATTATTCAGGAACCTTTGTCAAAGGCTTCGAGTTGCCTAAACATAACCATATACAGCACATCCGTTCAGTACGAACATTTTGTGTTTACTGTGAACAATTTGTAGATGCTTTCAATATAGATTTCCTCAGGCTTACCAGATGATACTGCCTTCAGATGACTACCTGCTCTCCTCTACTTGTAGGATTGGTTGATGAAGTATGGCTATCTCCCACCCTCAGACCCCTCCACTGGTCAGCTACAGGCCTGGACAGCTGTCACTAACGCTGTCAGGGCTATGCAGAGGTTTGCAGGCCTCAAAGATACTGGAGTAGTAGGTAAGGATTACAGATGGAGGCTGGTAAACCTGGATGCTTTGCTTTAAGTTCCAACCTGCTAATGTTCAGGCTACTCCTTCTTCAATCTGGTGTTCTAAATGTGACTCCTTGAGTCTCCTTTGGTTCTGGTGTGCCTCTGTGTCCTTAGATGAGGAGACAACAGCGCTGATGAACAGTCCACGCTGCTCCCTACCTGACCAGGATGACCCCTCCACCTTAACGGCCAACCAAAAGGGAAGCAACATAAAGAGGAGGAGGAGAAGGGCTATCGCCATGTGGACGCGTCGGAACATTAACTGGAGGTTGGAAACGATTAATTTCTCCTAGTCTGTATGATACAGTTCACCTGAACAAACAATAACTTTCCCCTTGTGTTTTTCTAACACCAACAATCGCACTCTGTTACATTCTTAGATTGCGTTCATATCCCACCTCCTCCCATCTGTCCCAGGAAACAATTCGTTCATTGGTCTTCTATGCCTTAAGAGTGTGGGCAGATCCAACACCACTGGAGTTCCATGAGGTTGGTACATTTGTCTGATGCTGCATTAAAGACATATGGGAAAGATGATTGATATGAGCCCACGTAGACTTGTGAAAAACTCTACCTGAGAGGCTTGGTCACCATCATCTGTCCTATCTATTGCCCTCTGTCTTCAGGTGGGCAGCCCACAGGCAGCAGACTTGCAGGTAGACTTCCTCCATGGTTACCACGGTGATGGCTATCCCTTTGATGGGGCAGGTGGTGCAGTCGGCCATGCTTTCTTCCCATCAGACCCTGCCCGGGCAGGAGGAGTTCATCTAGATGCGGAGGAGGAGTGGGCCTTCAGGCAGCCAGGTAGAACAATGTTAAGAAAACTTCTGCATAGTACATCTTCTAATATTATTACATCTTTATGGCACAGTGATGCTCCGACTCTAACCAGAGTCTGCTGCTATTTATTACCACATCTGACTTATTGGACATAATGTACTTTGATTTTCAGCATATCCATTAGTGATCAAAAGAACTGAACAAATCATTGTGTAAGTGACCTGCCTCATTCCACATCATGTCTCACAGCAGCAATACCTCTCATATTCTCAAATCTGTCAGCTTACAATTTTTGGTCTTTGGTCAGTTGCAAGGTATCTTGAACAGCAATGGCTTAATTTTCATAAAATTTGCCATATCATAGTAGCCAGACATTGGATCCACTGATGATCCTAGTGATTTTGGTGACTCCTTGACAGTTTCTGTAGCATTCCAGGCAAAAATTCTAGAAGAGTTACCAGCATATTAGATGACTCTGCAACTCACAATTTATGTCCAGCAATGTTTAGTGCCAATAGAGGATGTAGTCAGCTTTTTATGTGGTAAGATGGAATCATGGGTGTGGCAAGGCTATTAAATGAAGGCTGGGATATGGTCATATGGGACTTATGGCATATGACACATGCACAACATAACTGGAGCTGCAATGTTGGAGGGTTACAATAGATGGCGGTAGAAATAAAGGTATGGTGTCTGCTCAGGTGCTCTCTGGATGCGCTCGGCCTGACAGAACATTTAGGTATGCTAGAATGAATACCTATGAGGACAAAACATAGACTACAGTCTGTTGTGTATTAACATTTACATTGCTGTAAAGCCTAAACCGGTTAACTAATGGATTCCCATGACATGTGCTGATAATGTTTATGGTCCCCAGAGAATTGTCACCTTTACATTCTTTTTCATTCACATAACATGCTTCATGATGTAAAAGACCGGTTTCCATGACATTTGATGGTTGCCTTCATGCTCCCTGATAGAAAGGCCTTTGTGAATATGGTGACTCCAACTTGAGGTCAGACTTCACATTTGGTGCCTCTGTAGCCAGATTCTAAGTAATACAACCCTGTCAGCATGCTGTTGTTCTGTCCAACAGCTTCACCTTGTGGTGTGTAATGCACATTGCATCCTTAAGTAGCTACTTGCAATTACTCTCCTGCCAAGAGCAAAAGTTACATCAATCAGCTAATCCTTATCTGTGTCTATCTGGTTTTCTATCTTTCCCTCTTCTTCCTTCACCAGCCTCTGAGGGTACTGACCTGTTCACAGTGCTGGTCCATGAGTTTGGCCATGCACTGGGCCTTGCTCACTCTTCATCTCGTCACTCAGTGATGAGGCCATACTACCAGGGTCCTGCTGGAGACCCCCTCCACTACCGCCTGGGACCTCAAGATCTGGAGCACATCACCCAGCTCTATGGTAAGACCCTTCTCACAGCTGTGTTTAAAAATTCACCATGAAAATTTAGGGGTGTGAGCACATGATGATTAAACCTGATCCTGGTTGGCATATGAGGATGCAAATATTGCTTGCAAGATTCAAACTACAGCATTACAAGATCAGAGGAAAAAGACGTCATAATGACTTCATTACTACGATCAAGTGTCTTCAGATATTAAAAAGGGCCACATAATGCATAAAATGAAAAAATAAATGAGGACAGTTGTGAAGCAGTTATGTTGACTGACCTCTGGTGTGTTATTAAGGAAGTACAGACAGACAGTGCCATTTCTTGTCAGTTTTATCCTCCATTTTATGCTCAAATGTGAAAGCCATGTATTGTAAAGATTCAAAGGTTATAAAAGAATTCTCTGTGATGAAATGTGAGACTGCATTGTTCAGAAAGAGTATCTCTTAATTCATTTTGCCTTTGCATAATGTCATGCATACTTCCTCCAGCCCATCAGCAGCTCTCGGGCCTGACAGCTGTGTGCTTGTATACATAAACCTCTGTTCATATGCATCAGTGCGAGGATCAACAGCTGAGTTGTAACTTTTAATACATCCAAAACAACAGTAGCTGATAAGGCCAACACCTCCCTTTAAATCTCTGCAACATTCATACAGGGACCAATAATGTGCCCGTCTGTCAACAGTATAGTGACCAAATTAATAAGCAATCTTGACATTGCTCTATGTCTTATTGTAGATGATTATGACATCAGACTCTGATGCATTTTAAATAACTGATCACTGAATGACAGTTGAGGATATTTAGAGAAAGCATGGGATAATTATCATATTTCAAAGAGGAATAAAAGCGGTGTGTGGTCACCACCACAAATACTTGTACTGTATCTTTTCTGCCTGCATAATCATTGCTTTATCATTATTGTCAAGAGTATCGCAAGGTTTATTGCTATAATGTTTAAAATGATTTGATTTTTGATTTAGGAAAAAAGAACCAGCTGCTGGCCACTGATGCTCCTCGCCTCGCCCCAGAGCCTCAGCTGCGCCACAGAGGCCACCACCATCATCACACATATGGGTATGACCTACAAGATAAAATTGATTAAGGCACTGGTCGCTAAGGGGTCGCTAAGCTTCACATGTGTCACACGGCCTTCTTCATTTTAGGGAGGAAAGACAACTTTAGAGATGTCTGCCTTTCTCAAATTTGATGGAACTAGATGGCACTCTGCTTGTGGTGCTCAAATCACCAAAAAATACACTTGAAAAACTCAACAACAGTGTCTCTTTCCAGAAATCATGACCTGGTTACTCAAGATAATCCACAGACCTTGTTGTGAGCAGTTTCATGTAGGACTATTTCTCTCTACCAAACTAAACCCACTTAACGTATCACCGTGCAGACGGAAGCATGTATCTATTCATGGACGAGAGGCTCTACACAATGTAAGATGTAAACATAAATGCCGTCTTCCTCAGCTGAGCCGTAACTTTAGCTAGCTCAGTGGTGCTAGGGGAGCTAGCAGTAGATGCACGCTTCCTTCTACACGGTGATACAGTTGACGGGTGTAATTTGACAGAGAGAAAATAGATCCTAAGTAAAACTGCTCACAGCAAGGTCTGTGGATTATCTTAAATAACCAGGTCATGATTTCTGGAAAGGGACATTGCTGTAAAGTTTTTCAAATTAAATTTTTAATGCTTTGAGCACCACAAGCTGGGTGCCATCTAGATCCATTATATTGGAGAGAAGACAGACATCTCTACGGCTGATATCTCCAACACTCAGCAATTCACACTAAGACAATCTAGACTGATAAATAGCACTACAGGTAAGAAGAAAGATTATGTAGTTTTGATTTTAGGATGAAGTGTCCCTTTAAATTAATACTAGTTAAAAATTAACATAACTAAACACCTGTATGTTTAAGTTACCTCAGTTTCTTTGCAGTGGAGGTGTCTCTTCAGGTCTGTAGTGCTCTGCCAGCTGTTTTGTAACCATATAACTTCTCTCCTGACAATTATGTTACTACACAATCACTTTTTCTCTCTACAGCATTATATATGAAGCGGGTACAAATGTTGGCCATTTTCTGCGACCAAGCCCAGGTGTTGCCACTGTGTACTTTTCCTGTCACTGTCTGATGTTGGCCGAGCTCCCTACAGCCATAGGGTGCAGCCAGCTCCAGGCTGTAGCACCAGCAGGCAATGACAAGCAGTAGACTTGGATTACGTGATTGTTAACAAAAACATTCTATATAATTTAATCTCCTCTTTTATTGTCAATGAAAATAAAGCGAGATTTCAATAAAGTTTTCATTTTCAAATTTTATGTTAGTCAAAGTATTGAATGGATTCAGTCACAGTTGTTTCATCAACATCTCGATTTTGTCTTGAAAAATAAGTTGATGACAAATTCAAAATGGGGAAATGAGCACTACATTAGTTAGTACTGTTAAAGTTCATCTTTGATTTCATCCTTCCGAATGAAGGCATTAAGCTCTATCAGTCACACTGTGTGTTTTCTCCCTTCAGCCCCTCCATAGATCGCTGTAACACCAGTTTTGATGCTGTGGCAAGGATCCGAGGAGAGACTTTCTTCTTCAAAGGTCTGAATACACCACAAACTGACTTATTAGGCAAATTAGAAAATAGGAAAGTAGTTTGTGAGGATAAAAGCTGTCTGGCAGGTGAGCAGGATCACTTCCACCATAACTTTGCTTTTCCTCCGTTCTGTCATCCCTTCAGGTCTAACAATGTGGCGAGTTAACGGTGGGGGCTTGGTGTCAGGTCGTGGGGCTTCGGTCAGAAGGCTGTGGAGGGGGCTACCTCCTGACCTGCCTGAGATTCATGCTGTGCTGGAGAGGAAGTCAGATCATGCCATCATCTTTATCAGTGGTATATTCCAATAATCCTAATACAGTATAAATGCTACTTAATTCTTCCACAGAGACTTAGCCATTACAAGCATGAATGAATAAATGAATCCATGACTGAGTCAATTCATGAGAACATATTACAGTTCACTGACTCAAGTGATGACGTCTGGATTAATGCAATACATGTTCCAAAGCCATATCATTGGCCATACAACTACCACACAATTTTTCTTTGATGCATGCGGAGTGCATCAGCAAACTAAAGAACTAACCTCTCCAGATTGTGTCTTGCTGCAGGTTCCCAGTTCTGGCTGTTCAGGGATCTGTCCCTGCAGGAAGGTTACCCTCAGCCCCTGTCTGCTCTCAGGATGGGGGTGAGCTTAGCCGGAGCAGACGAGGAGGACACAGCAGCGGGAAAATGGGGCCTCATCTGGGACCCAGAGGAGGGCCCTGTATGGGGGAACATGGGAGACACTGAAGAAGGGACGCAAGAAGACAACTGGACTCAGCTGCTCAGAGAGGGTGTCAGTGGCATCACTACAGACAGTGATGGTGAGGACAACACTCATGTGTGTCTGTGACGTTAGTTGTGTCTGTTCTTATAGGGACCAAATGCCCTGCAAAGTATGCCAAGGGGGCCGTGATTTTTACATGTCACCCATTTACATTTTATAAGTGCTGTATGTTACGCATAACTAAGGGTATAGCTGCTTTGACTGACAGGCTGATCCACCCCTCACTCCTCCTCTCGGTCAAATGTGGTCACTTCTGGTCCCCCAAAAACGAAAATGGTGAGAGCTGAAATGTTGAACTCAAGGCTTCAAAATGGTTGCTCTTGTGATACTTACAGGTTTTGTTCAGCAAGATAATCTTAACAAATGAACACCACTTTTATGATTTTTGAAGTGTAAATCGCCAGAAGTAAAAAGCTAGAGCTAGGCTATTAACGAACTACACCACAGTTGCATGACTTAACATTGCCAACACAATGTGGCTGTGAAGTCGTGTTTGATATGATGACGCTTTGCATTCTCCTTTAACTGCTTGTTAGCAGCTGCCTCTTTGAAGTCACCTAAAATCTTTAAAATTCATGAGGGGTATTTACATATTTTATTTTGTAGGACAAAATGTGGAAGTCTCTTCAGGTTGTGCTAACCACAGACCTTATTTCAGGCATTTCATCATAATTAAAATAATTCCTAAAAGAATCCACTGACTTTGAGACAAGGGAACTGGGAGTACAAAATGTGAACTCATATCCAGGTTTAAGGACTCACTCGTGGGGCACTTAAAAGACAAAGCCCATTGTATGCACAATATAGCATTAGTTGCTGAAACTGTTTACTGTAAAATGCGTATAATAAACTGGAGCTGTTACAGATAGCACTTTCCTTAAAGTGGTTGGGGAAATGAAGATCATTGATGTAGCATGCTGTTGCTAACTTGCTAACTTGCAGATTGATTGAGGAGTGGATTGATATTAGCTCACATAAGGACGCATCATATTTTGTTTCGCAAGAGGAAACATGATTGGATATAGGATGAAAAAAAGAATATTTTTTTGTATTTTGTATCTGTTAGTAGAATAAAAAAACATTTATTCTAGAGATTCACATTCAAAAATATGCACGTTGTTGGTTGTGAAAACTTCTCTCCTTCCTCTCCAGGCTCTGTCTATCTCTTCAAAGGAGACTCCTATTGGAAGTTTACTTTTCCAGGCTCCTCACTGCAGGATGGATACCCACGCTCCTCTACTGCAGACTGGTTGAACTGCCCTGACCCCTCTTCATCCTCACCTGTGGTGGAGGATGAGGAGGGGTCTATGTCTCCGCCTGCAGGAAGACAGGAACTCAGGGAGAGATGGAGGGAGGACAGAGAGAAGGAGGAGGAGGAAGGAAGGAGGAGGGACCATGGAAGGGACAGACATAAACATAAAGACATACATGACACATCAGGACACATCTGGACACAATGCACTTGTCAAAATGGAGCTCTTCATGACAGAGCAGCATCTTTTACAGCTGTTCTGCTGCTGATAACATGGACACTATTGGTTATTTAAAGCTGCACAAGACAATAAAAGCCAGTTGTCTTGTCAGGTTGAATCGGGGGGTGGGGCTGTAACAGAGAACAGAAACTCATCTACAAACATTCAACATGTGCATTCACTTTAGTGTCCCTACTGACCATTTACCCTTATTTTCTCTCTTTGAGTGAGAGATGAGAAGGTCACTCTCATGTCTGTGTGCCCAGTGCTTCAGTCAGGCTGGTTAGCCTAGCCTAGTATAAACACCGAAAGCCGGGGGAAAAACTTGCCTGGTAATTAGTACTTTTAGAGGGAGTTAAGTTCATTTATCCACCCAGCGTCTATGGTCATTCCATATGGTGCAGTTGCCAGATAAAGTCAGCGTACAGGTTTTAGTTTAGTCTCTCTGCAGCCATAGTAGTAAAATTTTGCAACCTCAGTGTGACAAGAGTCCAGTTGTCTCCAAGGAATAGCTCCAACACATTATTTATGTATGGACTAAACAAATGAGATACATTGTGTTATTGTTACTGAGTGTATTTTTAACAGAGCTGGACAAGCTGTTTCCAGGTGAACCCACTCTGAAACCTTACATAAAAGAGTAGTAAGAGTTCAGCTGTGCACTCCTGTAACAGAGTCAGACTCATGATGGACAGTTAAAGATCAAAATACACTGCTCAAAAAATTAAGGAAGCACTTAAATCACACATCAGATCTTGATGAACGAAATATTCAAGTTGAAAATCTTTACTGATGTACATTGTGTAATTTGTTGTGAGCAAAATGATGTAACAACAGTCAATGAAAACCAAAATCATCAACCCACTGAGGGCTGGATTCAAAATCACACCAAAATCAAAGTAACTTATAATGTGACTCAGTACTGTGTAGGGCCCCCATGTGCCTGTATGCACTCCTGACAACGTCTGGGCATGCTCCTGATAAGTTGGCAGCTGGTGTCCTGGGAAATCTCCTCCCAGACCTGGATCAGGGCAACAGTGAACTCCTGGACAGTCTGTGGCGGTATTTGGCAGCACCGGATGCACCGATACATAATGTCCCATAGGTGCTCAATTGGTTTCAGGCCAGGGGAACGAGAGGACCAGTCAATGGCATTAATGCCTTCATCATCCAGGAACTGCTTACACACTCTGGCCACATGAGGCCGGGCATTGTCCTGCATCAGGAGGAACCAGGGCCCACTGCATGAGCGTAAGGTCTGACAATCACCATGGTTCCTATGACATGGAGGTCTGTGTGACCCTTCAAGGATATGACTCCCTAGAGCATCACTGATGCACTGCCAACCCGGTCATGCTGGATGATGTTACAGGCAGCATGACATTGACTATGGCATCTCTAGACTCAGTAACCTGTCACATGTGATCAGTGTGAACCTGCTCTCATCTGTGAGGAAAATGGGGCACCAGTGGTGGATCTGCCAATTCTGTTGCTCTTGAGCTGCATGGTGCTAAGCTGTGAGCACAGGTCCCACTAATTGATGTTGGGCCCTCATGCCACCCTCATGAAGTCTGTTTCTGACAGTTTGGTCAGAAACATGCACACCAGTAGCCTGCTGGAGGTCATTTTGTAGGGCACTGGTATTGTTCCTCCTGGTCCTTTTTGCATGCAGAAGTAGATACCGGTCCTGTTGCTGGGTCGATGTCCTTCTACAGCCCTGTCCAGCTCTCCTCATCTAACAGCCAGTCTCCTGGTATTTCCTCCATGCTCTTGAGACCTGCTAGAAGACACAGCAAACCTTCTTGCGACGGCGTATATGGATGTGCCATCCTGGAAGATCTGGACTAAGGCCTGCAACCTGATTGAGCAGCTATTGAGCAGCAGTTGTATGACAACACCGTAGCCATGATCCTAATGTAACCACTAGAGCAACTGTGCAATATCAATTTATGTCCACTAAAAGCATGGCTGCACCAACCTATTAGGTCAACAAAGTCAGGACCTCAGTATTTTCTCCAAGGTGTATACCTAAAAATTACTTTTGTTTGGCAAAGAAAATATAATGCCAACGGTTATTTGCACAGTATGTCAGGAAATGCAGCAGGCAGAATTTATTGCGAACGATGTGAAGCGAGTTACTACAGTTGAGGTGAGGTGACTTTGGACTGTTTGTAATTCAGGACTGGTGAATGGAAGTACCTGAAAGACTCTGGTAGAAGTTAAAGTCACCCACTTGAATATTACTTGATTAAAAGCCTCAAAGTATCTAATGCTTTAAGTTCAGTATCTAATACTGTACTTATGTATAAAGTTATTTTTTATGTAAAATTTACTAAAGTATTGACAGCAAAAGTATAAGTAAATGCTGTTATTAAAAAAAAAAAAAATCAAGCAAGAGAAAAGCCTGGGAGTTTTCTCGCAGCTGTGATTAATGTTACTTGCATGCAAGGCGCATGCAAGATTAATGTAACTTGCATGCAAGGAGCACTGATTCACCAAACCTGCTTGTTTGCTTGCAGGAAATGTAGTGGAGGAAAAGTAAAAGTTGACAGAAACACAAATACTCCAGTACAGTACAGATACTCCCAAAAAACACTCAAGTACTGTAACAAAGTATTATTATGTAACCTCCATAAATTTAACAGATGCTCTAAATCCCACTGTTTAGACTTGTTTGTAAGTTACAGTTCAAGTTAAACCTTCAGTAATTTTTTAAAAACACTGATTCATATGTAACCCTCACACATTTAACAGATATTTACTTAAATTAAATGTTAGCGTTATTATTGCAGTTTGACTAAATGCCCTGAAGGTGGCGCTAAGCGCCTGAAAAATATGCCTGTAAGGAGTAGTGATACTGAAGAGAAAGGTGGAGGGGAAAGGCAGTATGAGGAAAAAAAAAACAAAAGGAGTCCAGTGATACATGACAAGTAAAAGAGTGGGGGGGAAACTTGTTTTCATTAGTTGAAATTCACAATCAGAGTTGTCCAGAGGAGACTTACCTTGTTCTGGGATACTGCTGTTTATGAGAGGATGAAGGAGGATCAATATTAGATGTGTTGTGGATGACAGTTCTCCAGCGAGTGTGTTTATTCCTTCCATGCTAGCTTGAAAAGTGACATTAGCTCATGCTCAGATGATGAATGTGGGTGAAAAAAAAAATTGGGGAAACGTTCAGTTGTGGGTAGTGCTGTGCGATATGGACAAGAATTTATATCCCGATATAGGTAATTTTATATCCCGATAACGATATATATCCCGAGATGGCATCTGTAATTTCGTGGTGTCTGCGGGACT
>JAPZEB010000026.1:2365672-2377912 GCA_029783705.1 Chaetodon striatus | reverse complement strand
GAACGTTGACAGCATGAATTTGCATGTGTTGTGCAGGTCCAGATAGCCACTCTGATGCAGCTCCAGGGTTCCAGGGCTGATCCTGCTCAGCTGGAGAGGCTCCAGTCCATGCTGTCAGAGAAGAATGGAGAGATCCAAAATCTAATGACCAAACTGCAGAGACTGGAGAAGATGGAGGTCAGTGCTTGAAACCTGCAAACACCAAAAATATCATGATGATAAAACAAATTCTTTTGGATAGAATCTATTGTGTATTGGAGGATGTATTAACATGCAAGGATACAGATTATTATGACACTGTAGCATACTTGATTAAAGCCATGGCTGTAGATGTGTTTAACAGAACATGGCATGAAATGTATGAGACTTTAATCAGTGATTAATTAGAGTTCCTTTGGCTCAACATGGAGTGACCTGAAGTGTTTATGAAAAAACAGATTTGTCAACACAGAAACGTAATGTGTGTGTCTGTGACTGTGTGTGTGTAGATGATGTTGAAGTCTCAGCCAGCTAATCCTGCTCCAGCTGAAAGCGGTGACGGCCAAGATGAAACTTACTACACTGACCTGCTTAAAATGAAGCTCAACAACACTGTGTGAGTTTAACTGTTTTTACTGTAATGTTGCAGAAATCACATTTAGAGCTGCCAAAACCAAATTATACTTTAAGATTCTGTTGTCTGGTAAATTTGTAGAGAGGTGATGTGAACCTGCCTATTATAAGCACTGGGATAAAGTTGTGTAAACGAGCCAGTTGTTTTCACCCATGAACATTCATTGGGGGACAAACATCGGTAAGATGGATCTATATCCTTCTATAAAGTGATCCTCCAGGAGCTAGTGTTGGGTTTAAATTTGCAGCTGTGGTCTAGAAATTGTAAGAAACAAAAATATCCAGTTGCTAATTTGGTTAAAAAATTCAGTCTTGTAATTTTGCAAAGGAGAAAAGTGACAGTATGGTTGGATTTTAGAAGCATTTGCAGTTCGAAGAAATGTATCTTGAATTCACATTCGGATTTGTCTTTGTCTGTGTTATGCATGTGTTCCTTGGTTTGTGTGGCTGTGTCGTCAGTAAGGATGCAGAGCGTCTGGGTGATGAGCTTTCCCTGCAGAGGATGAAATCTTTGTCAGAGAGCCAGAGAGCTTTAGAGCTGGAACGGAAGCTCTTCTCATCTGAACGGCTGCTCAAACAGGTACCAGCTCTGATGTGTCAGTCTCTCAGTCATGAAGAAATATAACACCACCACCCAAAACAGACATTTTGAATATAGAACATAGGAAGTGATGCTCCCTCACCAGTGTGTTTAAAAACATATTTTAGTGCTCTGTTTTGTTGTAATAGCAAAGGTTTGTGAACAGGAAGTGGGCGCCATACTGTTTCCTGCATAGTAAACATGGAGGCCAAAAAAACAAAGATGACATGATAAAATTAAGCCTTGCTGATCAAATATAAACCATGGCTCTGTCACTGATAGCCTATTTTTCTCCTCAAATGTTTTCAGAAACATGTTTCAGCTTACCGTTTAAATGTAGCATGAGACTGTTTGCTACCAGTGGGAGTGTTTATTGGTCCGCTGCAGCGAAGTGCATTCTGGTAGTTTTCTAGCAGCAATAAAGCTTCTTTAACAATTCAAAATGACAAAGTGAAAACTGAATTTTAGATTTTTTTTTGCACATACTGTGTATTAAAAAGGAAAAACAAATATCGAGGGATGCAGTGATTATATATTTTTTGCCAGGGAAACAAAAAAAACTTGATAATAAAATTTCAGATTTCAACACAGATTCGTTGTTCATAATGTAGAATTATCAGGGAATCAGGCTGCATGACCTGATGCCCCGACAGTGAGTTTACTGTTGTCCTTTTGTCTATAAGGTGTCCTAGAAAAGACCTGTTTGTCCCGAACACATTTTCTATTGTCCCTGGGACAACATGACGCCGTTAGTCTTGAGCCCTGCCATTTAGCCTGCACAAAATTGATGTAATGCAACAGAAACTATCGACTATTGCCATCGGGGAATGTCTTCTTATTTGCTGATAGGCCGATGGCAGTCAAAGAGATGAATATCAGCTGAGGCAGTGATTACAGCCTCAATTTATCTTAGGTACAATGTGACAAGCTTTTCGCACTTGAATTTGGGATTTTCCTTCTATTTTCACGTTGTTATTCTGGGGTATTACATGTAGACTATAGAGGGAAAAAATGAATTTAAACAAATTTAACATTAGGCTGCAACTTAACAAAATGTGAAAAAAATGAAGGCATCTGGAAAATGTCAGCTGAAAAATGTCAGAAGTAATAATACACATTCATATTTTTAGCTGTAGTTAGTGACTGTGCTAACTATTAATATTAATAAACACTGCAAACAACAACATACTGCTGGCTATAGGCAAACACTGAGTCACAGACACAGTTTTAGTGTTTCATTGTACATTTCTGTTCCCTGCTACAGACTCAGAGTGACAAGATCAGACTGCAGCTCCGAGTAGAGGAGCTCCTACACAAATATGAACCAAAAGGTAACTTCTGTAGAAGAACACCACACCCATATCTGCACATTGCTCATGTGTCTGGTGTAACGGAAATCTGAGGGCTGGTTGTTTGTAATGGCGTGGATGTAATGGCCTCTTGTAATCTTTATCTCTAGAGGCCAAAAAGAATCTGATCCAGAAGCGAAAGAAAGAGAAGCTTCCTGTTGACATCGTACCCTCCTCTGAGGAAACCAAGCTTGACAAGGGAGAGCCGGTTGTTGCAGTGGAGATGGATGTCACAAATACTAAGATTACTGACCCTGAAGTGGATACTTCTCCCACAGCTGAGGCACTGAGCTCCACACAAGGTGTGTGCATTGGAGGTCAGTAACTTTGAGGACTGAGAGGATGAAAATGTGAATTAAAATTGAGTTCTGTCACATTACATGAGCAAGACCATAGACTGTATATAAAGATGTATGGCGTGTCTCCACTTTCCCCTGCTGTACAGAAGTGAAGCTAAAATATGCTAGATACGGACGCTGCCATCTTGCTGTAGTGATGTCATTTGGAGTCAGAGTTTGTGCAGTAGCCTTCTCCGCTGTATCAAGTGCTTTTAGTTTGGCTCATGTGCCATCCACTAATATGAAGAGGGCAGGCTTTATGAGCATTACTGCAGCCAGCCACCAGGGGGCAATCGAAATGTAATACCTTTGCTTTTGGGGAGCTGTCATATCGTCTATCTTTATATACAGTCTATGAGCAAGACACACAACATCAGCGAAGGCAAGGAAAAGTATTAAGTGCTTATGTTGTGTGATGTGGTGACACTGATAATCATTGTCATTTTGTGTTATGGATTCAGAGCCTGAGCCACGACCTGCCAAGTGTGTGAAGATCAGTGAAGATGAGCCTGTTGTGATTCCCAACCCCAGGTCAGTATGTCCAGGTCAATTTATACGGAAGTTATCTGTCAACCCCCCAGTTCAACATCGGGCTTTATTCTTGTATAGCTGATTCAATCAGGAAGCCAGCTGAAGGTCTCAGTGTCATTATTCATTCCTATTCATTACCATCTTGTTCACCAAAATAAAAACACGATATTCAAATGAGGACATATGTAATTAATACATTTTTCTCAACAAATAAAGCTAAAGAATAATGCAAGTTGGACAGGTAGCATGTTCTTCTGTCGAGACAGAACACATCAAACATGGTGACTGCTGTAGCTGTGGCAAGTATTTATTAAACAGTTTTGGTGAAGGATCCTTGTTGTTGAAGATGTTGATCAGATGGATTATTTGTGTATGAGTCTATATGTCATATTTCAAGACAAATATTCACATTCTGCCTTTGATACTTTTACAAAAAACAAAACAAAACACAAATTACTGTGTTTAGCTAGCATTGATGAGGTGATGACAGCATGTTGAGTTTCGCAGTACCGTACTGCTCGCTGGAAACGGGGTTTTAGTTGGTGCATTGTTCCAACAATCACCAACTCTTGTTTGGTCAAACTAAACCCCTAATTCACCAGGTTAGATGTGAAAAGAAGCTGTTTTCCTTGTGGTCTCTCTGTCCCCTCTGCTGTTGCGGGGAGGACACAGCTGGCTGTTGACAGTCAGTCCTGTTACATTTATCTCCACCACTTTGTCAGCTCAGCTGCCTCTTGCACCACACTGACCTCTGGAGGTGCCTGATGTGCACTACATGCAAAAAATCCTCAGTGCAGCCTCTCCAGTATGAGATTTATAAAAAGATGAGTCTGTATTTTTTTGACGGTATTGAAAATTTTACTGTCTGGATTTTTTAAAGTACCCTGGTAAACCGTAATACTGTGATACCGCCCAAGCCTAGTGCTTGGGCACATATGTGATACAAACTGAACAAGGACCTACTCATGAAGAAACTGCTCCTTAGTGCTACCAGAGGTCAAAAACTCTACAAGAAGCCTTTAAATTAAGATGTATTTAATTGTTCAGACATTTACTACTTGTTGGGGAAATAGTGCGTATCTTGGCTGAAGGTGTTGAAATGAACAGTGATATTGAGTGATTGTTTGCTTTTGCCCTCAGCTCTCCTGCGACTGACCGTAAAGAGAAGATGACAGAGGAGAACCAGCAGCAGAACAAGAGAGAGGAAAGAAGAAAGAAACAAAGAACAGTGGAGATGATGCACGTCAGCTCTCACAGCAGTATGGAGAATGAATGTGCTCAGCAGTAGCACTCACCTGAATGTGTGGTGGGAAACATTTTAATGCATGTATTGTCATGAACTGGCTCATGGGTTAGACAAGAGGGAGAACACAAAATATATGTATGTACGCTGCTATGATGTCTTTGTCATTCAAATATTTCTGTTTTTATCAACTCCCTGTAGTGTTTTCTGCTGACCTCACTATTTGCTCTATACTGTCAATACATTTTAATCCTGTTATATTAAAAACATTTAGCAACATACAGCATACTGTGTTCAATTTTCCAAAACATAGGAATATTAGTTTTTACTTTAATTCTCTGTTAATGTTGCAACAATAGATTTATCTGAAATATTTTCATGGTTCAAGTCTTCAGGAGAGGCTGGAGAAGGGCATAAGCACCATAGATTTGTGGGGGGTGATCCAGAATATCAGAAGCTACAAAAGCAGGAGTGCCCCCATCATGTGTGAGGCCATTTTGCCATATGAGCTTAATACCTTTTATGTTGATCTGAATAAAAAATCAGCTGTCAAGTCTGCCCCGCCTCCAGAGGACCAGCCACTGTCAGCATCTGACATCCCAGGCTGTGTACTCACGTTGCATGCACGTACAGTTGGGTTTAGCCAATATATGATTAAAGATTGAATGAGTAAATAGAAAAATAGATAACAGTATAGCGCGCATTATCTGTTACCTTATCACTGGTACATACATTCAACTCTAAACACTCTAAAATATACTCTTCAACAAAAGTGTATGAAAATGTTGTTTAATCCCTTACGTTGCCCCTTAAAAGCTGATCACATAATATTATTAAAGCATACACAAACAGATTATTGTTCATGTTTAACATGTTCATGTGTTATCAATCCACTTTAAGGAGAAATTATATTTTTGATGGTTTCGCTGATTTGGTTGCTCATAATATCCAGAAAAGATGCATTCATCCCTCATTCCTATACAGGCAAAGAGGTTCACTTGTAACTGATAGTTTTAAAACTAAGCCTGATACAGCAAGTTATATTTACTAATATTAGTCTGCATCACTTTTCATCCTCAGCTCTGCCTGTCATACCTGCTGCTTTGTCACTTCTTTTTGTCACCAGACATTTGTCCATCACCCCTCTGCTTGTTTCATTGTCTTGTTCTCTGTACCCTGGCTTTTCCTTTAGTGGCCCCTGATTTTGGGTGAGGCATTCTGACTTTGCTGCAGTCTACCTCATGTTTCCAGTTCTTATGAGTTCTGTGCATCGTACATCTGACCCCCTCTGTTAGATGGACTGAAACACTTCACAATACCTGTGGAAGATGGGAGCAACCGATGGCATGTTGAAATGTTTTATAATGTTAAAAATACATTTATTTATCACGTAAATACATAAAATCTGTGTTGTCAGTGATATAAGTCAGTAAGTAAATTGCTGTACTTGAGAGAGATGACAATGAAATTTAAATAATAGCTGAACAGAACAAATCAATAATATACAATAATATTTTAGAAAATTGTGAAAAGAATTCTTTCTCCACTTGCTGGATGTTTACAATTGCACAACACACCTCCTTCTACAATACTGCCAATACTAGATACAATATTATGACCTCCTCCACCATCACCATGTTTGTTGCTGTCTGAAACATTTGACCATCTAGTGCCATCTATTGGCTGTATCTATGCCATCATAAAGGATGCATTGAAGTATGAGGGCATTGAAGATGACAAGGTTTAAACAGATGTATCTGTTTTTGTATGAGAAGGGAGTATACATGAGCCTTAAGAGACACAAAACCATTACAAAGACACACAAACAACCTTAAGGGCACACAAAATCACCATAAAGGGACACAAAATCTGCTGACAACTAAAAAGAGACACAAAATATCAACAATAAAAAGAGTCAAAGCCAGCACAAACTATGTATGAGAGGTGGTAGGGCCTTTTGCATGCCTGTGCCCAGGGGCCCACTGTCTCATAACCCACCCCTGTGTAGTGGTGTGTTGTTTCAGGTATTTATAATTCCACATGGAAGGGGAAAATGGTAAATAAACTATTTACAGACATTCAAGAGAAAGAGTTTCTTACTTTAACCCAAATTAGTTGCATCATATGCATTATATTATATTGCCTTATAACGGCTCCGTACCAGCTGGTGGCAGTATTGCTCACTGTCGTTTTCCACCTGCTGTAAGAGCTTTGTAAAGAAGAAGAAGAAGAAGATTACTCACGTGGACCAATGAGAGTTGAGAGTGACAAAATAAAAGCCGTCAGAGCATGCTCCAGATGTCTGTGGGAACTGTCAGTGTGTTTACGTGGATTAAACCAAGTCACCGCTGTCTGAAACGTCTGATACAGGTGAGTTGTTACTAACCTCATATTCTGTTAGGGTAATAACTCGTCAGGTGGACTGTAACGCTCACTGTCATGTCCAGTCAGTGAACATTTGCCTGTGAAAGGTAAGCTGTGTCACACCAAACTCCATTCAAAATTTGGACTCTTATAAATCCATTATGACAACTACTGCCTTATATATACTCATGTAGTGTATTATCAGACGCTAATGCTAAGAGACTAAGTTAAATTATTACAGCAAAAAGACAGTAGCCGATAACGTTTTAGTACCTCTAATGTACCTTCGTCCCTAACGAACAAGGTAACACTAAAACATCATATTTGTGAATGGAGTTTGGCCTGGTGAGAGAAACCAATTAATGTTTCTCTTTCAGCAGGCAGCTCTCAGTGTGTCAGTCAGGCTTTAGGATGTGAGACAGTGGCAGTGATGTACCACTGTGCTCTGCTGTGTTTCAGTCACCATGAAACTGATACCAAGGAGAGCCACAGGAGCTTCATTCAGCTGCTTCACCCTGGCTTTTATCTTGTTGCTGTGTTGCTGTCACATAGTCAGCATTCTTGGCCAAAAGGTAAGCTGTTTTGGATGATGTGTCTTTATTTCATGTTTTACATCATGTTGCATCACTTTGGGGCGGGGACAGTGAATGCAACAAGGTGAAGTTTTTAGCCACTGGATAGTATTCTGTGTGCAGTACAACTTCAATACTTAGAGACAGCCAGAGGTTGGAACAGCAACTTGAACTTAAAAGGGAACAACACTTAAATTAAGAATTTCAATATGTTATTTCTATGGCCAAGGAAAGTCTTAAAGCCAGAAACCAGAGAAGTAAGTCTCCAACTTGTGATGTCATAGGGTGTACAGCCTGGAGCTGCTCCATAGACAATGATTTGGAGCCTGATTTTGTGGACCCACAGACTGATTGTTTCATGTTTATACCTAAATGAGCTTTATCCTATTGTAATGAACTCAGTTCTTAAACAGAAAATGTACCCATATACTCACCATATACTCAGAGCATTCCCCTGAGTGTCTGCTATAACATCTTTCCCAATTCACTCTTTAAGGAGCAGCTCCAGACATTATACCTTATGACAACACAAATTTAAGCTTTAAGCACTCAAGTTTTTGGATTTATGGGAGTGATGCTTATGTTTACCAATATTTTTGGACTGTCTTAGACCATAGGAATAACATGTATGAATATAAAAAATAGGTGCTGTTCCCGGAAAATCTAATGAGGTCTGGTATATTATTAGGAAGAGACCTGACAATTTTAACTTGTTCAAGTGAAATTAAAACTTTAAACTAATGAGAGAAGACTGATAGTGTCAGTCATGAAAAAAGTTTTTTTTTGAGGATTACCAGAATTCCTGCGAGAAATAAACTTCCCTAATCACTAGGGCTGACCATAATGCTATGACACTTTGATCGTTGTCATGGTAATGGATATCCAGGTCAGTATTCGAATGTGTCGTAGTGAAATTTTTGGTACTGCAACTCACTCTCGTTTAACGTCAGTCACCAGCAGCCCAGCACTGCTGAAACTGGCAGAGTTTATGCTGTTTATTCACAAGATGTTTAAAAAAAGAAACTAGGAGAGTTTGACCGTACTTGATACATTAGCAAGACATAAAAACAAAAGCAAGCATCTGGAGTAGTTTTAGAATTTGTGAAGATGTCCTCCAAAAAGTTGAGTGCCAAAAGAAACTGGCATATATGATAAATCTACAACAAGCTTAGGAAATCACCAGAAACCTGTGAGTCACAGCTCAGCTGTGCTCAAGTCCCTCAATAATTCTAGCTGGTATGGCCAGTATTACTGCAACCTGCATACTAAAGAAGTGGCCAATTGTCATGTTATTTTATTTGCATTGACTGAATACTGATGTTTCAAAAAAGTCAGACTTATATCCTTGTCGCCTATTAACACCTCTCTCCGAATATTTCTCACTGAGGCTTCCAAGTCCAAAAAATTATATTCAGAACAGCCCTACTAATCACACAAGGGGGAAAAAACTGCAAAGATGGGGAGTCTGGCAAGATAACCGCTACCTTTGATTTCTTACGTTTCCCCTGATTCTCTAGATAGCAATGTTACCAACTTTTTACAATAGGAAAATACAGTGGGCATCTAATGGGATGATGTAAAAGGCGTAAGGGCCCGTAAGATTTCAAACATGGATAAGGAAGTTAGGTCTTACATACTCATCCAAGACCATTGCAGGGAAAATAAAAGAGTCCCAGTCCCAAAAAACTAATATGCATCTGATATGCAAGTATGCATTATGAATATCATCTTATCAAAAGCAAATAGTTTCTTATGGTAGTATCAAAACTTCTAGAATGTTGATGGTCAGTGCTCCAAAGATGCAATGATGTTGTTTTCTGTGTGTGTGTGTGCAGTCCGACTCTGCCTTAACTGTGGTGGAGAATACAGAAGGAGGAGAGGGAGCAGATGGTGATGAAGAAGACGACGAGGTGGTGGTTGATGAAGATGGTGGAGATTTAGAGGTGGTCCAACCTACTGAAGAATGGCAAACACTCAAACCAGGTAATGTTCTGGAGGCTGCATAGTCAAAAACTAGAATTAACACGTAGACGATGCCTCAGTGAGCGAGTCAAGTTTTACTCACAGTTTACATCAGTTTCTGTTAAAGCATGGATGCTTCACGCACACATCTTTGCCCCGACAGCACAGATGATTTATACAATCAGCACAGTTTCCAGGTGGACACCCAAGATTAGAGTCACCAATTCTGACCAAATGTCTCCCCTTTCTTCCTTGATTATGATGTTAAATGGCCAGAAAAGTGTTTTTGCAGAACATTATGATGTCACAGTGAAGTTGACCTTTGACCTTTTGGAATTCCATTTAGAAATTTGTGTAAATATTTGTCATAATTGGCACATAAATTCTTGAGTTACATCAGAAAATATGTTTTGTGAGGTCACATTGTCCTTGACCTTTGACCTTCGACTACCGAATTCTACTCAGTTTGTCGTTGTGTCCAAATGGATGTTTGTGCCATTGTGTGTGTTTTTGAGATATCGTGTTCACAAGAATGAGACAGACAAGGTCACAGTGACCTTGACCACCAAACCCTTATCAGTTCATTGTTGAGTCCAAATGGATATTTGGTTATATTTGAACAAATTCCCTCAAATCGTTCAGACAACCAGAAATGCCTTTGACTATGGTTTTTGGCAGTGCGGAGGCGTGAAAATCTAAAAATGTCTTATTCTGTTTTGGACTTACTTTGTGTGTGTTTGTGTATTTGTGTGTGTGTGTGTGTGTGCATGCACAGGCCAGGCAGTGCCAGCAGGTTCCCATGTGAGGCTGAATCTGCAGACAGGTCAGAGGGAGGTCAGACTGGGAGAAGAGAAGCTCAAATACTGGACCCAGGAACACAGGTATGGGTTCAGAAAAACACTTAACACTTTAAGAAGTAGTTTATTTCACCTACTGAGACTTTGTAGAAGCAGTATCGTACAAAGCTTTAAGTCTTCTGTCTAGGAGCAACACAAAATCTGAATATTTCATCAACAGTAAAAGTCTGTCTCTGCAGGGAGACAGAAGAGATCCAGTCCCTTTTCAGTCCTGATGAACTGAAACAGGCCTTGAAGAAGATGAAGGAGGACCTGAACCCAGTGAGCAAAGACACAGACCAACAGGTGACAAGACAGCATAGAGATTACGGCATAAGTACAGTTACACACTGATCAGCCAAAACATCAAAACCATTGACAGGTGAAGTGAGTAACACTGATAATTTCGTTACAATACAATGTTCTGCTGGGAAACATTTCATTCTGGCGTTCATGTGGATGCCACTTGATGTGCTCCATCACCCAAACACCACTGCAGACCAAGTACAGCCCCAAAATGGAGGTGGGACAATGCACCATGCGAAGGATCTCTGGGGGATGCTCTTTGGTGTCTGGCACTGGGGCATTGGTGATGGATCCTTTTAGTCTCGTGCATTGTGAGATGGGGTACCAGCACGTCCCAAAGATGCCTGATCAGATTGTGATCTGGGGATTTGGAGGACAGGTTGGCGCCTTGAGCTCTTTGTCACGTTCCTCAGGTCATTCCTGAGGAACGTGACAAAGTATGGCATGGTGTGTTGTGGGTGGAGCACGTCAAGTAGCATCTACATGAATGCCAGGACCAAAGGTTTCCCAGCAGAACATTGCATTGTAATGAGATGATCATTGCTAGTCACCTCATCTGTCAGTGATCAGTGGTAATGTTGTGGCTGATCAGTGTTTAATATTGGAGATACATTTTTGCACTGTTGGACATCATGAAAAAATGTCCCTTTCAAACAAACAATGTGTCTTTTACCATTATTTACGCTTGTATGAAGTTAAAAAAAAGTGTGCAACTTTATTTATTACTATACAACATATCACACTCAGACTATGCTGAATGTGTCCTCTGCTTGCCTTGTGTTTGCAGGACTCTGTGGCATCCAGGTTTCGTCCCCTAGAGGAGTTAAAGAGAGACTTGGCTCAGCTGGACCTGCAGGTGGAGACAGATGTTCAGGTACATCAAAGTAGCCTAATGGTGTGGTCACACCAAACACGGTGCAAATGATCACAGTACTCACACATATATGACTGCTGGAGCGTTTTTTGAGTATTTTGCAACTGGTGAATGTTTGCCCTTGACAGCTGTGCTAACATCTGGAAAGGGCAGCTAACAACTAACTTGGTTTGCAGTACAGTACAACAGATAGCTGAAATAAAGTGATGTGAACACAGTAAACATGGAGGCTCCTTGCTCTGAATTAGCTGGAACCAAGATGGCAACACTCCTTATTATTTTTCATACTGTCATGACAGCACATTACTGGTTCGCTTCTTCCATTGTTTACTTTTCACAATAAAAGAAGAACTTAAATTACTCAGAGCATTTTTTATAACCCAACAAAATAGTTTGCACAATGTAAAAATGCATATTTTCAGATCTTATCGTGTAGTCCTATGGCTTTGCTCGCCTTTTTCAATCTGCCTTTGTGCAGTACTGACATTGAGGGGGAAAAAAAATAAACCGTTGAGTGGTTGAGCTCTGGGTTCACACAGACAGCCACAGTGTTTGTTCTTCATTTCTGATTCTCAGTATCTATTTTTTTAGATGTGGCAGGATCAGATTCCAGTGTGAGCTAGTCACGGTCCTGAACTGACCCGCATGCGTGAAAGAATAATAACAAAGACAT
>JAPZEB010000026.1:2337890-2365102 GCA_029783705.1 Chaetodon striatus | reverse complement strand
CATTTTGCACTGTACTATTTAAGTATCTGCCATTTTCTGTGAGAGGCTGTGACTTTATCTACATGAATTTGTAGATTAATACATGATGTTCCTATTCTATTTGTAGACCCAAACTAGTTCTAACTTCTCTCTAACATTCAACGGTAGATTTGTCAGACCATACCTGACATCTGAGAACAAACAGCTAGAATCAATGAGTTGAAAAAAAGTTAAATTATTTAATTTGTGTGTGTGTGTGTGTGTGTGTGTAAAATGCCCTCCCACTAGGTTACAGATAGTCATAGCTTTTTTCATGTTATTATAAAATGCCCAGTGTGCATAAACACAAAGACGAGCACAGTGTTGAATGTTATGAAAGATTGTTACACTACTCTCCCTCCTCTATTTCAAACAGCTCACTTCTGACAATTACATCACTGTGTTTTCTTATCTTTGGTGTCTGATTTTAACCTTGGCCCGTTTAAAAAAAAAAAAAAAAAAAAATCATGAACTTAACCCTTAAGAGTTTGGTATCCATCTCGACGCCACACACAGCCACATTAGTAGCAGGGTCTGACCTTAATCATACAGTCCCATCAGTGAGGAAGCAGACCGTAGTTTACTACTCAGTAAAAGATGAAGGCGGATATTGTTTTTTACTGTGAAGCTGCTGCACTACATGTTGTTATTATCAACTTATAACTTTTTTTTTGTTGTTTGTTAAGCTGAATAAAGTGTGTTTTCATTGTGTGTAGATAATGAGGCGGCTGCTGAACCAGTTTAACAGCAGCAACTCGACCACAGAGCAGAAGCTGAGCATCCTGCAGGAGCTGGAGTATCTGGTGCATCAGGTAACAGAACACACACTGAAACCTACACTGAGGATGTTAGCTTACAGATGTGTTCTGAGATTTAAGTGTGTTTGTCTCTGTGTGTGTGTTAGGTGGATAACGCCCAGACGCTTTGTTCGATGGGGGGTCTCCAGCTCGTTCTAGATGGTCTGAACAACACGGATTTCAGATTACAGGAAAACTCTGCCTTTGTGCTTGGGTCAGCTGTTTCCAGGTATAAACAACTGCTTGTTGATTGTATTAAAGTTAGTTTTCTAACAGTTGCTAACAGTGCTTCTATCTGTCCTGCAGTAACCCAACAGTCCAGGTGAAGGCTGTGGAGAGCGGGGCTCTGCAGACGCTCCTAACCATACTGGCCACTACACAGCCTCTCACAGTCAAAAAGAAGGTACAAACACAAGCTCACATTACAATTTATTGTAGAGCAGGTGTATACGAACACATTTAATTCAGCTGTTTTCTGTGTGTGATCGTCCTCCTGTCAGGTTCTGTTTGCAGTGGCCTCCCTCTTACGGAACTTCCCTTACGCACAGCGCCACTTCCTGTCACATGGAGGGCTGCAGGTTCTGTCAGAGCTGTTCAGGGCAGATGGAGGTGGAGTTCTGCGAACACGCATTGTCACCATGTTATATGACATGATTAGTGAGAAGGTACAAAAAAACAAACTGTTAGTATAGGGGATAAAACCTCACCAAAGTTTATTTTTATGGACATAGTAAAGAATGATTTTGATTTTATGGCTCGGACTTAAAGGGTTCCACTGGCCCTTGAACAGGATGCAGAATAAGGCTTTCTAGGTAATACTGATCTCTCTTGCTCCACCAGGAGCTGATCTCTCAGGCAGGTCTGGACCCGGTGCTGGATGCCTCCCATGAGGAGCGGGTGCGTCAATACGCCAAGGTGTCTCTGCAGGGGGAGCTGCTGGAGAAGGGCTGGTGCAGTCTTGTCCCACAGCTGTTGGAGTCCACCGAGCATGACTACAGAGAGAAGGTGGACTAACTTTGAGATGGAGTAGATGAATAGCTGATGATTAACACAAATGATAATCAGCCTAAAATAGTAAATAAGCAGTATTTGCTGTTCAAGGGTAACTTTGGCATTTTTCAACCTGGACCCTATTTTCATATATTTTAGTGTTTAATTGACTAAAGTAGACAACAGGTGCGATACAGGCTGCAGTGTAACTACATATAACAAATGTGTGAGCAGTGCTTTATAAACAATAACAGTGTCATTAACATAACAATAATGATCATTTACCATCCCTGTTACATGGTAGCTGACCTCGTCCTCTGCTCAGAGGGTAAGGAGCTCCTGGACCTCCATTGTTTTCCCAATTTGCAGACATTTTTAATATCTGTTCTTCTTCTTTGTGTTAGCTGCTAACTGCCAGCATGTGCTTTTTAAATCTCCCGGCTGAGGGTCGAATACACAACACGTCGTCAAATTGTCACACCCATCCCGTTGATGGTCCCATCCTGCCAGCTGTTCCTTTTACTCAGACGAAGTTTCAAAGCTGTTACTACCTCCTCTGCTGGCTTGAAGGCGAGACAATTCTGTCCCCGCATTCCCAGATTGTACCTCTTTTTAAAGACCAGTTAGTCGGTATAACAGCGCAACAGTCCTGCCTTGAACAGGCAGTGTAAAAGGGGCTGTAGACACAAAAACATGGGAAAATAGGGTCCAGGTTGAAAAAATACCAAAGTTACCCTTGTAGAAACCCAGACTGCCTGAACAAATGAACATAGTGTATAAATCAACTTGTTCTCAGTGTTTGTGTCATTTTTCTTTCAGGCTCTGCGGGCTTTGTTGGCGATGGCTCCCGTGTGTTCAGATCAGTACCGCTCAGACAGCTCTCTGCTGGGCTCCCTGCTGTCTCTCAAACACCAGTACCAGGAAATGATCCAGTCAGAGATGATTCTAGGAGAGGAGAATGGCTACTTTGTAGAGATTGTAGATCTTATCGATGCTCTACAAGTCAAGATGAAATGATGATAAGTGCACAGTGGTATTTTACACGTCTGTTCTACACAGAGAGGAGTGCACAGACTTACAGACTGCTGGGATGAATCAACCACTCTTCAAGCACATAACCAACCACAGAGGGACAAACTCCTCAAGACAAGAGTCCACTCAGTCCCTCCAGGATATGGTGATGTTATAATCGCAGCAGTTAATGCAAATTCAGCCAGTTCCTTTGAATTCTGCACGACATTGCAGTTTTGTCCAGTCACCACAACTTTACCGCAAATTTGACTGTTTAAAGCGGGGAAAATCTAATATCTTTGTAGTGCAGCATGCAGCGTATTGAGTCACTCAGCCCCTCTCTCTTTGTGTGTATCATGAGACTGCTGCTGTGGGACCAGAGCTCTGTGCCTGGGACACACACACACAGTGACAGGGCCAACTGTTAGCATTACACGGCTAACTGTCACACCACGGTCACACCACTAATGTTGCATAACTGTTATCAACAGGTGTCACTGTTAGATTACCGGCTCAGTGCCTGATGTTAATCGCTGCTGCGGGGCTCCTGTCCAAGTGGCAAAATATGACTAGTAGTGATGAGATCACGTTTTGCTGTGTTGTCTTGTGCCCAGATTCTCTGTGGGAAACACTGAATGCTCATGATAATAAGGTCCAAATCATGCATCAATGACAGCATCACAGCTATTTTTGCAATTTTCACTTGCACTAGCAATTGTATTGCAAATAAACGCCTGTAAACACCACAACATGCATTGCCAATTTTTAGAAAGGCTGCTGTGATATAAGGAATTTAAGTCCACAACAATCCCCAAAACGGCTGGAAAAATCCTGGGGGGACTTTCTACTGCATGCAGCTGAAAGATCGGGGATGCACCTGTGAGGACAGAAATGTTGGGCTGACCTTGTAGATGATGGAGTCTTTGGTATGTCAGTATGAACATGACCAAATTAAGATTTTGTTAGTGGCCTTAAGATTGTTTTTGGATGGAGGTGGGGATCAGCGTGAGGTTGTCATTTTAAATAATTTCACTTTGTGTTCATAATTTAAGAATAAATATTTATTTAAATGATGGTGTTGTGTGTCTGTATCTCCTTTAGGGTTACCTTCAAGTTCAACAAGAAATTGTAGTGTTAAACATGGACAGTCCATCTGATAAACATACTGTATATGTGCTGTGTAAACAGTACAATTTGCTTTTGGATTTTGTTTTGTTTACTACCTCTCAGATGTTCATCTGTTGCTATAATAAATAAAAAAAATGCAGTATTTTCATTAGCTTCTTTATCCATGTCAGACTTGATAATGCTGCTGTTATGATCTGATGTGATACGACAACAAATATCTATGACCCGTCATTCTAGTCAGCCACATAGCACTGTGCAGGAACAACATTTTAGATGCATCTCTCAGTAAACACAGCTGCTGTCTTTCACCAAAACCATAAACTATAACTTAAAAAAGTGGAATCCCAGTTGAAACAAGAACTGTGTCAGTACTGTCAATTGTGTTCAACTGTATATGAAGTTAAGACTTCTTAAGGTGAGAAGGTGAGACACCCCAGGTGCAACATAATATTTTTATGTACTGGTCAATTTTGAGATTTTGGACTATTTTGCCTCCATAACATGTCCTCTTTTAGAGTAGTTGAAAGAAAATGTCCAAATACACAATTAAGTGTTTATTGTCATTAAGATTTCTTATCTGGGAAGTTAAAAAAGAGCGTTTTTGATTCTGATATTTTCTTAAATAATGCTATAAACGTGGAAATTTTTTTTTATGAAACTCGTACTACAAAACAAACAAACAAACAAAAAAAACAACCCTTTTTTATGTATGGAATTTTACAATACATAACTTTAAAGGCCCCCTTAAAAGTGCGTTTTTATCGTACTGTGAGAAAAAAATCTCGTGCAGTACAACATACACGCACCAAACTTCCCAGTTATATTCCTATCTATATTCTTAAGATTTTACAGAGGGGTTGATTCACTTGTCATTCATTGCCTGATTTATAGAACATTTTATTCATAAAACATCGATTATTTTTTACTTTATTATGATTATTATGATGATATTGATGATGATTATTATTATTATTATTACGTTATGGCTGTTGGCTGATTTATGGAGGGATAAAAAGAGATATCCAATATTCCGTAAAAAAATTTCGCTCAAATTTGTCAAAACAATGGGGCAAGAACTTTGAACCTGGCTTTGTCCAATGTTTAGATTTTTCCTTTTGGAAATGTATTTAAATTGATGCAAGTTTAATCAGATAATGCCTTATTTGCATATTCAAATATAAAATATCAGAAAACCTGTGATAGAAAAAATAATTGTTTAACTGTAAGTAATCAATTTGGGGAAGTTTCGTTGTGATATCTATTAGTCACAATTTTGTCCTATTCGCCTGGGGTGTCGGTGTCTTCCATAGATTGCCCATACATATCCGTATCCTTATCCATGCTTTTATTATGAAAAATCGAAGCGGAAGTACAAGTCGGTAACGGAAATAGGGGTGTCATTCGATTGGAGTTCACATAACAAGCGTTATCAAAGGTTGCTTGCAAATGGGACGAAACAGCAGTCGGTAATTTAGTATCTTTTGTCATGAATGGACTACTTGTTTCTTTGGTGACTTGGAGCTAACAGCCAGGTAACTGACTGAGTCTGAGTATTTAATAAAGCAAGCTAACATTACCTGCTGGTAAAAGAGCCAGGCTTTGTTTATATTATTAGCATCGTAGGAGCTAACAAAGTGCTAGCCTATAAATTCATTTTTATTCAGTCTGAACTTTAATACACTATCTAGAAATGATGCCGTGTGTAAATGATCTGTAGGCGTTCCCTTCTTTATGTTATCCTTTTAAATTTCATAAAAATTTGGAAGTATGTAAATTGGAAAGAGTAATTCACTTAATATCAGTGTTATTAATAATTATATTGTAATGTAATGTTAGCGTTAGCTGCCTAACTGGCACGGAATTATTATACATGGCGTGTGTTGCCACAGTGCCTCGCATGTATTTTAATTACAGACTAGTGTAATAAATGTAGTGGGTAACGTGAGATGTCAAGTCTACAAAGCATTCCTATATAGCTAGAGCATAGCAGAGTACGCTATGATAGGCTTCGTAGTGCACTGAAGATGTTATGGTTTAATTTAGTATAGTTGTTTTTAAGCATGAACAGTAACAATGGTCCAATTTTACTATGGGAGATCACCTTGGGTTACACCTCAATAAAAAGGGATACTTCAGATTTTTTTGAAGTCCAGGTATATGGTGTACTTATTTTGCTCTCTTCAGAGCCAGACTCCATTGAGAAAAAAACTGTGATTTAACATCACTGAATACAGGAGCCACCTGTCTACTGCTGCCTCCAAAACTTATTTTGTTTGTGCCAATGGGATTCTTTGGGGTTTAAAAGGGTTAATTCAGATTCACTAGTTTCACACAATAACAGAAACTAACTGATAAAAGCAGCGGCAGACCAGCAGCTCCTATGTTCTGACTGTGCTGACTGACATCTGCTTTATATATTATATTGACTGTTGATAAGTACCTCATAATACAACCCCAAACTATCCTTTTATTTGTTTGAATTTTACAGCCTTCAGTAAGCACCAGAGATCTTGATATAAAATATAGTTTGACCATTTGGTCCAGCATTTTTCTCAGATAGCAACAATTCTTCATCGTCAAGTCTTTCTTTCTGTCTACATCTCCTCATCACTGATGTAGCTGTCATAGTTTTCAACAGGATTCACATCTCACTTTTCTAGTTTTGTGGATATTTAGACAGTCTTGTTTCATGTCTTGTCGAATGGTTTAGCTGGAGAACTTCACTTTGGGTAACTCTTTAAGTCAGCAGCAGTGTGTCCCTGTTCACAGGTGTGTTAATGACTCATGATGGAGTTGTCTCAGAGGGACAGGCTGTCAGAGCTGGTGGAGGAGCTGACCACATCAGGACAGTCACAGCTCAACCAGGACAAGTTGAAGGAAATCAAGAAGATCTGCAAGTATGCCTATCACTGCCTAGAGGGATAATTCAGGCACAAGTAACTGCACCATGGAGTTCTTAGAGTAATCAGGTTTACACTGACTAGCTCCTCCTTTCTTAAAGACGCCAAAACATAGAAAAATATATTTTAAATAGAAACATTATTATACACTTCTTCAAAGTTTTGGTACTAGTTGCCAAATAGTGTTGATCTAATGCAGTTCTGAGTCTTCTTCAACTAATCCTCAGAAAGTGTCCAAAGATTGAAGATGGACTTACAGCACATCAAAGCAGGCAACTGCCCCCTGACCCTATAAACAAAGGGCCCTCAAAGGCCCCAGGTACAGTGTGGCAAATAATACATCGTGATGTAATGATTCTAAACAAGAAGATAAATATGTATCAGTAAAGCAAACCATAAACTGAAATGGTTATTGCATGAGCATTGAGGCCCTGTCTAGCAGAGAGTTTCCTAGGCCAAAAACTACTTTTAATATTTAATTCTGTCTTTTAATATCTAATTCAGAATTCTAAATTTGGTTCACATATATATATATATTTACTCTGGAGACAAATTACAGGTTAATCTGGCTGTGCAAAGGTTTCAGTACATCTTTGATGATGTGAAATGTGCTCCATGCTCACCGAAACACTTTATCATTTATATATATGCATATGTCACTGCAATCATCCATCAAAAAGGGGAAAGTCAACTGCTACCAGAAAGACATTTTTAATTGGTTATGAATTTTAAAAATAATCACTCACCTGGTGTAGTCTTTGGTCGGAATTAAAGCATGCATATTTTCAGCACTCAATGGCGAAACATGAACAAGGTGAAATGATGCAAAAATTATTAATTCCAAAATACAGTCTGTCAAGCATAGTATTCCAATTTAACATTTTCAGCTACTGTTTCCTGATTTTTTTTGCATTAGTATTACTATTGATAAACATCTTTAACAACTTGTCTGTAATGAATTTAATGGCAAAGGATTTTTGTTAGGAAAATCATTTGAGACAATCATGGTAACATTAGAATTTGCAGAATTATAAGATATGGATAACATGAATAATACTATATTTTATACAGGTAATATAGAATTCAATGTCAAATCATTAAAAGTGTTCCCTTTGTATCTGTCATTCCTCACAGAGTGTCTAATGACTGCATAGACCATGTGTACCACTCAGTGATGTCTCAGCTCAACCAAGAACATGCTGAGATCAGACTGTCTGCCTTCCAGATAGCCAGTGAGCTCTTCTCCAGATCACACCACTTCAGAACGCTGTTGGTGGACAACTTCCAGGTACTGACACCATGTAGACCAATAGCTCAAACACCACAGCGCCTCATTGTACTGGTTAATACGTATTTTGTCAGAGAGAGAGCATAGTCATCATTTTGTTTCTATGCCAGTGTAACCTGTTAGTTGGTGCAAGTCTTATTAAGGTAATTTTTTACCAAATCTGTAATGGAAATAAACATCTCTCTGTGTAACCTGGACAAAAAAATGTATACATGTATTGCTGTTGTAGGTCAGCTCTTACAAATTAGGTAAGTCATGTTCTCATTCTCTTCTTTTTCTCCTCTTTTTCTCTCCTCATCTCTGTCAATCATCCCTCACTTGTAGGAGTTCTTGGAGTTGACAGTAGAGACAGACTCAGAACAGCCTCTCCCCCCTCCTAAAGAGGTCGCCAGGAAACTGAGGTCACTGGCCATACAGACTGTCCAGTCATGGCAGACCTCTTATGGGACAGCGTATAAGAAGTTAGCACTAGGCTACCACTTTCTCAAACAGGTTAAGAAGGTAGGACACTTTTTCTTTCGTTGCTACCAGGCAAACTGTCCAATAGCTCCATGGTAGCTGAGGATAAATATCTCAGACATGTCCTGTTGGACATTCTGTTGATGAATCACAAGATTGAGAGCCACCACAATGTAAAAGACTGCATGCAGTGAAGTTAGTCTATCAAAGTTGGGCTGTGGACTGTGTTTTAACATGTTGTAAGTGATGTAATGTGTCTATGTTGTCAGGTGGACTTCCAGGATGCTGAGGCCAGGACGGTAGCAGAAAGGAGAAGGGAGGAGGAGAGACAGAGGAAAATGGAGAGGATCTATAAAGAGAGAGTGGAGGCAGCCTCCAAAGAGATGGAGGGTAAACCCCACATCATTCAAAAATACTGCTGCTAGTAGTAGCAATAAAAATTGTTATTTTTATCATCAAGATCTGGATCCCATGTGGTCTGTGAAGATCTAGTATGTTTTTCTAGCAGTTTCCCAGCTGAAGCAAAGCTTTAACGGGATATCTCCCTATCCTTTCCTCGTCAGAGTCGTATCAGGAAATTGAGGCAACACTGACAGAGATGGAATCCTGTATGAGCCTGCTTTTCCCCGGGTTTGACCTTACAGACATCCAGACAGCCAATAGCAGCCCTCCCAACTCCCAACCAGCCAGTGAATGTCCATCAGTTGATGAACAGCCCTGCTGCAGCAAAGACCTGAAGGATGTCCGGAAAGAAGGAATGATACAAGAGAAGGAGGAGAACAAGGAAGAAAATGGAAGCAGTTTGGAGAAAACTAAAGAAAAAGAAGGTGAAGGAATGACAGAGGAGAAGAGGAACAACAGGGAGGAGATTAAAGAAATGGAAAAGAAGGAGCGGTCTGAAGACGAGGAGAAGGAGAATACAGAGAGGATGGATGGGGACGAGCAGGAGGAGAAGAAGGAAGAGATGGAGATAGCCCAGAGGATGGAAGAGGAGGAGGAAGACAGTGAAGAAGAGGAGGAGGAAAGTAGTGAAGAAGAGGAAAAGGATCCCCATGACGAAGACCTGTTTATTCGTAACTCTGGACTTGTCTCTCACTCCTACAGTCTGCAGCTGAAGCTCAGTCCTGGTGGGTACACGGTTTATATTAACTCCAGTCATACTGTAATACAACACATCCTAGCTTTGTGAAGCTTAGAGCAGTTACTTTTAAAACTATGATGTTGACAGTGTCAGTACAGGTGTTGAGTCTTTTGGGGGGTGGACAACATAATAGAGACACCATTCAAAGTAATGCAGTGCATTCCAACAGCACCACAGTTATGTCCCCCATAGTAATCATAATTGATTCAACAGTTGTCTGAAACAGTCTCATAGTCTCATAATTAAACATTACAAATCTACCGCATTTCTGCTTTATTATTTATTTAATTTGATTTAATATATTTAGCCAAGTTTACCTAATAAACTGGAAACTCAGTGTGTATGAATATACGCAATATACTTAGCCCCTCTCGCGGCTGGGTAATAAACTTCTACACTTCTGATTCTTACTTAAATGTAGCAGGAGTTGTCACAAACTGTCCAAGTCACCGGCGATAGCCATGGCCAGAGGCATAATGTTTTTGGGTTGTTCATCCCATTCTCGTGAACACGATATCTCAAAAACACCTTTAGGGAATTTCGTTAAATTTGGCACAAGCGTCCACTTGCACTCAAGAATTCACTGATCGGAATTTGATGGTCAAAGGCCACTGTGACTTTGCATCTGTTACATTCTTGGGAATGCAATGCCTCAAAAACACCTCAAGTGAACTTTTTAAGATTTGCCACACTATTACCTTGGACTAAACGCTGAACTGGTTAGACTTTGGTGGTCAAGGGTCAAGGTCACTTAATCTTGCGTCTGTCTCATTTTTGCGAATGTGATATCTCAAGAATGCCTTGAGGGAATTTCCTCAAATTTGGCACAAATGTCCACGTGGAGTCCACAATAAGTAGATTAGAATTTGATGGTCGAGGTCAAAGTTCATGGTCACTGTGACCTCACAAAACATGTTTTTGCCTGTAACTCAATAATTCATGCTCCGTGTGAAGCATCCATGTGTTCACAAACCTGATTGTAAACTGTAACTGCAACTGCAACTTGATTGGTTTGTGGAGGCATACAATTGTGAGGCAATAACTCTAGCTTTCAAATGTTTATTTATCAGTCATGCATAATTCCTGAAATAATTATATCATGATAGCTTCAATAAAAAAAAATGTAAATGTAAGTTCGAGTATTCCTATTTTTAATGCAACTGTTAACTGCTGTGAACTGCCCACTGCCATAATGAGGCCAATCCCGTTTTGTCCATTGTGTGTTTCTATTAAAACATGTTTAGCACTGGTTTGTTAACCGCTGACAGTTTTATTTAGGCTGAGTCCTTTTTAGGCATTGCCTGCTTGTGTTCAGAAAACATTAATCATTTGAGTGGCGTGCTGGTGGCAGTGGGGAATGAAATGAATGACTGACAAAAATGCAGTTTTGTAAAACTACACACTTATATTCTTTATGTAAGGTATTGAAAAAGTATTGTTTTAGTATTGGTACATAAACTGAGGTGTTGTATTGGCACTAGCTTTGAAAGAATTCAAATATGAACACAGTCCTGGACCAGCTTGTTAGGAACACCTGCTTGTTATGTGCAGTAATACCATGTTGCTGTTTGTAGTTTCATAATCAAAGCATGCAGACAGTGTCAGACAATTTGGACAACTATAAAACAAGGGAGGTGATTATTAACAAACGGTTTCCCTCGTGTTAATGTGCAAGCTTAGCTAATCGGTGGTATCAGTGTATGAGTGATAAATATTCTGGAATTATTTCCGAGGAATGAAACACTTCATTTTTAACCAACTTTATCAGTGAAGTGTGTCTTTGTTTGCCCTCTTTTCCTTTTCTCCTTCACAGGTCTTCATGTTAAGGAAACAGAGGATAATGAGGCAGTGGTTTCCACGGTGATAGACCTCCACAGATTGATAACATCTAAACACCTACCAGCTGTGCAGGGCTGGATTCAGGTTAGTACAAACATACAGAGTTCAAATATGTAGACATATAATAAAGTATCAAGTTGAAGTATGTGACTGCAAATTAGTATACAAGATGAGAAGACAACCCACTAATTACTAATGCTAATGCTACCATTATATCACTCTGTCTTCTATTGCTGGTACTACTACTAATAATAATGGTGCAACTACTGCTGTTATGACTTTAGAGCCCTAATTCAGTTATATTCTTCAAATAAATGCTGGGATAGAAACAATCAGCCCTGTTTATTTATGCCACTATGCCGGCAACAGGTGTGGTTTGAGGCATTATGTTTTGAGTTGTCTCTCTATTCGTCCCATTCTTGTGAGCACGATGTCTTAACAATGCCTGAAAGGAATTTCTTCAAATTTGGCACAAACGTTCAATTGGGCTCAATGATGAACGGATTTGATTTTGGCAGTCAAAGGTCAAGGTCCCTGTGACCTTGTGTCTGTCTAAGTCTTCTGAACAAGATATCTTAAGAATACCTGAAGGGAATTTCCTCAAATTTGGCACAAACTTCCACATGGACTCGACAATGAATGGACTAGAATTCGTTGGTTGAAAGTCAAAGGTGAAGGTCAATGTGACCTCAAAAAACATTTTTTTAATAATTTCATATGCTAATTACGACAAAATTTCACACAAAAGTCCATTAGGATAAAATAATGAAGTGATGAGATTTTGGGAGGAAGATGTGGGTGAAGCATCCATGTTTTTCACAGACATGAATGTAAACTGTAACTGCAACTTGACTGGTCTGCAGAGACATACAACCTCATGGTGGTATTTCTAGTTTCTGTTTTATCTTTTCTCTCATTGGTTGTCGAGGAAAGCCTTGAATCTGTCCAACTGTGTCAGTAACAGTTTGCCTGTCTAACCTTTCTTCCCTTCGTATGTGTGTTCGTGTGTGTTTGTTTGTGTAGGTCTTCACCAAGTCAGGTGCTGAGCAGCAGCTGTTAAGGAGGGCGCTGGATCTGAAGAGGTCTTTAGAAGCTGCACTGCAGAAACACGAAGAGCTTCACATTGATTATAAGACCAGGATACGCAAAGTGGTGAGTGATATACAATTATACTTTCTAACTGGTAGTTGAGCTGAGCTATGTCAAGTAATCTGCCTGGATGTTCACCTCACTAACACATGACAAAAAGTTCCCACTTGTGCACACACTACATTTACTTTGAAACAAGTTTATAAAGATTAAAACACGTATTGTATCCCTACAGAGTGTCTAAAATACATAAGTAGTTATGTGTCAAATTAAGAGCTAAGGTTAGCTCGTGGGTCATGTCTCAGACACACCCAGCAGTCAGTTATTAAGGGAACTCACTTATGGTTAATGGTCTAGGAAAATAAACACTTTATAGCACTGACACACTTCAATTTTACTCATGTTTACATAACACAAGACAAGCACACAAACTGATATTTATCGATATATAGTATATTCAGTATTTATATATATTTTGCTAGTGTAGAGGGTGGCCAGCAGATGGCAGCATCCCACTACAAATCAAATGGGACAACAACCTCACTACACACAGTATAGATGTCCCATTGACAAGAGATGATGTAGTTAGACACAACAGCTGAAAAGGAGTGATGTGTTGATAGCTAGATCCTTCTCTGTCTGAGTCCATCAGCCTGGATCAAGTCTGAGCTACCACAAAAACAGCACCACAGAGTACCACATCTGCTAGCTTCTCAATCTCCTCTAAATTCCCATCCTCTGTGGCCACAGCTGTAATATCTTAATAGTGGAACAGTGATTCTTAAAACAGAACATGGTGAAATAAATGAAATTACTGCAGAAACTTTTGCTTTGTATTTTGGAAAGAAAATTTTGGACTTACACAAGTCAAATTTTGAATGAAAAGATCTTCTTTCAGCAGTGAAATCTTGGAAAAGTCAATTAATCAATTTTGAAGTCATGTGTCTTTTTGGCCTTTTAGGCCTCTCCCATTGATACACAAACACACACACACACACACACACACACACACCCGCACACACATACACACACACACACACACACACACACACTTGACATAATGCCAAATTTCAGTCTGTTAGGGTAAGAGCTATGGCCTACACAGGGTGGGTCAGAACCAACTGACTGACAGAGCAAGCTATAGAACTGCTGGTTGCACCTAAAAAGAATCCAAAGCTGGTGCTCTCCTGTTCAACTGAAGACTCAATATTAGTCTCAGTGGAGCTTTAGTTTTCATTTGCACCACCTAGTGGCCATTGAAAGAACTGCTTTGTCAGACGCTTGTCACCACTCAGCAGTGATGCTTGCTGCTGGAGTGGAACCTGTCAGCTAACTGGAAGATGAGAAGCCACTTCATAATGAAGTCCACTTAAGACTTTAACTCAGCTGGTACAAGACACACCTTGAAATATAGCCCGATTCCTATTTCAGCAAATTTTTTTAGCTTAAATTGATTAAAAAATAAATAAATCTTCTTAACTTACTTTTTACCAAAGATAGATGAAAAACATCAGCTAGCCAGTTATATAACCAAATCCCATTGCAAGTTTATTTGGCCCTCTTCATTATTGTGTGCTATACACTTCAGTCTCATCCAAACACCTCACTATTGTTGTTCTGTATTAATTTGCATGGCTCTATAAAGTGTCCTCTCTTCTGTAAACGTCTCTGTTCATTCCTGCATTTCTGTGAGCCCCGAGAGGGAAGCATCATAATAGAGACAGAGAGAGGGAGGATGGAAATATTAATAGTAAAGACATTTGGGAGAGGTGAGATAGCAAGGCACAGCCATAATGCATAATGCATCAGAGACAGAGAGAAGAAATTGGGGAGCAAGGGGGAGGATGTACCCATTCATTCACTTCACTACCACTAATGTGCCCCATGGCTTGACAGCTGATATGTCTATCTGGCTGCCTCTATATCTAGCTTAGCATCGCCATTCTGCTGTAGTTTGAGCCGGCCCAAAATGGAGGCACAAACATACAGAGCAGTGTTGTCATGGAGCTTGCCATTTGGAAAGCTTTTCACTCAAACTAATTGCTTATTTGAGAGGGTTTAATTGGTGCTGAAATGTCTGTGTTTAAGAGATGGGGTACTTGCGGTGCCGAGAGACAGAAAAAAAGAAGAGACGAAGAAAATCCAAGAGAAATGGACAGCAGCCTGCAATTTCAGGTTTTAAAGGATCAATGAATGCAAACCGTTTTATGCGTTTGAAGAAAAAAAAAAAGGCATAAAAGTTGTAGTGTGTGAATCCATCTTTAGCTGAACAGAGCGGCAGAGTGACAGTGACAGAGCGCCGGCCGTCTCGCTCTGCCTGGTTATCACTGTCAGGGACCAGTCTGCTGCACCAGCAGGCCCAGCACTGCGATAACCACACAACTTACAGCCCCTTTATCATAATTAGCTTTTCCTTTTTAGCCTTAAAAGGCCTTCCATTACTGGGTCCTTCTCTATCGGGCCACTGACACACCACACGATTGGTTTCTCTCTCAACGGGCCTCTCAATATAGTCTCCCATAACGTGGGAGCCGGAGAGAGAGAAGAGGAGTGTTATGGAGGCAGATAGAGAGGGCTTGTTTATTGAATAAGAGAATGAGACAGAGGGAGGGTTGAGTGCAGAAGCATTTACATGAAGTTGGAAGACTACTGAAAATAAGAATGGCCAAGACCATTTTTTCTTGTTTTGTTTTGTTTTGTTTTTATTTTTGTTATGGCCAACTGCTCACTGCATGGGCTCTGAAAATGTCAATGTTTGGTGTAAGCAAAGGTTCACAAAGCTAATGTATAGCAGGTGAATATCTATTGATGGTCTTAGTGCTAATTTAGCAAGCTCCAGTGTTGCAGTTGGTAGAAATAGCTAGATAAAGTGATGCTACTTTAAACTGAGATTTTTCCTTTGCCTTTACCCAAGGAAGGATGAGGCCAATTTAGTGACAGGATATTTCTTTAAATGACACCATCTAGTGGCTGATCTAAGCCATAACTGCAGTTAATGGCTGTGACACCCCTTGCCTCTGGCATTTTGCAGACATCCTGCGAAAAACGAGATGATGATCATTCTGGTTGCCCCACACCAAACATTAGCCTTTCAGTATGTGTAAAGGGCAACGGGCCAACATCAGCCAGCCCCTGATGCTCTGGAGTCTGGTTTGGTATATATGGGGTTACTATCTGTAGATACAGTCAGTATTTTTGGTAATGCCTGCAACACGTCAAGTACTTTTATGCTGAGGGGGAAAACAAAGCATTTGCTATCAAGCTGAAGAATTGCTTAAATCCAGATTGAAGGAGTATTATTCAAGCCAGACCATATTTCTCATGTTTTTGTGTCTAGGTGACTAATGGAAACAACATTTTTTGGCATTGGTCTAGTATTAAGCCATAGTAGTGGCCAGGCTGCAGTGTGAACACTCAGGGCATATTCACACAGTTAGTGTACCTCCACTAAAAGGGCTCGTTTTTGCCACTGACAGGCTCAGATTGTTATTATTAGTATCTGAAAAGATTAATGAAAGGATCCCTACAGAGAAAGACCTTTTTATTAAAAAGTAAGATGGTGATTTCAGGGCTGTCTCTGGTTAAACAAAAAGTATCTAAAACTTTATCCAAACAATGTTAGATAGTTTAGCCACTGGTTAAAAAAAAAAAAGTTTTGAGCCTCAAAGGACCTGTAGTTCCTGAAGTGGCAAATTTCGAGTTTGGCACTTGGTCAGGCTGCAGTTCGCTTTGCATCTTAGCTTGAGCAGAATGTGTATGTTCAGCACATCTGACCCCCACTGTGAAAATGTGAAAATATTCACAATAATCTTGTATTTATCATGCAAAAACATATGTATTGCCAGTGATATATGTCAGTAAGTGAAGTGTTGCACTTTTAGTACTCCCATTTAAGGGTCAGCTGTAGACCTTTGCACGGCCCCCCACTGGGCTTTGGGCTAGAGTCATTTGTACCCTTTTGTCAAGATCACAAGGTCTCAAGCCATTTTTATGCCTACCACCAGTGATAGCTGTGGGTAGAAGCATTATATTCTCAGGTTGTCTGTCCCATTCTCGTGAATGTGATATCTCAAGAACACCATGAGGGAATTCCTTCAAATTTGGCACAAACATCCCCTTGGAATTAAGGATGAAGTGATTAGCTTATGTTGGTCATAGGTCAACAGTCAAGGTCACTGTGATTTGATCCATTGCATTGCCGGAAATGTAATATCTCAAGAATGCCTTGAGGGGACTCCTTCAAATTTGGTACAAACATCCATTTGGGCTCAAGGATGAACTGATTGGAATTTGGTGGTCAAAGGTCAAATGTCAAGGTAACTGTGACTTCACAAAACATGGTTTTCACCAAAACATAAGAATTCATTCAATTCTAGTTTTCATTCTTTACACAATGACTTCCACATTTTTTTGTGGACAACACAGTGCAATGCATTTAATGTCTTTGAGGAGAGACTGTCTGTCATTACCATCTGTTTTTTTTTTTACATCTTGTCCCTCTCTGTGATGACAGGCTTTTTGCACTGCCAGCCATAGATACTTTTGCCTTCAGACGTGGTCTCAGTTTGAAGCATACAGAGACCTTTGTTTAGTTGAACAATTTTGTATCTCAAAGAAAGTGTTTCTATAAAAAACAGGCAGGAAACAGGCAGCTTTCAGCTTTTTGGAAGACTGAATGTGTTTGAAGGGAGTTTTCAGTATGAGCTATGGGCAGGAGAATCCCATATGCATCCGTTGAGTGCTGCAAACTGAAAACATGGGCTTGTGTTTAGGAAAGGATAAGACATGCAGACTTATTTGAACATATCTGTTTTTAAGAGTGTATTCAGTCACTCCGGGCTCCATTCATACAGGCCCAGGCCTTGTTTACTGCTGATAACCCATCTTATCACAGCACAATGGATGTGGCCGCCTGTTTCTCACTGGAGATAAACAAAGAAAGACTATCCCTCTATTTCTCTCCTCCAACGCTTCCTCCTTTTCATTTGTACATTCATTCTCTGAATGTGTCTCATTCTCTCAGTTGTACACCAGTAATATGTTTTTCTCCTGATCTCTTTGCCAGTATTTCTCTGCTCCTCCTCATTATGCATTATGTTCATAGGGAGTCATGGTGTTCTGTTTATTGCACCTCAGAAAATTGGTTAATCAGTTATTCTTTCATAATGGAGCATAAAGGGAAGTACATGTGGTGAATAAAACTTAAAAGGTAATTGCAAGGAGTTAAGAATTTAGGACATGGGTGGAAAAATGAGCTTTAAAAAATCTGGCCTCAATTTCAGTACAACTATTCTAGCTCAGACCGGCTAGCACACCCAACCTAATACTGCAAACCAAAATGTGCATGGTGCAACACCCTAAGTTAGTTGCTTGTTATACTGTGTCAGAGCGATAATAGCCATAACACAAATATGTAGGCCCACATCCAACATAAGCCACTAACCTTGTTCCATGCAGTGAGTTCTGTGCCTAATATTTTGAGTTGAATCATCATCAGATGTTGATATGTGGTTGAATATAGGTTGTGATGTTGGGTGACTAACATTCAGGACACCATTTAATGCCATGTTGTTAAGACACCAAAATCTAACATCTTCCAAATATCTCAGGCCAACGTCATCTTGTCATTGAATAATGATATGTAATCATGACATATGGCGAGACGTGAAATATTGTCAACTTCATTTTCATTTCAACCAACTTTTAACATCTGACCAATACAAGAGTCCAGCATCTTTCTGATGTCATAGTGATGTCTTGTGCTAGCTGGGTTGTTTTACTAATTTAATCACACATCAACATGTGTGAACATTGTGCCAAAAGCTTTCTTGAGCAGAATATTCTGTATTCTGTATTCTGTTTCATCATGTTTCTGACAGACATTGACTATGTTTATAGGCAGATTGATATTTCACTTTTATTTGGCATATGACAATATTCTGAATTTGATACAGGTCATGTAAACAGCATATTTTGTTTTCCAATTAAGACATGTTGGATATGACGGTACTATTCGGGTTTTAATAGCATACTTTGAGCATGTATACAACAAAGTCGAAATATGGCGGTTTTTCCACTGGATGTTTTACCGTTGTTTGCAACACATGGCCTCCTGCCCGTTCACAGTTGGCTCTGTTGTACACAAACCAACTAGCCAACAGTTTTCAGGGCTGGAGTAGAGATGCATGCCAAAAAAACGCCCTCATTACTGGTCTGAAGAAGAAACACTCCTACTTTTATACAAAATGCAAGACTGGGATATCAGCAGGTTTTTAGATATATGCAGATATTGCAGCATCAACCTTTTCAAGAAGGTGGTTAAGGGAATGAAAGAGGGAGGCTCTGTTGGCATGGATGAACCAGTCCGCCACTGGTAGAAAACTTTGATAAAATCCTATTTTGAGTCACAGAAGCAAAATGTCAAAGCAGCTCAGGCTGGTTAACTTTTACATATTCTGATGTGATAAGCAACACGTTAGGGCAGATTATTCAGAGTATGCACAGCAGAATATAAACCGGAATATTAGTGGAATATTAATTTTCACTAACCATGTAAACATCTTGGTAGGAATATTGTCTTTTTCAGAATAGACTGGAAAAAAACAGAATATTTTGTGGATGTTAACGTAGTGAGTCTTGTCATTCATCTCCATTTGGCCCAGTGACAAAAACATAAGCACTGCACAGATAATACAATCCTCATGCTGAGATTTATTATATGAAAGGAAGAGGGAAAACATGTAAGGTTGGAGAGATTGTTCGAAGTTTGTGGACATAAATTAAATTTGGATATAACAAAATGCCCTCATTTATAATAGGTTGGTGCAAAGAGAACTTCTCTGACTGCTGACAAAGTTCGATGATCATGAGTCATTTGCTTTTTGTTTCACAAAGTTTTATTTGATGATATTTTTCATTGGACCACTCAGGAGACCACTTTGAAATAAGTTGAACAACCTAGGATGAGTTGACTTTAGAAGCTTTTGCTAAAAAATAAAAAAACAAAGAAAGAAAAAAAGCAATATTGTAATTTTAAAAATGAAACCCTGTAATGTCATGATGTGGCTCACGATGGAGTGGAGTGTTTCTGCTGTTGGAGTGAAATTTAGTAAATCATTATGGACACAGTCTAGTTCCATCAGGGGTCTCTGATAAAGTAAAAGGAGATGGTTTCTAAATTGGAAGTGATGGATCCTCAGGGACTCACATGGTGTGTGCGTGTGGGGGGGCAGTTGATTACTGGTTATCACTGAGATCTCTGGACCAGTTTCATATCACAGACCACAGGGCCAAACTGGGCTCCACAAACCCCCAGGGGTCTTTGAAGGGCTGCTGCACCTTCTCAGGACATTCTGGATGTCCTCCCATAGCTTTCAGAAGTCCCCAGTAAAATGAAGAATAACACTGTGTAATTTCACTTTGGCAGTAGGCGAGAATGTATAATAATGACTGTTTTGATCACAGATTGAGACAGGCTGGGAGGGGGAACTGAAGTAGACAGCTGAGAATAAGCTCGTTGACAGGGAAAGGTTTGGGAAGCTCTGGGCTGGCTAATAGACCTGCCAGCCTAGGTTAGTGAAATAAAGATGTCACCCTATACATCATATAAGCTGACTGCTCCCCAGAGACAAAGGGTGTGTGTTTGGGGGTGTTGGGGCTGGAGGAGTATAATGGGGTAAAGCAGCGGAGAAGAAGCTATGGAGCGAGAGCGAGGGGAGTGGAAAGCTTTTTTCTCATTAGCGTGGGATCCCATGGGATCCTTTCTGGGTAGTAATGAACAGGAGTGCAAGGTGGTAATAGAGATGTGGGATGTTGTGGCAAATCAAGCTTTGAATAGGTCAGACTCCAGTGGAAGCTTTAGGCCTAATTAGTTTGTAAATATGTTGAAATCAATCAGTGGCAGTGGACTTCCACTCCCTTTAGCAGAGCAAATATAAGAAAAGACTGTATTGTAACAGTGGTAATGATGAAAACAGGACCACATATTGATTTGTTAGTGAATACAATTCAGTAGTTCAAATGAAAATGTAGAAATAAAGTGTGTATATGAGGGAAAGAAGTTGGGAGCTGGTACCATAACTGCGCAGTCCTTAGCCTGTATTGAATTACAACTGGATGTTGGTCCAAAATCTACAGTAAAGATGATTTGCATACATTTTTAAAACCAGTCTGGGTTGGCACGATGGCCAAAACGTAAACTGCATGTAATAGTAGAGGTTGTTATTTGAATTTTTATGCCTCCACACTTGTGATAGGAGTGGCCGGACACATTATGTTTTTGGGTTGTCCAACCATATGTAGGACCAGCAGTCCAGCTGCTAATCCGTTCGTCTGTCTGTCTATCCATCTTATTCTCATGAATGCAGTATTTTAGGGGAATATTGAGGGAATTTCCCTCCAAGGCACAAACATTCGCTCAGACTCAAGGATGCCTGATTAGATTTTGGTGGTAACAGGTCACTGTGACCTCACAAAACACATCTTAGGTCATAATTCAAGAATTCATGCACTAATTATGACAAAATCTTACCCAAATGTCTAATAGAATAAAATGATAACGTGATGACATTTTATATCCAAAAGGTCAAAGGTCACCTTCCCTGTGACATCATAGTGTTCTTCAAAAACACTTTTGTGGCCATTACTCAACGTCATAACTCAGGAACAGAAGGGGAGACATTTAGTCAGATACTGAATTGGTGATTCTAGTCTTGGGCGGTCACCTTGAAACTGAGTGCTGATTGTATAGATCGCCTGGGCTGCTGGGTTGCAGATGTGTGTGAGGCATCCACATTTTGACAAAAAAATACACTCAATACCTTTAATTAAATTCCTTCAAAGTCTTCACTACATATATTACATGAGAGTGGACAGATGTGGATGTAAACTGCTATTTGACTGGTAGGTGGAGGCATACAACCACAAGGCCATAATTCTAGTTTGATTATATGCTGATAAATTAAAGTTTTTTTTTTGTTTTTTTTTTTACATATCTAGCTTTAGCATGTTTCTTTTATGAACAGCTTTTTTTCATTGAACAAAACAGGCCAGAGGTTTCAAATGTTAAATGTCTAAACAAAAGCATCTTTACAAGAAATCTTTCTACATAAAATATAGCCAGAAAACGGCAAATTTATGTTTTTGTAGACACAAGAATGTAGCATCAACCAGTGCCACATATAACGGCATTTGTTGCCTATGCTAGTTGGCCCATCCCTAGATGTACCTTCATACAAATACACGTGACTTAACAGGAAAATACATACACAACGGCACAGAGGGCAAACACCAATGCATAAAAATACAGTTAAATGAAACTCAATGAAAAGCACCTGATCATTCTGGACCATCACTGAAACTGTTGCAACTTGAGTTTGTGATGATCATCATCATGATTTATTTGGAGTTCTGTGGGTAAAGAGTTCCACAGATTAATCTCCTAAATGCAGAAAGTTGTCTGTTCAAAGGATGTTTTGAGATGCACCTTGAGTTACTGAGCCTGAGACTCCAATAGGTTTGACTGTTGCACTAAACCCATTAGGAGCCTGGATTTGTAGGCCTTTTGGATAAGTCCAAACTCAGTATATTTAGTTTTTTGAGAACATTGCAGTGGTGAGATCTTATGGGCCTTCTTCCCAGAAGTTTAATTTGAGAATTTTATCTTAAGAGGTGTGGTTATTGTATATGTGTGATAAGAAGTTCTACAGTAGCTTAAATATGAAAACACTATGGAGTGCTAACTGCATGTACAGTAAGCTTGCATTTGCATTGTCTCAACATTTTTACATGTCTGTGATTAAAATTAGGAACTATCTCATCAAGAAATGAGTGGACAGGACTATGAGTCTGAACAGACATTGGTTGCAAGCTTTCTGTACCTGACAGTTTACGGACATACTTTGGCCAGGACTTAAGAAGTCGGTACTCTGTTTTCCTTTACCCTAGCTTACTCTTACCTTACAAGTCAGTCATCTATTGCTGGCCAGTAAGTTCTGGATTGACCTATGACCTCCACCAACACTTTCAAAGTCAGGCTAGGCATTTGAACTCATACATAGCAATCATGGAAGTGGTGTCCTCTGTTAAAATGGCACAGGATCAGGTTCAGGGTGCAGGAGAATGTTAACCAAGGAGCAGAGGTGTAGTTTTTCAGTGCACATTCAAAACCACACAGCAACTGCACAGTGTCCACGGTCCACAGTCTTCAGTTACACCTGAACTTCTCATATCTGTGTGTGTTAGAGTGTGTACGTGTATAATTTATGTGTGACATTCTCAGGAATATGACTGTGTGTTTATAAATGCATTTGTGTATAATGTGTTCATTAAGCTAACTGTTGGAAATGTCTTGTGATAATGATGACATTAGAGACACACAGTATTCCCAAAAGACATTTTCCATTTCAGCCTTAAATGTAGAATGAAATGATCTAGTCACTGTGTGTGTGTGTGTGTGTGTGTGTGTGTGTGTGTGTTGCCAGGTGGGGAGCTATATTAACTTGTCAGGGGAGACAATGGAGACATCTCTTAAAGCTTTTTCACCTCCTCGTGTTCTCCTCTCCTCCTTCCTCCCTCCCTCCTCCCTCTGCTTTCACGTCCTCCTCCTCTCACTCCTTCTCTCCTCCTCCGTGTGAGTGTGTGTGAGATGGTTAACCTGCCCCTCCCCTCTCTGCCATACACCTGACTTATGGCTGTGCAGTAATAATTTGCCAGACCTTGGCAGGCTGAGTGTACATTAGCATATAAATAGCAGATGCACTGAGTGCCCATCACAGTCGACTACATTTAATTTTTGGTTTATAAGATTGAATGGGTTTTTAAACGCAGCGCCATCAAACTTGCCAAGAGACAAATGAAGTCAGGGGAGCAGTTGTCCGAGGCGGCGCCCTCACATCATTTTTATAAAGGATAAGAGTCTTGTTTAAGGGAGAGGAGGGGGGAGGAGAAAGGGGTGAGGTGCTATAGAAGCTGAATAAGCAAGACACCTGTGGAAGCAGCATCATACTTAAGTTTCTAATCCAGTTCAGACATTGATTTTTTTCTCCTTGCTAAAGATACATTATAAAAGTATGTAGACACCTAAACATTACAACCATAAGTTAACAAGTATATGCTGTTCTGAAGCATGGGCATTAATGTGCTCATCCTAATCTTATCCTAAAACTCTCTTACTTCTTTGATGTGTTCAATGTCAAACTCACGAAACCCTCCTAACTAAATAAAATAGCTGTAAAGTTCTCATTTCAGCCTGGTAAATGCCACCTGTTTATGCGGAGTAGGTATGTCATTTTTGGTTAATTTTCATTTGGATAGTCCAACACCCATTAACCGATAACTAACCAGTTAATTTTTAAGGGAAAAAAAACGTGCAAAATGACATGAAAAACACGAGGCCTTTTGTTTTATTCTGGCACTCCATTGACACAGTGAGCTTTAGCACCATATTTCAAAATGCTGTCCATTTAGTTGTGGTGAGATTTTAATGTTTTACGATCTAAATGTTTTGCCTTTTATTTTCTGTTGCCTTTGCTGACAGACAGCTTTCCAGCTGCGTTAACATGCAGAAATGTAATTCCCACCGCCCACCCTGCTGTCCTCATTAGTTCCTTGGCTTCTTTGCACTGCCCACCACCCAGATCAAAGGCTGCGCAGCTTTTTCTGCGATTACCCCTGCCCTGTCCCGGTGAGGGGACACGGTGCTTAGTGGAAGGTAGTCACAGTGTTTCCATGGCAACGCTGTTAGGTAGAGATGTTGTTACTAGTGTAATTACGCTAACAAACTTAGCTCCCACAAGATTAGTTGGTTTACTGTGGCAGGCTGTTGTCATGCATTGTTCGTACATTTTCATACAGAAAGCAATGCACCAAAATTTGTACACATAAAAACATAATCATGAGACATTAATTTGTGTGTAGCCCACATATTTTGAAGGCTGCAATCACATGACCAATGCGCTGACAGGAATAAAGAAGGAAGCGGTCCACAAAGGAGGCAGGTTTTGGTGCTGGATGGGTAACAAAACACAGGACTTTCCCCGGGACACTGGTGTTAGGAACCGTGTGAACATTGAATGAACTTTTAGTGATTTCAAGGTACGTCGCTATCGTGTTCCTTTTCTTAAACCTAACCTCAGTAATTTTACTTTAATTACATGACTTTACACTAAGGACATAAGGTTATTTCGTGGGGTGCTAATTTGTAGGATAACATACAATGCCAACTACACCTGCCAACTATATCACTGTGCAGAAGGAAGTGTGCATTTACTGCTAGCTCATGTAGCACCACTGAACTAGTAAAGGCTACAGCTTAGCCCAGGAGGACACCATTAAAGTTTACATCTCATGCTGTCACAAGCAAGAGCCTCTCAGCTATGGGTAGATGCTTCCTTCTGTGCGTTGATACCGTTGGGTGGTATAGTTCAGCAGAAAAAAAAGTAGTGCCTAAATGAAACTGCCCACACCAAGGTCTGTGGATTGTCTTGAGTATCTGGGTCATGATTTCTGATCATTGTGATTTCCACAAGCCAAGTTCCATGTAGTTCCAGTATAGTGGACAGAAGCCAGACATCTCTATGGCCAATATCTCCAAGACTTGGTAAAACAATCTAGATTGACAAATAGCACTGCAGGTAAGAGATTTATGTATTTTGATGTTGGGTTGAACTGTCTCAAAGAATTGGTTGTTTGGTTAATCAACAGAAAATTACTTCAATTAGTAATAATAATATAATTTATGAGTATCTTTAGTGCCTTTGAGTTTAACTGTTACTTGGATAAAAAACTTAAAAATGTTGTTTCAACATAACGATTATTCACTTAATTGGAACAAATATTTGACAGCGAGACTGAAAATACTTGTAAGTTGCAGACTCAGCCCATGACCATGGTTGTTCTGCACCACCCATTGAAGCTGTATTGTCTAAGTAAGGTATGGCCCTTTCTTTAGCAACCACTTCCAACAGATCTGTTCTTCATTTAGTTGTTAAAGAACTACTTATTTTTCTTTCTTGCCTATTTTCCCTTTAGAAACCTGCTTTATTTTATCTCTGAGTAAACATTGCCATTATAGTAACACATAGCCTGACTTTACTTAAACAACTTTTTTATTTATTCTGCTCTGTTCCCCAACTATTTTTATTTCTATCTGTTTTTAATGTTAAAGTTACCAATATTTGTTTTGTCTTTTTCCCATTACAGTGACACATGGCCCTGCTTTACTCAGACCATCACTTCTAATTTGTCTGGTAAATCTTGAGTTTCAGTTAAAGAAGCAGTTTTTATCTCGTGTGGGGGAACTCTGCATTGCTGTGTGATTTTCTCCTCGTGTGTGTCCCAGAGAATAAACCAAAGCTCTGTTAAAATGCAAAGCAGCCCCCTATGCAGCCATGTGGGGGAATAGAGGCCATATTTTAGCCGCGCTCCCCGTCAGCAAAATGTTTCTGGAGGAAAGCTAATTCTACTGTGAGACTTACAGCTCTGCCAGGCAGGCCGACAGCACTCGATGCTATCAGGATTAAATTAAGGTGAATTAGAGACAAAGAGGCAGAAAGAGGGGGAAAAGGGATGATGTTAGGGCAGGATTTTCCTCCAGCTGGGTGATCACTTCTTAGTCTTAGGTCATTGATCAGAGCAGAATAAACCAGCCGGGATTAAAGTAGACAAGCACAAAACCTATAGAGACTATATCTGTGTGTATGTGTGTATACGTGTGCTGTGTGTGAATCCATTGTGCTGTGAGGATGAATAAGTGTAGCAGTGGAGTGGAGTAATGGAGAAAGTTTGGTTTGGTGTTTAAAATGTTACACTTCTGTTTAACAGTGTTCTCTCAGCTTTTCTTTGAGAAATAAATAAGATGGAGTCTCAGTATCTCACACTTCAGGTTGGCCCTGTGCAGCATCCTCTCTTAGATTAAAAGGATCATTTATAGTAATAACAGCTTTGTTTTTATCAGAGTCAGGGGATTTTACCTCACCACCTTTTGCTTTCTGCAGCATTACATTTCACACAGATAGAAGTCACTTAATTTTTAAATGGTAATAGTGGAATTCACTTTTTCTTATTTTTCCTTGCTGCTATAAAAAGGAGAGATTAGTGGACAAACAACATGATTTTACAACATGTAAAACACAGAGAAGTTGTCACAACACATTGTAACAGTATTCAACTCAAGGCATGTCAAACACAGCGCTTCAACATTTATGTTTGAAATTAGTTGACTCCACTCCTCCAGACTGAAGATGATTTGATCCACATCTGCCGCTGTTACCCAGTGACTTTTTATGCCTGTGCGCCAGCGATAGCTCTGACTGGAGGTGTTATGTTTTCAGGTTGCCCGTCCCATTCTCATGAATGCGATATCTCAAGAACCCCTGGAGAGAATTTCTTCAAATTTGGCAAAAAGTCTACATGCACTAAAGGATGAACTGATTAGTGTTTTGTGATCACAGGTCAAAGGCAGTGTCCCATTCTTGTGAATGTGATATCTGAAGAAGGCCTTGAGGGATTTTTTTTTTTTTTTTTTTTTTCAAATTTAGCACAAAAATCCACTT
>JAPZEB010000026.1:2306916-2321847 GCA_029783705.1 Chaetodon striatus | reverse complement strand
TGTCTGTGTGTGTGTGTGTGTGTGTGTGTGTGTGTGTGTGTGTGTGTGTGTGTGTGTGTGGCCGTGGCATGCAGTCCAGTGAGTTGTGAAATAGCATCTTTTGTTACCAACTACACTATCGATCCATGAGTCAATCTCACACCTAGACACACACACATACACACACGCACACATCAGTCTCACAGTAGGGGCGGCAATGGCCTGACTGAGTTGATGGACCATTGGCCTCAGCTCCCTCTACTATTCAGTCACACATTTACACACAAACATAAACACACCAACATCCACATGTATCCAGGGGGAGGTTAAACAGGCAGTGAGGGACACTGTAATGTCCAGTTCAGACCAAAGATCCATGACGAGACAAGTTGACACAGGCAACTACTTGAAATGCACCATTCTGGAACGTTCTAAAAACGTGCCGGTTCACACCAATGCAACTTGATGAGATGGTGTATCATCTCTATGCAACAACTCTCTGTACTACCATTCTGATTTTTCAGCTTTTCATGCTTATTTTATGGCTTTTATGGCTAAGCACATATAGCTAGCAGCAGCAACCCACCATGTGACACTGGTACACTGTGAGGATGGAAACAGAGGATTTGGCAGGGACAGAGCACCTGCCGCAGCAAGTCAAGCCCAGACCGTCCAGTTCGCACCGCTGCAACATTCTAAAACGGTTTTGTCTTGTCTTGAATCTTTGGTCTGAACTGGGCTTAAAGATCAGCTGAGACCAGTTGTCATAGCAACAGACATGGAGCCAACATAGCAGTCTCTTGACCTGTGTGGTCAAACTGAGAGATATGTAGTTTTGGTTACTGGGTGACGGCATTGTCAGCAGAGTGATGGGAGTCAAAGAGGTGTGTTGTGTGTTTAAGTATCTTTCTGCTTGTAGTGACTGTCCAAACATGCTGGCACTGTACAGCAGGTATCAAGACTGCCAGAACAGTTCATTTTAGGGTGTTCAGTCCAAAAACAGCACTGCTGCATTAAAAAAAAAAAGGCAAGGCGAGGACAGTGCATCCACAGACTGTATTGTATCAGCTACTGGTTAGATGATGATTCAGGAAGTCTAGTTAGTGTAATACACCCATGAGTTTGAAGGGACATCAGATGCATAAAAACAATTTTTCAGTGTTCACAGTACAAATATGGAGTTAACAATACAAAGTATTCTAGCAGTAATCGTAGTAGTGTTTTTCTCATGCCATGATACCACAGCTGAACTCATTGTCCAAAATTAAATATAGGAGTCATTGGTCCAGGGGACTGGTTGGTGAAAAAAATCAACCAGCCAAACATATTTTCTTATCAGCCAATGTAATATACTGCCTTTTTGTCATATAAATAACCTACCTGTTTCAGTGCGTTTCATTGTAGTAATAATAAGGTACTTGTTGAATACAAACTTAAAGAAGAGGCCAGAGCAAAAGTTCAAGCAGAATTATTCCATTATATTGAACAACTCACCACAACCTTAGCATTTGAGTAAGTTCCCCCTGCTGAGGAGTAATGTTTATATGTCTAAGGCTTTTATTGTGAAAGGTAGGAAGGGCAGCAGTGAAGCCATAAGGCGCTGCCTTTGACACTGTGGGTAACAGGAAAGAGTTGCTGTCTTGGCTCAGACTACAGGGCCTCTGTGTTGACATTTTGTTACCATCATAAGTATGGGCCCAACTCTTAACCGTCTGGCGGCAAGTGATAGTTTAGCCGACCAGCTATTGTCCTGTATGGTTAAGTGTGCCGCAAATCTTGGAGCACTCAATACAGTCAGGTTCACATTAGGATGCGGGCGAAAACACATTTGTAATGTACTTGTGTGCATGTATGTGTGTGCTACAACTATGGGTGGGGTGGCTTTGGCTCAGGCAGTAGACTGGGTTGTCCGCTAATCGGAAGATCAGCAGCTAGATCCCCAGCTCCTCCATATCGAAGTATCATTGGGAAAGATTCTGAACCCCAAATTTCTGCCAATGGGTGTGCCATCAGTGCATGAATATGTTACAACTGAGTAGCAGGTGACACCTTGTATGGTAGCTTCAGCCACCAATGTGTGAATATGGGTGTGTAAATGGATCAATGTGACTCTGTAGTGTAAAAGCACTTTGAGTGGTCTGAAGATTTTAGAAGGCTCTGCACAAGTGCAGGTCCATTTACCATCTAGCTGCACAGTAGGGTCTACCAGTAAAATTTTATATTTCATGAATATTTTGGTACAAACATTTACCTGCCAGTGTGGTGGATAGCCCTTTGAGAGTTACTCGCCAAATGGTAAATCTACCCACATTTGGTGCTTGGCAGATGTTAATTTTAGACCCTGGCTCAACTGTTTAAAAACACAAACACCTGCAGTAGTGTAATGTCACTGTAAAGAGGGGTTTATACATACCAACAGTGTAGTCTGATGTGCACTTACCTCAGAGATGTAAGTTCCTGTTGCAGCAATGCAGACGCCCCGTTTATTTTTGTAAACTTAAACCATTTTCGTTGGTGGCACTGACGTTTTAATTTACTTTTATTGCACTAAATTGTGAAGACATTAAAGCCCCCACAGAATAGCATTTTAAATCCCGTGTGTAATTTACCCTGGCTTTGTTTGAGTAAAAGAAACTCTACTAGCCACTAGGCTAATCTATGCAACGTAAAATGTCATATGCTTACGGCAGTAACGTTAACATGTGTATACGGGAAAAATGTGTCTAGTACAAGACATTTGTTCGGTGGTAAAACTTGTGAGTTACAATTAAACAGAATTTTATAACTTTAACATTGTTAAATGTTGCTGTTGTTCCTGGAGGAAAGCTCAGCTAGCTGCTGGGCTAATTTCTGCAATGTAAAATGTCATAGGCTTGCGCTAATACCATTAGCATGTTGTATTTGTGGTGAAAATGTGTCTAGCAAAAGACAGGTGAACCTTGTGAGTTATAATCGAGCCAAATTTTGTACTTTTGTTTAATAATATTGTGTTTTATGTGTGTTTTAATTGAGTCAATTAGACCTAGCATTTCATAGAAACTCAACACAGGACCACAGAAACGCCACGGCCAACTAATGTCTAAGCAGAGCCGAGTGACGTAGACACACCATTGCACAAGTATAAATGCTTTCAATGGGATAAGACACTTGCATGGGCTACTACATAGCTTTAAATCAACATGTCATGCTATGACAGTACAGGCCGCTGTCTTGTTCTCCATCATCAGTACGTCTGAAGAGCACTAGTGCTGTATCTTGACTTCTTCTCTTGTTATAGCAAGTCTTCATCTGTGGTACTAAAGGTGGAGAATCTTAGAGTAGAAAATACCCAGACCTTTATTCTATTCTATTTTGTTGTTGTTGTCTTTTACCTTTGAACAGTAATACCTAACATAGGAGTCCATGTAGCTGACTGACTGACTGACTGACTGACTGCTGGAGATGAGAGGAATAGATGCTCCACTACATGGGCACATACACACACACACACACACACACACACATCCAGGGTCCCCATGCTTAGTGGTGCGTAGCTGAGAGACGTCTGAACAAACCAAAGACCCCAGATGCCTTAGTAGATGTGTGTGTGGCCTGGCCCCTGCCCCTGCCCTGACACACACACACACACACATACACACACACACACACAGACCCCAGCTGGAGGGGCTAAGAGGTGTTGACAGAGAAAAGAGGCCTGCTGCAACACTGATTAAATTCAGAGGACTGTCTTTCTCTCTCAGCCATCTCCTGTTTTCTTTACCTTTCTCTATATTTTCTTCTTCCTTTCTTTTTTTTCGTCTGTTATTTTTATTCTTTATTTTCTTTACTTTCTCAAACTCCTCTAAGATCATGACAACAAAGTGATAGAGGACACACGCCCACACACACAATGTAAATGCAGCTGCTCCTCTTTTAGCAGTAATGATTCTCCTAAATACACCAGCTGCTTTTCAATTACTGCTCTTCTGCCTGTGTGTGTGTGTGTAATGAGGGATAGTTGAAGGTCCAGTCAGACCCAGGGTCAGACTGGCTGATTAATAACCCCCCCCCCCCATACACACACACACACACCGAGCTAGGGTCAGTGTTTTGACAGAGCAGAGAGGCCGGCTTCAATCCCATCACAATCACAGTGTAATTACTTTGCATTACTGCAGGTTTATCTCTAATTCCACCGCAGTACGTCATTAACTAGAAGCGTCTCCTCGTTTAGACCATCATTACTCTGCATTACACACGCTTTTACTTTATCACCCAGAATTATGACATTACACTTTTCATTAACACCACAATTGGATCCAAATGAGCCTGCACGACACACTGTTTACTACTTCTGCTCTGTAAAACTGTGCAGGATGTTATCAGCTGTAATTACTTCATTACACTTTTCATTTACATGAGTCTTTGTTAAAGTTTCAGTCTGTAATTGTAGCACTGAGAGAGAGTGGCTGTTTGAACAGGAGGAACTTTACTGCATTCACATCATAGAAATTGACTGAACCAAGTAAAGCATGAAGTCAAGTTGGTGCCGTCTGAATCAGAGACTTTTATAAACAGTATTAGCTTCAGTAAATATGTTCGTGACTGCTCTACAACTGCTGTATCACAGCTACTATTCTGTATTGTGTGTTTCACTTTGTCGCTGCCCAGTGTTAAATGTGGAAACCGATTTAGATTTTGTCTCAGTATTTTTCCAAAAATGTATCTTAGTTTTAGACACACTTAATTCCTTTGTAATAAATCACAGTAAAAATGTGACTCGTATTTTTATTGTGCAATGAGCGTTATTGTGGTAAGGCTTTTGCCATCTTCTTGTGATGAGCAGCTTAAACACGCTGCAAGCTATAGTCAGTAACTTTTATAAAAATAACTTTATGTCATATTTGCTAAAACTGTCACTATACCCTGACAGTAGTACATGAGACACATAATCTGTGACAAATCAGGTTCATCTGTCTCCTACTAATGCTCCTAACGGCATTTGCAAGAATCCTCCACACCTGAACAAAAACAACCAATCAGAGCTAGGAAAGGTATGCTCTCACTTCGTCAAGCTTAATATCTTCAGCGCGCAGCTTCAGGGAGAGCTTTGCAAACACAAAAGTCCTTTGTAATGTTACACAGCAAAGACAAGTGAACAGAAGAAGAACACTGATCTTTTTCTGTGGATGTGAAATTGAGCTTTTAGTCTTTTATTTACTTGTCTTTGTTGTAGTTTTGTTGTTGACTGAGTGCCAGCATGTGCGGGGGGAGGGAGGGCTGTGCTGCGTGTGTACAAGCAATGATTAACCACATTCACACTGCTTCTTCATGGTTGGATATTTACGCTGTTATGCCACCTCACCGTTCTTAATAAAAGGTACCATCACCATTAAGCCAGCAGCTGAGGTAGTAGTTGTGCAAAAACCACATCTGTGTAGAAGGTACAGCCAGCAGGAGGAGACCATCGACAGGACGGTTGTGGTGTTTGGACGATGTGTAATGTGTGCAACCCACCGCTGCGATATTTAAAAAGCAGCTGTTATCCGTTAGCAGCTAGCTCAAGGAAACAAAACAGCGCCTGAAAATGTTGGGAAAACAATGACGTCTGGGAGCTCCTTATCCTTGAAGCAGAGGATAACAGAGACAATAAATGATTGGTATTGTCTTGTTAATTCCATTGTGGGGGGTTATAAAGCGCTGCTGATGCGTATGTTATATGTCACACTAGAGGCCTACGCTGTTTTGCTTGCGGAATGAAGCCAGCGATGTTTGGTTCTGTATGAAAATGGAAAGGCGGCATAAAGAAGGAACTTTGTAGTGGCTCTGTAGAGCGATCTCTGTGTAAAAAGGGGCGTCTGCCACTGTATTAGACATCTCAGCTCGGGTTGTTTTTGTTCAGGCACAGTGGATTCTTGCAAATGCCATCAGCAGCACCAGGAGGAGCCAGAGTAACCTGATTTTTTTTCATAGATTATATGTCTCATATGTCTTAAAAAAGCTTAAATGTAATCATATATTCCTGTTGTGAAAGTTAGGAGGAAGATGTTCAGTGTTGACAGACTCATCTCCACTGATAGCCTGTAAACATGGAAGATAATCAACTAAAATGAATGTTGATGGAAAGTCACATTACACTTATGTCAGCATGCTGGCCTCATCTAATTTTCAGTGGAAGAATAGATGAATCTAGTAAATAAGTTATTTCTTTTCATTAGCCATATGATGGCTGCATACAGTAGACTGGTGTCACACGCCCAGCACAGCTTAAAAATAAAGCTGGCCAAACATGAGCTTAGCCAGTATTGGACCACCTGCTGAAACTGTGAGAGATGGACTGGGTACACTAACAAAGGTAGGCAGTGACTCAGAAGTGTGACCAAGCTTCCAACATAAGAACCACGGAGCTTTGAATAGAGCTACATTTTACAATATGTTCTTGTGCCAGTCACCAAGAGCCTGAGATGAAATCTAGTATAGATTTTCTTCTTACTTCACCGTTCAAATGATTGTTTTCTGTCTGTTGCAGACTGGCGGGATGCAGAGCTGATGCGGGACATCGAGGCAGCAACAGGAGAAAATCTGGGCTCTGACAAGGTGGGGAAGAAAGGGAAAGGGAAGAAGAAGAAATATCCCAACCTCAGTGATCTGAAGCAGAGGGCCAACACGTCCCGCTCCAGGCTGGAGAAAAAAGTCCTCAGCAAGTACGTCACTTCCTGTCCCAGCAGGAACGCATTCTGTGAAAGCTCTGAAACTCTGTCTCACTCATTGCTTGAGTATTTACATCTCGCCGTGTAATACTTCATATCACACCACAGCAGTAGACTATGTGAGGGGCACAGAGCATGCACAGTCAGGGTCACACATGTAGTTCACTTAAAGCAGCAGACCACCACCATAATATGTAAAATGATCTTTATCTACTTATTGAAATAGACTTATGCCATGTTTCCTCAGCAAATGTTTTTGTATTTAAACATTTTAATGTTTTATCTGATTTCTGTCGTCTTGTGTTCTGTCCTGTCCTTCTCTCCAGGAGCGCCATGCGCAGAGTAGCTGATGTTTTGAGTAAAGCTGACAGGAGAAAACACGACAAGTTCTCCAACCAGTTCAACTACGCCCTCAACTGACCTCCAGCCAGCTAAATAAGCCTTCAAATGAAACGTGATGGACTGAATGCTTCTGTTCGAAAGATTTAATTTATTAATGTGCATATACAGTAAATGGATCTGGGTTTGAGATGAACACGATTAAAATATTTAAAACATTGTTTAAACACTGTGATGCAGTTGGTATGATTTCACTGCTGCTGATCAGCCTTTAAGGTGAAGGACAAATGTACAGTATCTCTCACTGTACACTTACAGCTTCTGTTGTAATCAGGTAACAGAACAAAACTTTCATTTCTTTTCATCTTATTTATCTACCAAAATCTTTAATATTGCCTTTATATCAGCCAAATCCACTTTTTTATCACGTATAACTGAATTTTTTATTCATTTCTTTCATATATTTTGTACCTGAGTGTGTTGTTTATGTAAGTTTAGTGTTTTTGAGGATTAAAGCCATGTATTTCCTCAGCCTGCTGTGTTTGTGTCTCTGTTATTTCCTCTGTCATTCAGCACACAGACCTGCAGCATCACATTTATTGACTTTGAGAAAGTTTGGACAGACAGTTACGTGAAAAAAATGAGGATGAATGGGATCATTAGGGAATTAATTTTATGTTATGTTTTTATTTGAAAAAACTTTTAATTTGGGAAAGCTCAACATAAAGGTTTTACTCTATATTAATATTTATGAATTCAGATCAGATCATTAGAATGACATTTAGGCTCATAAAGATACACAACTTAGCTGTCAGTGTGTAATCTGATTACTGTAGGGTGACTGAGATGGAGACTAAATACCTACTTATCAACATGCGCACGATGAGGAGAAAAATTCCAAATACATGAAACAGAAACTTAGCCTCTACACTTCAATGAATACTCAAACAGTCAGACAGTTAGCATTTCCACAAAGTTACTTTCAAAAGAGACACATTAAAAAAGAGGTAAAAATCAAGCAGCAGACACTGAGATATCCTGACTGTTAGTCTTTAGTTTGGATCCATTTTCAAAAACACTGGATTATACATTTCCCATAAGAGGTGTGACTTGAGTCACGTGGCTTAGACTTGAGTCCGAATCAAGTCACAGATTTGATCACTTTAGACCCAACTTGACAAACTAAAAATAGATCTGCAACTTGGACTTAGACACCAGTGACTTGCAATTTCACGTACAGTAGACTTGAGCCTTCTGATTTGAAAATATTTGTTACCCTCCACCAAGTTCAAAGACTACAACATTTATTATCATTTATTATTTAGTGTGCCACAAATCAATTAATTTCCCTTCATTTCATAAAACAACACGTTATTCGTCCCCGGCAGGATGACACTTCTTTCCCCAGATCCACTTGGTTTGATAGGACAGCATCTAATAAAGTTGCAGGAAACCATAAAAAACTAACATAATGTTACTGAGTTGCAGTTGGAAAAAGTGATACCAAAGATAATTTTGTTCTTGTATAAAAACAATGTCATGGTCACCAAAAAATAAATTGCAGTATGAAAAATGTGCGTGACGGAGGCAAGTTTCAACAAACTTGTTTTAACGAAATTTAGTTTTTTCCAAAATTTAATAAGCATTTTTCTTGATTTTTGTGAATTTATGTTTATTATTATTCTGTTGTTAAAAAGACATTACATTTGGTGAGGAGCGCAACATTAATTGTTGAGGACTCAAAACTCAAAGCTTAGCTTGATTAGGGGCTTGTCAGTCCTGACTTGGGACTTGACTTAGGACTTGAATGTAAAGACTAGAGACTTACTTGTGACTTGCAAACCAATGACATGGTCCCATATAAATTATTGTCCCTGCTTGTAAAACACCGCCGTTGTTTAAACTCCACACCCCAGGCTTTTGACAAGCTCTCTTCTGTAAATGTCCTAAGATGGCATAACCATGATGACATCTTCCAGGTTACTTTCTCTCACTTGGCAAAGCTCCTGCAGAGCCACAGGAGATTTTACCTCTTGTGATGTTTACACAAGAGTTTTGATTTAAAAAATGATCAGTAATGTGGATATAATGACAAAGTGGGCAAAGGCAAATAATAGAACAGCTTGGACAGTCTGCTAAGTTAAGAAAATTACATCACTTCAATATAATGCAGCCTTTGAAACCAGGAAAAGACAACTTACATTACACTATCCAAAATGTAAGATATCTAGTCACATATCAGACTTTTTTAGAAACTGGGTGATGTCAATTGGACCAGTACAAACGGAACTCCAGCTCCAGCTTCGTGTAAAAGCTAGATGACTTAGATGTGCAAGTCTCTGAGTTCTGCGTGCAAGTCTCCGAGTTCTGTTGTAATGTCTTATTATGTTGCTTATGTGCTGAGGTGTTTTTTTTTACTAGTCCCACACTGTGCCCCCCCTACAGGAGCCTAGTTTGGGAGTTGCCTTTTTTTTCCCCTCTTCCTCCCTCTTGTTCACCCTTTTTTTTCATCTAAGTAACGGGGCACCGTTCGTATGGCAACCCACAGTCCTCCCGCTCCTGTCCTACCCCTGTTATGTGTCACTGTCTTTTTTATGTTTCTTGGACGGGCTGAAACTGAAACAAATTTTCGTTGCTCTGTAACATGTGCAATGACAATAAAGCAATTCATTCATTCATTCATATATAAAATACAGTCTACATTTGCTTATCATTTGCTTATCTACAATATTGTTATTGTTATTGTACTGTAAAAATCTTATACCGTTGCACCCCATAACAGAACAATTTGTTCACTTTGCTTTGATAACTTTAATTGCAGAAAAATGTATCTAGTGGACTGAAAAGCAATTGATTTTACGTACTAATAGAAATCTTTGAAATCTTTACATCCTTTCCTCTTACCGTGTTATTACATACATATTACATGGTCTAGGTATGCATTTTTGGAATGTAATTTCAATAAAACTTAATTCAGGAATATTTTGGCTGCTGAAACTGAGATTCTTATCAATTATCAAGTCAAAATAACATCAGCAACAACAACAACAACCTCCATTTATCATTGTTATTTCTAATAGGCATATGTCTCAGCAGAAACTGAGTTGTCAAGTGGAGAAGTAATTATGTTTGCATTTACATTTATATATTGCAGTTCCAGACACTGGTGTGGCTTATTGGCAAGCTATATATCATGGGTTGCACCTGTGCTTTTCCCGCTTTAAGAAGTCTTCAGGTAAACGTCAGCTTCTTAACTCAGTGAGACAACAAAAACAAGCAGTTGATGTACAGTAATATAACCTGTTACTATCAGTTACCAATAATTAAGCAGTATTATCCCTCCATTTAAATGTAACGGTTGGTCCCCAAAGGAGACGTAAGCAAGCTGACTAACATCACTGACTGCTGCAATCTATTTAATACGTAAGTCATGGGCATGTTGACTCACGAGCATGACTTACTCAGACAACACTCAGAAGAAAAGGAGCCATCATTAATTTTAATTAGTTCCACCTGTGCTTTACCTGCACTGTAAAGTGAAAAAGTCTGCCATGAGCAATGCTTATTGTGCATAGCAAACTCCACCTGTTTTAATATTTAGGTGTTTTGCATACACAGTAACAGAGTATGTTATGTATGCTGAAGCATTGGCATACCAAATAACAAAACAGATTTCAGTTTACTCTTTATTTATTGTTATTCACGGGTCAAATAAGTACATGTGATTTTAAAGGTGTTATTCATAGTGATGAACTCAAAGAACATTATCATTATCTCTTTTGTTGTTTCCTTCAGCACTACAAAATGTTTTAGGATCTTTCAACTTTGTGTGATGGTTTTTCAGCCCATACACTCTACTCCCATCACACTCATTTCCAGCAGCAGCAGGATGCTTTTAATAATTCCACTGTACGCTACCTGCTCAGTACCGAACAGCAGGCAGACACAGTTAGAGACAGGCTGGTGAGCATAGTGGTGCATTTAGCAACTAAAGAGCTGGATACAGGAGTTGGCGGCGAGCAAGCCAGAGCTAAAATAAAAGGAAATATTAAACTTACATGGTGGCAGAGAAACAAAACCAAATGAATACTAATATTGTTCTGTATCTGCTGGGTGTGTAAATAGGCAACATGCTCGCCAGATTAACTTAATAAGGTGATAAAATGTGTTGTGTTTACAGCTTTTTCCCTGGAGTGGCCAAAAAAAAAGAAAAGAAAATCAATTAGAGCTGAACACTCACACGTTGAGTGAGGTGGTCAGTGCAGTAGGCAGTTATGACACATGCTATAATCTGCACAGTATTTGTGTCAGAGGAAAAAAAATCCCTCTGTGACCACTCTGCAGAGCTTACAGCTCATACAGGAGACTCGAGCTGTCATTGAATGCTACTCATATGAATGCATCACTTTATCTTTTTCCATTCAAGGCAAAATCTCACAACGGCCCAGGACACCAAAAACAGTCACCAAGTAGTCTCGGTTGTACAAGTGATCATAGAGGCTCTAGAGGGATGAGTTATTACAAAAGAAAGCTTACAAAAGAAAAGGTATAAGGTAGCAGGCTTGACAGGCGAGAGTATGAGGGAACAGCTTGGAGGAGTTGCTTTTCATTTGGGTGCAGGGGCCAGCTGCAAAGGCTCTACTGAGGGACTGAAGACAGGAGGCTGGTGGCACTCAGACCCAGGACTGTGGGTGAAATCAGGACACAGGAAACAAAGGCTGCCTTAATGGTGCCAAAGAGAGGAATATTACAGTTAACAGCATACAGATCATTTTTATGCCTCCACACCAGTGACAGCCGTGGCTGGAGGCATTATGTTTTCGGGTTGTCCGTCCGCCCGTCCACCATCTGGCTGCTGCATTCTAGTGAATGTGATATCTCAAAAAAGCCTTGAGGGAATTTCCTAAAATTTGGCTCAAATGTCCACAAAGATGAACTGATTAGTTTTTGTAGACTAAGGTCACGGTGACCTCAGAAGACATCCCTCATACACTAGTTATGACAACATTTTACACAAATATCAAACAGGAAAAATAATAATAAAAAGTGATGACTGGGGATGTCAGTTTCAGGGGCTGACACCCACAGCTAGTAATTCACTGGTTCATTTTTAAGAAAAAAATAAAAGACATGAAAGATAAGAGGCCTTTCCTTTTAGTCCAGTGCTTCTTTGACTCATTGAACTTTAGCGCCGCTTTCAAAGCGCTGTCCATTCAAAGGTAACAAAAGTTTAATGCCTGGTGATGTAAATGTCTTGCCTTTTATTTTGTGTTGACTTTGCTGACAGACAGCTGGCTAGCTACATTAACATGTGGAAACATGCCCACTGCCCAAACTCCATCTCCACTGGTCTCTTGGCTTCTCTGCACTGCACACCATCCAAGTTGGGAGGAAGCTAACATTAGCTAGCTAGCAACACGGCTTATTTGGCAATTATAGCTGGTAAAATGCACCGCTGCAGAATCATTGTGCTCTGTTCTCCCCCCAGGTTGCCCCGGTGAATAATTAATTTTGAACCGCAAAACCCTTTTAGCATTGCTAGCACTATGTTAGCATCACTAGCTGTGCTGGCACTGCAAACAGTGTTAACATAGTCAACAGTGCAAAGGGGTTTTACAGCTCAGAATTGCAGCTTACTCAGTGGTGTCAGATGGGGGGAAACCGGAGGGTGGGCACAATATTTCCACAGCAATGCTATTGGGTCGGGACAGCGTTTTTAGCTGTCATGGCCAAGTGAGCAGCACCACTTGCTAGCTCTTACCAGACCTGGGTGGTGTGCAGTGTAGTAAACTGAGGAGTAGTAAAATTAAGCTATTTTCCAACATTTGTAACCGGTCAGTTATTCTCAGTTAACTGTTGACATCCCAAGTGATGACATTTTCTATCAAAAAGGTCAAAGGTCAACTTTGCTGTGACATCGTAGTGTTCTGCAAAAACACTGTTTTGGCCATCATTCCACGTCACATTTCAGGAACAAAAGGGGAGACTGTCTGTTTCTGAATTGGTGACACTTATCTTGGGTGTCCACCTTGAAACTGTGCTGATTGTATAGATCTTCTGTGCTGCCGGTTTGTAGATGTGTGTGAAGCATCCATGGTTAGAATATCTAGCTTCTTTGCAGCGACATCCACATTTGAAGTTCGCTGTCTGGACAGACTTGGATGGTAGCTGCAACTTGACTGGTTGGTAAAAGCATACAACTGCGAGGTTGTATACCGATAGTTAATTAGGGACTGAGCCCGCAGGTGAGGACCCTATTGTTTTTGCTGTGTTTATTATTCTTTCTCTTGCAGCCTCTTCGAGCCCAAAGTTGACCCCTTAGACGTGCTCAAAAACCCACCAAAATTGGCACGCGCATCATGCCTGGCGAAAAATTGTATTGGTTTTAGTTTCCTTTTTGTTTAGCTTGGATGGATTATGTTGCCCCACAGTTTATTCTCTAATTGTGAATTGAGCAGCAGTGTTCTAATGTGACAAATTGGTGTTTGTCGGTGCAGTTATGTTTTCGTCTTAGTTAGGTAACCTATAAGAAACAAACCTTTTGGCAGAATGCATATTGTGTAATAACCAAACTGGTAACACTCAGTACATTTACATGACATTAGTGAAAATCAATTTATTTTGTTTGACTAAAACCGGACTTTTAAAAATACAGGTAATCACATTAGTCCAACCTTAATTGTACTAAATCGAATTTCTCAAAGTCGGACTAACACATCCAGATAATGTGACTGGGAGTCAAATTACTCCCGCATATACACAGTTAATCAGATCCAAACTGGCCAAGGCGCCCTGCACATGCTCCACAGTTTCCTGGCTTTGACCCAGAAGTCGAATGGCATTAAATGTGTAACAGAAGAAGAATCTGGCTCTACATCCAGAGCCGTCCATGAAAGGGGGCATATTGCCACCTGTCGTAGCGGAGTCGGACGTACTTCAGTCAATAAATTGATTCCCCTCCTGTGCTTGTACACTGGGCACAGGGTGAGACTGAGCAGACAGCCTTTCAGTCAAAGTGGCCACGCCCTTAATTATGAAGAACTTTAAGCCTTAATTACATTTAAACGGGATTGTTTTAAAAAAAATTCACCCCCCATACAGTTGTCATGAATGATGAAACCAGACATAGAGACCCAAACCATTTTTTGAGGTGTTAGACTTTTGCAGCCAGCCTCAAGTGGCCAGTCGATGAATTGCAGTTTTTGGCTCTTCCGCATTGGCCTCACTCGGCAGCCCCGGAGGTTGCCACTTGATACTGGGACAAGGACAGTAGTCCAATTAAATAGCCTAGTCAAGTTGTAATTGTAACTCAACTCAGTAATAATAATAATAATAATAATGATAACTTAGACTTATATAGTGCCTTTCAGAAGACCCAAGGACTTAATTGTGCATGTAAATATACTGACTGGAGATAAACTATTTAGGCTGTTTGTGTGTGTGTGTGTGTGTTTGTGTGTGTGTGTGTGTGTGTAAAGCAGGTTTCAGAAGTATGAGTTTTGAGTTTTAATGCTTTACTGGGTATTGTTTCAGTGCTTCTCGATTACTCTCTTAACTCTGGCTGCTCTACACATGCCATTGTGTAGAGCAGAGCAAAATAAACAGTGAAAGGCCATAGACATTCTGAATAGACCTTTTATATTAGACTGAGATATGTGTAATCTAACTAGATTTTTTTGCTGTCCAACACTTAGTGGTTTTAGACATCTTTTTATAGGTGGTGAGGTTTGTTTATGTTCTTAACTTAATAATCTGAAAGCACAACGTAATTTAAGGGTATAATAAATGACTAGACTGAGAGGATGCAGAATAAATATTGTGCAATAATTATAATTTAAAAAAAAGTATCCTTAATACTCTATGTGTGTGTGTGTGTGTGTGTGTGTGTGTGTGTGTGTGTGTGTGTGTGTGCGAGCTGCTCGCA
>JAPZEB010000026.1:2286552-2299843 GCA_029783705.1 Chaetodon striatus | reverse complement strand
TACTTTATGACTACAATAAATCTGACATAAAAATGAAAAATAAAAATACATAAAGTTTAAATTTGCTTGTTTAGTTGGCTGAAAATTTAAAAAGTTTAGAAACACTATTTCAGGTTAAAAGCATAGAAAAATACACCACATTTATTTTTAGCTAAAAAGAACAGACCAGTTTGTAAAACATTCGTTTATAGGCTGATTCTTTTTTTCACTGCCCACAAATTCTAATTATTATTTCATTTATTGTAAATGTTATCATGAAAATTCACGCTGATATTGAAATGGAATTTTTCATCCAGTGTTTGCCATGTTCAAAATTAAAATTGTGTATATTATTTGAATCTTTAGTCTGTACTTTATATTACATTCTGGTTGGCTCACAGTCATAAAAAACAAACAAACATAAAAAAAAAACAAAAAAAACTGAGTTCACTGTTGGGCTCAAACTTACTGTTAGTAATAAATTAATTAGTAATAACTGGTAATTGTTAAAATATTTATGAATGTAGGTGACAGCACACACCTGGCAAAATACATGCAGACGTCACCAAAATGAATTAGATTTTAAAAATGTTTACAATGAGCCCCTTAATATTAATATTCCTCAGTAAATATTCCATGTATTTACTAATCTTCATCACACTCAATAATAATAGCACTGGTGTGGCTGAGGACTACTTACCAGTCTAAATAAATTCAACATGTGTTTGAGAAGATTTGAGTTATTTGTAAAGGGCTATTTATATTCACAGTGTCGTTTTCAACATGGTCTCCTGCAAGTCAAATCAAACAGGATACACCAGACCTTAAATTTGAGCAGTGCTGTGAAGATGAGTAGGCCTCATGTAGTTTTAGATATTAAAGGCAAATTCTGATGATTCTTCCTCTAAACGTATCTCAGCAATCTCTGATCTGAATAGCTTTTAATTGGTTAAATGCAAATATATAAAAAATGTATATTTGTATTCAGATGCGATGTGATTAGATCAGAAAAAAGTGAAATGAAATCTGACTGTTTAAGGATTAAAAAGAAGAGGAGAAAACATATGACGAGTAAATGAAAAAAGACAAAAATAACAGCAAAAACAAAACAAGGAACACCCAAACAATAGTTTGACCAGCTAATGACCAGACGTATAATATCAAACTGAGGAAACGGACCTGAGTGGAGCTAATGGGTTTGAATGGAAGCTAACACACACACACGCACACACGCACACACACACACACACACACACACACACACAACACAGACTGCTGTTTGAAACAGATATTCACCGATCAATATTACCGATCACACACACTCTTACACACACACTTACTCACGCATGCACGCACGCTCACAGTCACTGTGGCCAATTACCTCGCGCCTTTTCCCTTTTTTAACCGAGCTTCAATTAAAGGCGACGTGTTTTTCTTTTTTCTTTGGCCGAGAACAAAGTGCCGGGAGTGAACATTTTACACTTCCTATCAGAAACACACTCAGGACGACAGCTCTACTCTCTTTATTTAGGGCTTATGAACTGCAGCCCGTAAAGACACTTCTCTGCTGTGTCTTCCTACTTGACCATGACAACAATTTTTATATTTGAGCTTCTTTCTGACACATTACTAATTCAGTAGCCTAAATAGAAAAGTTGCCAAACTGATTATTCAGTGAAACCAGTATTCACGCAGAAAATTAAATGTACATAAAAAATTAAAAAGAATGTTGACAAAAGTTACCAAATCGAAATGATTATTTAGATACACAAAATAACACAAAAACACATCCTTCAAGGAAACGAATAAAAAAGAAAACTAGGCGAAAGAATAGGCCTACGTCATTTCCCCAAAACTTTTTCTACTAAAGAATTATTAAAGGAGGTTAAATACTGACTCAAAATCATTAAATAAAAAGCGCAAACTCAGATTTAGAGCAGCGAAAGTTATTTTAAAACGGCTAAATTAAAGCAATTACTTCCGCAAATCGAAGTGTCCGTTTAAAGACATTTTGACGGAGAAAATAAACAGTGGTACTGAAGGGGTGAGTGGCGGGAAAATAAACCAAACTACAGAGAAAACTAACATTAACCGGAGCATTAAAGAGCCCGGGTTTAAAGGTTAATTCCGTGTAAACTATGACTTACTGCTCTGGTATTCCTCCGCACCGTAGCAGCCTTTGCTGGGCTCCAGGCTGGGCTCGCGCTCCCCCGTGCCTGCTCTCCGGTTCTCTGCTCCGTACGCGCTCAGCTCGCGCTCACCTCGGTGGCTCGCGTGCTGCTGCTGCTGGAGTCGCCGGCTGCTCGTGAACTTGTTTGGGTCCAGGATGTCCAGTACGGAGAAAGAGGTGGTCCGGTGCCCGGTAGGGCCCTGGCAAATAACGAATATCGGGATTATTCATTCACAATATATGTTTTACTTTTTAAATTAGAGTTAGGTGATTAATTTCCGTTTGAGCTTCCGGTATTTCTTCTTCGGCCCAGATAATGTGACACACTGCTGTGTGGATTGATGAGTTTCTGATGTTTCCTGGTCGATTTCTTTTTTTTTAGACTTGTCTTTAATTAAATGTACTCATTAATAGGCTAAATATGTATTGCTATCCATTTATAACATTCTTCATAATTATTTCAATGATAAAAATATGATAATAATTTTAAAATGTTAATAATAATAATAGAAGTTGTAATAAATGTCGTATAATCCGTAAAATAATAGAATACAGCCAAATTATATTAGTTTTTATCTAACACTGTTAAAGCATTGAAGCAAACTATGACCTGCGGACAAACACCAGCACACATTTCAGCCAAAAAACTGTGTTCATAAAGCAAGCAGCCACAACATGAACACAAATCAACTACAATTTCCTACATCCAGTAATTAGCGGTCAATCAAAGGGCCAACGAATCAACCTCGTTTTTATTTATTTTATTTTATAGTGTTGAAAGAAAAGCAGAGTATTGACTAAAAGGAAGCAAACTCTTATTCTAATTATTTCTAGGTGAAGATAACTTTAAATCAAACATGCGCGTTTATTTAGCATTAACTAAAAATGCCCCAATACTCCTATAATTTACATCAGCTTGACCCTGTGTGTGCACACCGTGTTTACTATATGATATAGATATGTACACTGAATTTATATCCTTAAGATTTATGTCGTGCCAAAAAAAGGTGGCCAACTGCATTAAGCAGATAAAAGATGGTGCGGTGGCTCAGTGTGGCTTTCCCCCTGCACTACATCCTGATTAGGATCATTCATTTATTAATGAGGCCAGTCTGGAGCATGTCGACATGAATAATCCCACATTAATAATATCATAATTCTCTCTTTAAATAATCCGAGGGAGCATGCGGGAAGGACCCAGGGGCCTATTAACATCCGATGATAAGAATAATCACACAATACCATGATCAGAGCTGTGATTAACAGGAATAATCCTTTATTTAAATCCTTTATTTATTTAAATACGGAGGAGTTCATAATAAACCTGCTGGGATGTAATCTACGACAATACTAAATGCAATGCAAGGATGTACATATTAGAGATTTCTCCTAAATTTTAAGCAAACATTTTAAATTATATGGTTGGTTTTTTTTTTAACCAATACTTTCTGGAATTTTCGTTAATCTGAGAATTATTCGGTTTGCATTGTTTATGTGCTGCAATTCAGATTAAATTACATCATTCTGAAATTGTTGAATTCGCATGCTTTAATTTATTTTTTATTGATTTCGAGCGCAATAGAACAGCTTTGCAGAAAGAAATTCATTTGAGCTTTTATGGAAACGCCTTTGATGGTAGCCTATCTGTATAATTTATTTTTATTGTTTCCCATCACATTACCGCAGCAAATTGGCTGTTAATTTTACTGCTATATCTTAATTAAGGCCTCATCTGCTTGCTCCAATCGGACAGCCACAACATGACAACACAGGCCCGCAGCACGTTTTACATCACCACATCAAACTACCACCAATGCAATAAAAACTAAAAAAAACAAACAAGTAAACATCCTAAACATCACTCCACTATAACTATTTTTCCCCCACAGTTTTTTTTTCAGTCATGGTTAATTTTCGGCAGATGATTTGCGCACTCTAGTGACGCTGCAATCCTACTTTTCCTGTACTTTTAATGACAACCCTGCAAACCAAGATTGCCGTTTGTTGTCATGCAATCTGCGGTGTTTACATGCTGTTTCTGTTGTGTCACCTCCAGTGATCTATTTTTGTTTTCACTAAATGTTTCCTCAGTGTTTTACTGTGGGACTATCTGCTGCTACAGCTGCACACTTCCCCACAGAAAATCCATGAACTTTGCTCCCATGCATCTACCTGCTGTGGCGGGGCTAACACCGGGTTCGTCGGCGGAGGTTCCGAGTGGTTCTCCACGGCCTGAGCATCTCTGCTTCCGGACACCGCGTTGGAGAAGAGCCGCTTCTCTCCGGGACCACCTCCGTCCAGCATGTCTCCGCTGTCCGGGCCCACCACGGTCTGGACCCCGTCCCCGCCGGGCGCCGGTACCGCTCTGTCCCGACTCATCACGGGCTGGACCGCGTCCGCAACGGGCCCTGCTACGGCTCTGTCCCGGCTTATCACGGTCTGGACCCCGTCCGCTCCGGGCCCCGGCACCGCTCTGTCCCGGTTCATCACTTTACTCTCCCTGTCCCATATATTAGGAATCCGGATTAAGAAGCAGGAGCGATTAAAAATGAAAAAAAGATTCACACCAAACCGGTTTAACGGGACTGTATGGTGTTCATGTGAAAATAAAAACTTGACACCGCAGGCCGGTTCATGAGTCCCATCAACATCCGGTGTGAGATGATGTTTTCAGCCCGTTAAAGTTTCCCATAAGAGTGTGGACGGATGGAGGGCTTCAGCTGGGTCCCGTCAAAGTTTAAACTTCTTCTCTCTGTCTTCTTCTCTCCGGCTCTTCCCCCTTCATCCTCCGCATCCACCGCGGCAACACAACGTCTCCGGTGATCTAATGTCTGTCTGTCTTGTACGCCGCCGTTATCCCGTGTTGGCACACACACATAAACAGCGCTCGGCGTCCCGACCTCCAGCCTCGCGCGCTCTGTCTGGTCACCGGTGGGTGCGCGCTCTGGAAGGCTGACAGGAGTTGAAGGCGGGACGGACGCTGATCTATCTCTCTAATAGTTAAAACTAGCTCGCGCCCCCTCTCTCTCTCTCTCTCCCTCTCTCCCTCTCTCCCCATTAGTTAAGTGAAGCCTCCTCTCTCCTCCCTATCCTCTCTCCCTCTCTCCTTCTCTCGCTCCTTCAGCGCGTGCAGCTCTCAACGCCTTTTTTGGCTTTTAGCTGGCCCCTCGAGGACCCGCTATCATATACTCACATATGTCTGTGTGTGTGTGTGTGTGCGTGCGTGCGTGTGTGTGTGTGTGTCCGTCTCCCCCCTTATTTATGCATTCCTATTCAACTCTATGGGTTGTAATTGGCTACAAATGAATCCCACTTCCACTAATAGTCTATTATCTCGGGGCTGCGCGCGCGGAGCGGTGCGGTCCGGGCCAATTCGCTTTGTGAGCACAGGGAGAGACAGAGCGGGAAGCGCGCGCTGGCTCTTCTCAGTTTTATAGGCTCACAGACCATACCATGTTAATTTGTTTACATGTACACAGACGCAGGGGTGTCATTGTAGGGGGGGAGTGGAAATGATTACCCAGGGTCCCAATGGGAGGGGGGGCTTTGAAACGCCTGGAATAAAAACTTTTGTTTTTTTCTATCTTTTTTTTTCTTTCCAATTTCTTCGTACATAAATACATTAAAAATGTCCAAATAAATCAGTTAAAATTCTGAACTTTGTATAAAAAATGTGAATGCTCTCTGAGGCCCCTCTCCCCCTTAAAGACGCTAAATGGTTTAGTCCGCCCCTGCACTATTTGTCTCTAAATGTAATACTGCTGGAGCACCAACTGTCATGTCTCTCCCAGAAATAGGAAATCATGGTTCCAAAAAAGAAAGGAAAGCAAATTGACTCTGTAAAAACAAAAATCAAAAGGTGTGTGAGAGAGACACGGATGAAAAGAGGAAGGGCGGGGGGCCCACAGAGACAGACATTGGTGCTACGCCCCTGCACACAAGTGAACCAGCTCTGCAGGTGAAATATTAGCCCACATGTAGCAGGTGTAGGCGTACAGGTATGTTGACGACGGTTAATTCTAAGTTATGATCGCTAGAATTAGTGTTAACGAGTGTGCAGCAGAGTTACAGTAGCTGGTGTGTTGCAAGGTTAACTGGCGTGCGCTGTAATTGATGTGTAGCTGATGTGTAATGTGTCGCCTCGCTCAGCTTTACTTGTGCATCCACATGAAAGGAGCCCTTATCTTTAATGCAGATTCCAGGGTAGGGCCTCTCCTCAAAACTCAATTACGGCCTGAATAAAGCCGGTAATGTCCCCGCTGCAGTGAAATATTGATTCCTAATCCTTGGCAGTCATTACTATGCCAGAAAATAATAGACCACAGAATTGGATTTTGATTTAACACACGACGTGTTTATTCTAATGCTAGGGACTTAATATTCCGTTGACTCTCATTTTCAGCCACAGAGGAGAGGGGAATAGTGATGGAGGCTCTGACGCCACACTTTTTATATTGTTGTGGAAGAAATTAAAAAAAGAAAGAGGGGTGATGGGACATCTTTCCTGTCCGCCTCCCCGGCCCTAATACACAAGGTCAGCTCCATGTAATTGCCTTGCTCAATGATCCTTAGGAGGAAGAAATTAAAAGTTGAGCAAAATAATGACTGAAACAATGAGACATGATTAGCCAATCAGAGAGCTAAACCCATTACGGGAGCCTTTTGATCTACTTCCTGCTTCCGCCCGGAGGCTTTATGGCTTTATTTTAAAACAGTCAATATATTAACCATATTAAATATCACAGCAGCTTATTCACCTTGGGAAATATTAGCATTTTAACTATGGTGGAAGAAAACTATAAAGCACTGCCAACACACACTGCTACAGAAACAGTGAACAGAGAAGAAGTGGTGGGGAAAATCAGCCAAGTGAGTATGAAAGAGTATTAGATATTATTATATATATTATTTTATCTGCAGATGGAGTCAGGCAGCTTCTCCTGGATTTCACTGAGAGTAGATAAATGCCAGGGTGCCATGTCACATTAAAGATGTATAACAATTTATGGCATAAAAGATGTACTAGTGTAAGTTCAAACATCAATCTAACTATTCCACAACACATCAGTAACAGCACAGTAAATTAATGACATGTATGTAATGACATGTCTTTTGACCTTTGAGCCTTGTACCATTAGACTGAGCTCTGAGTCCACTTGGAATCCTCAAACTTACTTTAGTGTAATAAAATCATATATACCCATATTGTATTGTATCTGCAGAAATTTAGAAGCTAATATTATTTATAATAATATAACAAAAATAATAATACGCATGTTGCAAATAATGGTATGATAATGATAAAGAAATTATATTAAATTATATGATAATAAAGATGCCCAAAAAATATTTAAAAGAATAGTAAAGGTATTGTACAGCATATAAAAGTTTGCAGTAAAATGCCATAATTGTGTGTATCAGGAGGTGGTTACTGACACATAATTAATAATTCACTTAGAGTGAAGATCTGTAAAATGTTCTCCCTTAGCAGCCCCTTCTGCCTCATTTTATTATTGTTATGAGGACACTCGCTCCTCACTATGATAGCAGCACTGTAACTCACACGCAAATACACACATACACTAACACACACACACACACACACACACACACACACACACACAGGCAGTCCCGGTTCCCACAGTGTGTGCCAGCAGACACTGTGGGAACACTCCCAAGCCTCTCCCTCTCACCAGTCAGCATGCATGTGTGCATGTGCGTGTGTGTGTCTTGTGTCTATAATTATTCTAATGAAGGTTAACGAGCTCTGCTCAGCCTCCTCTTTATTAAATTAATCTCAGCCAGTAATGAATCATAATTACTATAATTAGCAGCTTGAGCTGCCTGATCTCACACTGCTGGCTGGTCAGAGTGAGGTGATGATACCGAGGCTTTCATCAGACCCACAACCTTCATCTCCTCAGCCCTCTCCGTTCTGCACTGTCTCTGTCTCTGCTTGGCTTCAACATGTACCAGGTCCACACTGAACATTTATGAAAATGGGCTCTTATTACTGAGTGCACCTCTGTGATGCACTTTACATTTTTACTATTATTATTGCAGAATTGATTGATACTTCATGGGATGGATTCCCAAACATGGTTCAAATCCTGTGCATGACTAACTTCCTTTTATTAGTGTTATTAGCATTAATTGTTTCCTATTATTGCATTCCACAGCACATTCCTGTAACCCCAAAACACATTTACTACATATAATGGGCACATTTTAATATAATGCATTATTTTATAGACTTACTTGTGTTTTTTGTGAAATATGCACATCTTTGCGAATGTAATGATATTATTGCAAATCAAATAAGGTCATATTTTGTGTCCCATGGGGTGGAGGGGCCCAAATGCCACCTGGAAATATACCCATGATCAAAAAGTAACTCATGTTAAATCAAATGTGCACTTTCCTATTTATGCCCTCAAAAAGGCAAACACATCTCCATCATGGTTTTCTGTTTTTCTAAAATAGTATCTATTTATAACCAATTATATGCTCATTCTTCATAAACTATATGTTAAAACTATAACCATAAAAGTATTTAGTTAAATTGATAATTTCCTATTTTCTGTTGTAGTTTTTGTCATATACACACATGTAATGTTTATTGCTGGGTAATATGTATGTTGATGCTGTCCAATATTAAGTTTGTTCAATCACGTAAAGAGATGTTGCGATTTACAGTCGCTAGTGTAGATGCAAAGTCTCTCAAGACTGACAAGCTGGGCACATCAACACATCTATATGTATATACACTGTGTGTCATAATCATGACTTCATGTTTAGTTGAGCAGTTTCAGCAGAGAGTTTTAGTGTGTCACAATCTAAATGTTGTTTGTGAGGCCTGTCAGAGTTGGACAGGTTTGACAGAAAAATAGTGACAGGAAACACTGCATACTTAGAAACAGATTTTAAAAAATGTAAAAATATTGAATACTGGCACAAAATGTCTGCTATCAACAAAACCGACATCTGTCCAAATCCACAGGCTTTCAAAAACCTATATCAGTATAACCTATTTTTTATTATTTAACATATAGTTCAAATTATTTTCCGTCTCTGACTCCATCCCTGTCTCCTTCCTTTTTCCATCTGTCTCCGTGCTCCCTCCATCCCTCCTGTTTTTCTATTTGGTGTCTTTTCAAGGTTCTATATTTTAGATTAGCCCTCCTCCTCTTCCCCATTACAGGAGTAATAGCCCCCCATCCTCCACTCACACACACTTGACCCACACACACACTAACCGCCCCCCACCGTACACACACATACCCACAGTTAGACACTCAGATAACATCTGACCTGAAGAATTAATTAAATATGATAGCTGATTAAAAATAGCATAACTAATAGTGTAATATCTCAAGCTGTCGTCTTTAATAGTCAACATTGTGTGTGTGTGTCTTATCTGCTGCAGACAGACGCTCTCACTATTGATTCCTGTTCATTTCAGTTGTCAGGCGGACCACTCAGCTCATCTGGAATCATTAAACTCTACTGTCTGCCTGTCTCTGACTGTCTCTGTCTCTCTCTATGTCTCTCTGCCTGTCTCTCTGTGTGTCTTTCTCTTACCTGATTCTCCTATCCATATTTAAATCCAGCACATTTTAAAACTGGACTGAAACTGTGCAGCAGCATTAAATCTAGACAATATAACAATCACTAATTGACTATCAGTAGTATTAGCGGGATGAGGATATCTTCTTCTTCTGTGCCATAGAGCTCCATTGTTGTTAAAAACACATCACTGAGCCACACTGTTGCACAGGTAACATGTTCCTTCATTAACACAAACACACACACTGTAGTTAGTTTTGATTCAGCCTCTCTTAAATCATCCTGCTGTCCCAAATAATCACTCGTACAATTAATACAGTAGTCTTAAAATACAGTGGTCAGCGGCTTAGGGAATTACTGAACCTTTTTAAGATTTAAAATCTAATTAAAAATCAAAATGAAAAAATTCAGCAAAAACTAAAACCAGCTATGTAGTCCATCTCGCAATACCTTCAGACTGCCCTTTGCTGTCTGTAGCTCTTAGCCCCAAGTGCATTGGTTCCCACTGATGATGGTGAGGCTTGTTGATTTTTTTAATGGCTCATTGATGTTTTAAATAGTTTTTGGAGCTATTTAGCATAGAGAAAAAAGATACATCAGGCCTTGGAGACCCACATAAAACTTGTTAATAGATCAATTCATTGTTAACCTGCACATGGAATTAGTTGACATTAATAAAATAGAATATTGTCAGCCTTATTCTTTGATATAAATGATTATATAGCAGTGCTATGGTGATAAAATATATGTCCCATAACATTTCACTTTTGATTTTCCATAGCTTCATCCCAAACGGTTAAAAATGAGTGGTAAACCTGAAGGAATCAACACAGAGAGACACGATTTTGTTTTTTTCTCCTTCACAATAAAAGCCCCCTCCCCCGCTGTTAGTGCTCTGGTGATCTATGTATTCAGTCAGAGGCCTTATGGGCAGACATGTGGGTGTTTGCTTTATTCCCAGTGAGAGCCCTGACTCCTCTGACCGGGATATTCAATCAAAGGCCTTTTAGGTCACAGTAGATGGAGAATTACACACTGGATGTTGCATTCTTGGTCTAAAGCTAAATGTGACACTTTGTATTCATCAGGAAATGGTGATGGGCCAAGTGACTACAGCAGGCATGAGGTCCAAATCAGTATGGATACTAAATAAAATTCCATTTCATGAATTATCAACTCAACAAACTTTTCTCTGTGATGACATTGAGCTCCCTTATATTTATGTTATTTTATTAAGCTTTGCTCAGTTAACTCATTAAGTTATATTAGGAGGGGAAAGGTGGAGTGGGATGGATGAATGGATGGATGGATGGATGGATGGATTTGGGATGACAGACAGGTGACTTCGCCTCTGCCTCCCCACCTGACTGGAGGTCATTGTGGTGATCTCTGTGGTAACCCTGAGGTTAGGCTGAGACAGTGGGGCCAGATGAGTTTTTATTGGTGGAAGTCACAGCTCAGCGATCAGTGTGTGTGAGTGTGTGTGTGTGTGTGTGTGTGTGTGTGTGTGCGCGCACGCGTGTACTCAGGCTGTTAGTTTAGCTATAGACACAGTCCTTTGCTGAACATACACACTGCAGTGAATGAGGCACCAGTGGACCTGTAATTGTCTCAGTCAATCCACAGACATGTCAGTTTTTTTCATCCTGTACCTGCAGCATGGATAACACTCCACTTGGTTTCAATACGGTTTGGAAAATAATTAATGCGTACAATGTAATGTGTCAACATATTTGCATGTGGAAAATTTGGTTTAAGAGTGGTTAAAGGAAAGGTCATCAAAAAATAAAGTCCATGCTTTAGCACCATGGATATCCAATAATCTCATCAAAAGTCCACTAATTAAATATCTTGTGTGCACTCCTGCTTTCTTAAGCTGCCCACCAAAAAGCTACAGATAAGCCCCTTCTTAGCAAAGAAAGAAGAAGTACAGCAACATCATGTCAGAAGACTCCCCAGGAACCACTACAACATGTCATACCAGTGTGACCTGATTAGTGGGGGCAGCCAAGTTATTGGTGTTATGCTGGCGCTAATAGTAAGGAGCCATCCTGTGCGTATCACGTGTATATAAACAGCTATTTCAGATTATCCCTCTAAAATGGGCAATGACTTGTAGAAATACTAACGCATACTTCAGTTTTTATGGGAGCAATATTAATAATTTCTGGGGTTATCTCTGGGTCTGAAAAGTAAAGCCAGTGCGGAAGTAGAGGTCTTCACAGGTCTGCCCAGACCATAGGACCCGGGACCAGACCCACAGTCTATATGGGTTTGGGTACACATTTTATTATGGCCAACTGGGTCAAGGTCAGGTCTCTTTCTATTACACTGTATATTGGGTTTGTTTATCAGTATGTGTAACTCTGGAGTTGATCTGAGAAGGGTGCTGATCAAGAGATACATATATACATATACATATGTATTTTAAAATTACTGAGTTCAGTCGGATCTTGAAATGAATTTTCCCTGTCAATTATGGTTCAGCTGCATCAGTTTGGACCTGTGAAGGCCTCTATGCAGAAGTTTGTTTCACCAGCATTCTTTCAATGGCCAGCAGGGGATGATTTCGCTGGTTGCAAAAAGAAATTTGAGTGTATAGAAGTCTATGAGAAAATGATGCTGATTCTTACTTGAGTTATTACCTTAGTAAACATTTTCTCAAAGCGTTTAGGATCTCAATCATTTGTTTCAAGTCTTCTCCAAAAAGCATGATGTTCAATTTGTAGATCATGCTCCCATTTAGAGTACAATAGACCACAGAGCAGGAAATGCTTTAGGGCATGACTACTTTGGATTGACAAGTCACTACCACACTGGTGTCTTTGGGTTCTCAGTCAGATCAACCCCTCGCTACTCCACAGCCCCACCCTCTCGTCCAAATATGGTTACTACTAAATACCAAGATGGCAACGGCCAAAATGCCAAACTCGAGGCTTCAAAACAGTAGTTCACAAACCAATGGGTGACATCACTGTGGCCACAGCCACTTGTTTTATACAGTCTATGGGCAGACAGCAGCACAGTGTGTGTTCCCTCAGTGTATTCGTTGGCTCACGGTCAAATCTCTTAAACTGATTGGCAACATCATTAATGTTTTTAATATTTCAACACAAGGCCTCAGTGTGGTTCTGGTTGATCTAACAAACAATGACACACAAAATGCTGACCAGGCACCATGCTTATGCACACACACACACACACACACACACACACACACACACACACACACACACACACACACACACACGCGCGCACAGATGACCAGCAGATCAATATTTATGAGCTATCATGTTCCTGACAAAGCAGGAAATTATGGCAGCCAATCAGTACAGTCTAAAGCTTTGAAATGCCATTATATTGTCTGCTAATTGCTTAATCAATTGATCATTAATCAGCTTCTCCTGTGTTGTTATACTAAATTATACCGGCTGAATTCTGTTGGCATAAAGTAAGACACAGATGGCTTAAAACTAAGGTTGTTGTTTGGTTATGTCTTGCAGTTGCATGTTAGCTAGTGTTCCTTTATTCCTCATTCAAGCATGGAACTCCACTAACTTATATACTTATATACAA
>JAPZEB010000026.1:2217674-2237538 GCA_029783705.1 Chaetodon striatus | reverse complement strand
AGCTGTTTGTAGCAACCAAACCATGTATTTTAAGACCAAACATTTTTATTTTCTAACCCTAACCAAGTAGTTTTTGTGACTAAACCTGACCACACATCACTGGCAACCTGTCCAGGGTGAACCCCACCTCTCACTCAGTGTCAGCTGGGATAGGCTCAACCCTGAACAGGATAAATGGGTAGCCTATGGATAATAAATGAGACTGTAGCATCAGCCATTATTTTCCTTACATAAATGATAATTATTAAACTTTATTCCATGCCCCACTTACAGTGGCTCTGTGCCCCCCTAGTTGGGCCTTCACAACAATTTGAAAATCACTACCACACATCAACCCTCAGTGTTGTCACAAAATAAAATTAAAAAAATTGAAATGTAAAGGAAAGCTTCAACTTATCCACTACATATGAAACATACCCATGGTTTGCAGAAAACTATGCCAACGTGTATTCTGGTGATCAGATTTAGTGATCATAATCTGCAGACCTACAGTGAACCCACAGGCCATAAATGAGATACTGGCAAGCCAGCTAGAAGAGAGGAAAAGAGATGTGAACAAATCAAATCTTCCTTTTTTTTAATCAATCTTTGAATATGTTCAAATATTTTATTTTGGGGCCTGGTTTGTTATAGGCTATAGGTTTTATGGGGTAAGAGTGTCATTGGTTTGAAACTAGACTAGTTTCATGTTTCCATGAATATATTTTTAAACATTTCCCATGATCTGAAAGCCTGGCCTGGTGGCAGTTAAAAATAAAGATCTACCTGTTTGCTTCTTTAGTACGTTTAACTTCCCTCAACAGGTTTGACTCACCCCTCCTCTCCCATTTACCAAATGATTAAGCTGACTCTGTGTTAGTGGAGATCTTAGTTTTTGTCAGTTCAGCCCTGCCTCCTCGAAATTATTACTATTTATTACTATACTGAAACAGCAAATCTGTTATTGAAGGAAATATAATGCAGAGTGAATGATGTTTTCTATTAAAATGATGAGGAAATGTTGCTGATTAAAATGCTAAATGTATCAGCAAAATGCTCACTAACACTGTTTTTGTTAGTTGTTTCTTTTATGCAATATGCAATCTTACGATACACTATCCACTATCCAATCCAATTTTTTTATTACCTTTTTTTTAATGTTTAGACAAAATCATGATCTTTGCCTTACCTTAACCAAGGTTGCTTTTGTTGCCTAAACTTGACTGCAAACAGGAGCCTGACGAGAACCCTGGATTCTGGTGTCACGGTCCTGCCAGTCCAGCGCGATCATATATAAATGTCTCTGAACAAAGCCAGGTGGCATTTTGCCTACTACCACCATCATCCACTCCTTGGTAGTGACATAGGCAGATGAGGTTGGGTGGTAGCCTGGCATCACAAGACCAATTTACAAAAGCAAGTTAGTCTGGAACCTCTCAGTTCATTTTCCATTTCCAAGGGGCGTTATCATCGGCTTTAGACCAAAATGCCTCTGGATGCAATTGGATAGGCCTACAACCAATCAGAGCAATGAAATAGTGATGTAGTGATGGGCAGATGTTAAAAGACTACAGTGTGCAGAGATGAGCTGTGGTGGTTTAGCATTTGCACATCTGTGAATGAGTGTTGCCATTTTTCCCATCGGAATTTCAATGTAACACTTGAAACAGAAAGTTTAATATCAGCTGCAGCCATCTTGGTTGTTTATGAAGGTGCCTCAGTGGCGCCCCTCTTTACTAAGCTAGGTTTATACTTCCTGCACTGTCCCTGGAGCAAGGGTGTGTGAGCCAAAAATGACATCATCGTGTATTTTGCGTTACGCGCAAAGGCTCTGCAGGTTGACAGTCATCACCTCAAATACACTCAAATAGGATAAATGGTTGTGATTGGCCCAAGCTGGGCCAGGCTGGCTGTAAATGTTTGAATAGGAAAGGGGAACAGATGCATCTGCTGGAGCAAATAAAACATGACCTCACAGATTTGTCTGGTTCCCAGGCTAGTTAGATGGCAGAGTTTCCAAATGATTTCCATTCTGATGGCCAATGAGAGCAGAACCTTTGAAATGATGTAACTCTGTGTCCTTGTGAGACATGATGAGAATCTTACAAAGGGTTCTTCACAGCACGTAAGGACTCTTTTGTTCAGTGTGGACATATGAACAGGCTCAAAGTGACACCAGGTTTCAATGTTAAGCAACATTTAAACCAATGGATTTTGGTGAATGGAACTTGCCTGTGAATCCAATATGGTGTAAAGCTGGAGGAGCTGAGGCCTGTAAAGAAACAGGAATGGCTGTTTTTTTTTTTTTTTTTTGCTGCCGTCTCTCTAATTGTCTCTGCCTGTGTTCGACAGAGCCTTTTTGAAGGACAGGGTCTCTCATTAGGCATTCACACCCAGGGCTCGCTCCAATTGGGCTGCCTAAGGAATCTGAAGGCAATGCAATTGTGTAATTTGCACACAAAGTGGTCTGGATTGATCCAAAATAAACCTCTCAACTTTAAATGTGGAGGGGGAGAGGGAGGGCGTATAATTGCATCATTTAGTGAATTGATTGGCTGAGAGTCGATGGAAGGGAATCAGGAAGCAGCAGATAAACGGTGACAGCAGCGCCTTTTAGAGCGGGGACCCATCGACGCAAAGACACACACACACATACATACACACACACATGCAAGCAGGTTTAAAGCACTGAAGCAAAGATGTACACACAGTGAAAAAGAACACACCTAGACACAAACATATAGAAACAGACATGAGAACACATACGCACACACACACACCTACACAGAGTGAGATCAGACAGCACAAAGAGAGCCCAGGTCCACATCACACAGCCAGCGCTGCAGGGCGGGACAATGGAAGACAGAATTAGAGGTAACAATAGATTTCATTAAGCCAAACTAGACTTAACGAGACAATCGATACGTCATAATTAAAGCGAGGAGGCTGAGAGCGACTTAGACTCTAAATGATGACTGCTCTTATTAAGATGGAGCAGATAGAGAAAGGCTGTGTGACAATGGAGCTCTATAACTACCTACCACAGCAGGCCTTTGTGCTCACACTGGCCTTTCACCGAGACAGATAGATAGGAGAGAGGAGGGAGGAGCAAAGGAAGAGAGGAGATAAGAGGAGAGGAAACTAGGAAACAAGAAGAAACAAGAGGGAAGTAGAGGATGAGAGGAGACAGGTGGGGTCTGTGTCTTTCAGTTGGCTGCAGTAGGAGAAAAGAAGAGCTGATGTGTGATGATGTGAATGATGACATACACACACACACACACACACACACACACACGCACACACATACACACACACACACAGTTTTTGTTATAGTGCGGTTCTACTCTTTCATACGAATCTTCCACTCCAACACTATTTCTTTCTTATCAGCTACAACAAAACTTAGCAAAGCTCTGTCATATACACTGAGTGTACGTGTGTCATGTCACACACTGAGGTCCACATTTAAAAAATATATACGGTTGACGACTGAGACATTGTTTTCATAATCAGATATCTTTAGTTGACAGTAAAATCCAAGTGTGTGTTTGTGCTTGGCCTGTGTGGACGAAGAAATAATGTGAGAGCAGGTGGTTCCTGCTAATCAGCTGCTGCTGTTTAGTGTGTTTAACCAATGTGTCCTCATACATGGTTTTTATAATATCTTACAGAAGGTTATGCACATGATTCATATGATATCTTACCTGTTAGGTTCCATCTACCCAGGAAGCATCCTGATCAGATGCCCAAACCACCTCAACCAACCCTCTTCTGTGTGAAGGAGCAGCAGCTCTACTCTAAGCTCCCTCCTAATGTCTGAGCTCCTCACCTTATCTCTGAGGCCACCTTACAGAGGAAATGATGTTATGTCCTTCTTATGTTGATCACTATGATCACGAACACAATTGCGTTATTAACTGCATTATTGCCAAGTTGTCTTTGAAGTGTTCAAGTGCTTGTTGATGTAACTGCTACTTGCCACAAAGCACCATGACTGAGCATCATCTTACCTTTGTATGTAGCAAAATATATATCTATGCTTTTGAATAATGTCTGAGCCCACTCAAAAACGTGATTGGTTGATACTTTACAGCGTCATTGAAAAAAGCTGAGGCAAGCTCAGCTTTGATTTGTAGAGCGTCGGCATGTCCATAACGACAAGTGTCAGGTGTTAGTTTGTAGCTTCCTGTCACCAACTTTCATTAAAAAATGACTTGTTGCCTATTGTCGTGTCCCTCGTAGTGTGAACAGAGCATTAGACTTCTCCATCCTCTTCATTTAGCTGCATTCTGTTTTAGACCAGTTCACATTTTGATATGTTTTGACACAATCTGGGTCACCACTGAATCCAAACTATTGTTCTCCATGAAGGATCAATGTTGGGGAATATTTCATCCCCAAAAGATACAGTTTTAGTGGAGTGTGTTTTTAAAACTGTATCAATCATAACATTTACAGTTATCAGTGTTACACAGTAGGGTGATCTGAGCTGGAACAAGGGGGGGGTGCCGTCTCCCTTGTTGAACGGCCATTGCTCTCCATTCCCCATGTCAGGACCCAGATGCCAACCTGGCTGGATCCAGATCTATAATTTATTAATTATTGAAAATTATTAAATGTTGGTGGAGAGTTTCTATTTGAACAAGCACAGAATTTGTAACACTGATTTAACAACCAGGACACTCACAGACCAATTGCATGTGTTAAATGATCTCATGTCATGCTACGTGATAAAAAAAAATCAACAGTGAGAGAAACAGAAGAGTCAGTGTTAAAACTTAACAAACCCCTGCTAGTATTAAATGTTACTTTTGTAACGTGTCACCCCCAACACCGGTCTCCATGACACTCAGTAAGTGCATTTATATCCCTACTCACATTTCGATACAGTCAAATTGTGCTCCGCTCACGCGACATTGAATCTAATTTCACATGTAATTCATCAAAATGGATGGCTCGCTGCTTCTTTGGGTCACATGACTCGATAGTTTTTGACCAGTAAACAAAGTGAAATGTGCTGCAAAGTGGACATGATTCAAAGTCAGCTGTTGTACTCTACAGTTAAAGTCAAACTGTCTTTCAGGTTAGTGGGGACATAATTGTTTGTGTTTCTGAATTTAATATCAAATACTACAATCTTTGAGAAAAGTTTGGTGAGGAGCGTTTACCCTTCAGTTTGTCCCCGCTCGCTGTCAGCTTCTGATGATGAGGATGACAGATGGAGAAGAGGAGGATGGGGAGAGACAGAGGAGGAAGAGGTTGAGGTGGAGGAGGAGGAGGAGGAGGAGGAGGTAGGGGGTATAACTGTGTCAAACACAGGTCAAACACCCCAACCCTCAGGCTAAGGGCTACATCAATGTTCACACACACACACAGACACACACACATACGGCGGGCCTATCTCCTTCACCTTCCGTGATTCTCAGTTGAATTAGCTGTTAGCATTAATAGACTGGTTAATGTTGCTGTTTCTATCTGCTCTGTTGACTGGGGAGGCTTCACGGGGTCATAATTTTAGGTTTTTCATTTCAGCTAGGTAAACATTTGATCACTTCAGATGCCAAAATACGAAAAAGTGATGGCTTTGATATTTGCCTTTGCTAAAAGTGTTCGTCTGATATAAACAGATTTAATGCAGGCTGAATAATTGATCTATGTGCCAAAAACTGCAGTTCCTTGAATGGCCACTTGAGGCTTGCTCCAGAAGTGAGTCACTCCTCATAGCCGCCTATGTTAAAATGCCCAACTTTACAGCAGAAATAAACATGTTTACAGCCTGGTACAAAAAATGGTTTTGGTCTCTGTAGTTAATTTCCCCCTTCATGATGACTGTGCACGAGGGGAATTTTATATAACGCACCTGTTTACATTTTATTAAGGTTTAAAATTATGCATAATTACCACAGACCATGCACTGACTGTAGTGACTTGTAGCTGGCTAGCAACACATCAGCCTCCAACTGCTCCACGTATGTACAGTGCTCCTTTTTCTTCTGGTCTCTGTGTGTTTGTGGAGGAAACCTCAAATACAGGCATGAATTAATTGATCTGACTTTTACCTCCTGAAGTGAATTCGTGCATGTCACTATCTCCTTTCGTGGACAGCAGGCTTATGGACTTTTCAGCACAACGTGCATGAAGGCAAGTGAACTACATTAATAAGTAATAGAAATGTTTAATTTTAACCGCTGAGTCTTTTAAATGGTGTAGAATCTGTGGCAATTTATCTTGATATCCTCCATAATAGGTAAAAGAACACAATGGGCAGCCCAGTGCAGCCAGTACATTTAAAGTCTGACTTCCACTCTCACTGGATCTAATAAGATGTGTTTCACCCATCATTGACTGGTACATGAGGGCCTGCTTTCAGTGTGAGCTGTGGGGGTTTCTGCTGGAGGAGAAAAGATGCTATTGTCACACCGCAGCAGGTGAAGGTGCAGAATACATCAGTGGATTAAGCTGCATAATGTGGCCTATTGAAACCCACTGAACACATTAGAATATTAGTACAACTGTGTCTGTCTTTTTCTCTCGTCTTTTTCTTTCCTTTCTTTTTAATGTGTGTGGACGGTATATATTTCTCACTATCTCTTTATTAATGATGTATATGAGATATGAGGGAAAGTGAATGAGATGATAATCACAATATTTCTTAAACACTGTCTGAGTCTATGGTATTGCTGTAGTTAAAGTCAGTTCAGTGGTGCTTTATTAAACTGCTTTATTATGTTTCTGTGATGATTTGCTACCAAATCAGTGAGAAAATCACATCAACTGCCTACAGTTTCTTAACTAGCTTTACATTACCCAATAGTTATTATATCAAAACTTTATTCTATCTACAATTAAACATGTTCCCTATATGAAACTGTTGCTGTTTAATAAAATGTCACAAAATGTGAAAATAGCAAGAAAAGCCTCACTTGTAAATTGATCATTTATGTTTATTCTAAAAAACATTGTTTAGGTCCCTTGTTTCACATGCTGCCTGTGCGATGACCCCACACCCTGTAATGGGTCAGTAAAGGTCAAGTTATAGTGGACATACAAATAAAATGGCTAAGTAAATAAAACACACTGTGTAGCACAGAGGGGGGGCGCTGACAGTTTCCCTCTGTCCTGTAGAACAGTTATCCAGAGCGTGGGGTCTGTGGCACTCTTCTGGGGGGTTGATGAAAAGATTCATTCATTTAAATTTAAATAAATTACATAAAATCTTGATTTCCCCATAGGAATTATTTTAATGATTAAATCTGATTACATTGCATAATGTAACGATTTGTATATTATTTAATAATCAGAATCTGTGTTGTATTTAGATTATGTATGCACTAAGACTGTGTGTGTGTGTGGTTTGAAATGTCTTCAAATCAGCATTCTCCTCTTGATTTGCCTTTAATATTTTGTTAAGGTACAACCTAACTTGTTGTTAATTGAATTGATGTTGGTTGTTGATTATTGTTTTACGGCTATTGTTCGAGATGGTGCAATTAATTTAATGTGTTTTTTTCTGTCTTTCTAATACATACCTCTTGCACTGTTCTTTCACATAACTGAGCCTACAGAAGAGTAAAAAATAGGCCATGTCAAATTATTCCCAAGGAAATATATGAGGGGTCTCTGGTATATTCTCTGTCTTGTAAGGAATCCTTGGCTAAAAAACAATATAGAACTTTTGTTATGGAATACTAACAATACCTTTCATTGTCTACTTCTATCACCATGTCAGCCATGCCATGTCTAGTATTAAACATTAACAGTCCTTCTTTGACAGGATTTTTAGTCCAAAATCATATATAAAAATATTAGAGATGTTATAATAAATACAATTATTTATTCACCAATTGATATTTTATTCAAGTCATATTAAGTCTACAACTTGGATCAGTGGAGAATTTTTAGTAAATTATTTTGAAACCTAAGAATATTTTATGCACTTTAATGCTATGCCTACTGCAGGGTGTAGTAGGGGTAGTTACAACGGGCCCCAGTGCGTGCCATTATGATGGGGCCAATAGTGTATGCTATTGTGCACATATTGTCTCCTCACATGATTAGAGACTTGATATTGGATAACATTAACATACATGTCAATAATTGCATATCTGTATATCAGAAAAATACCAAAGAAAATGAGAAATTATACATTTAATTTTAATATTCCAATAGTTTGTCATAGTTTATTTGGAATAAGCATATCATTTTGGTATAGATGCTGTTGACTATTTTATAAAAAAAATATATAATAGCTTTCATATGAATATTGGTATCTATCTTAAATCTCTTAATGACATCAGGAGTTTCCATTTCTTTCTTTTTTTAAATTTTTATTTTTTAACGACAGTGAAATTTCAAAATCAACATCAAGCTTGCAGGGATTTTGAACTCTGCTGTGTGCTTTCAGTGTCAGGAAAATGATCTTAAGAAAAAAGGTAGTGTTAGTTTTTGTGTTCAACCTTGTGATGCTGGAAAAGCAGGACATATTACATATGGTCACATCATCCTGCAGGTTAAATATTAAGTTTTATTAAAATCTATTAAAATTAAAATTTATTAAAATTGTTAAAATCATACGATGTGTTCAGGTGCAAAAGACATCTTTGAAAAAGTGACAGATGTACTTTCCTTCCTGTAAAAGGATCACATAGAAGTGTGTAGCTGTTTGACACATTCACACAGTTTGTGGTTAAAACATGTGACCCGTCTTATTCTAAAAACACTTCTGAACCCATGTTGACCCGGTCAGGTGTTTCTCAGGCTACTGGTTCACTGTGAAAAGAGATTTTGCTGATATGGAAACACTGCTGACAATAAACTGTCTTTGTCTTCCTATCTCTCCATCTCTCTCTCCCTCTCCATCTCTTTCAGACGACTATCATTTCTGAATTATATTTTACGGCTCATTAAGCATCTGCGGTGCTGGAGTGCAGAGACAGAAACAGAGGGGAGGAGGAGGGATTGATGGAAAGACTGGAGAGAGGCTGCGGGAGGTGAAAACCTCCTCCTGAAAACATACAGTATTTACGCTGATGAAAAGATGTGTTTAATTAGCACCAATTAAACACACACAGATGGCGCACAGCACGGACTGACACTTGTTCAATGTGCAGCGTGTCGTACTGATTCAAACAGGAATTACAAGACCTTTCTCAACCAAGAAACCTTTTTTTCATCAACAAACACAGACCAAAATGACTTTCTAGACATGCCAAGCACAGTGACATATCTTTATCTGTCTTTTTAAAAAAATGTGTGCAGTACACCTATGACAGAGCACATGGAATGAAATGGAAACTGGATCAGTTTCATCAGTGTGTACAGAGAAGGTCCAGTTTACCACAAACACTGGAAGCATGGGGAATAAGCCAACCTAACTCAGTTAGAATGTAATAATATGTCTTACTGATATGCTGTAAAGTTGATTAATACGTGTAGAAATAAAGCATAAATGAGAAATACATTTTCTCATTCTCTGTGTAACATGGGAAATGCAGTGAGTAAATATTGGAGGGTACCTTTAAATATTTGGAATGTTTCTAAGTTTTGAGGCCTTGATACCTAAAATACCACTGCTTGTAGAAGAGACAAAGTGCACTTGAGTTGCATCAGGTCTTAACACGGATGGATACAGGCCCAGGGATCAAGTGTCTGGGGGCCCACTGGTTTTCACCTACAAAATGTATAATTAACACATATCGACCAGGAGGAGACTCAAAATGATCCCAGTGAGATGCAAAGGAATTGCAAAAAGACACAAAATAAATACAAAATGGGCAAAATTACCACAATAGACACAAAACAACAACAAAGAGACACAAAATGTATAGAAAGCCACACAAAACAACAAAAAAGACATAATCAAAAAGACACAAAATTACTTCAATAAGACACATAACAACCTTTTAGAGAACCAAATGACTACAAAGAAACAAAACAACCACAAGGAAGCACAAAATGACCACAAAAAGACACAAAAAGATGGATGACTACAAAGAGACGCAAAACCTCCACAAAGTCTGTGTGTCTTGTAGGAGAGGTGGAGGGGCCCTTTGCATATCTACTGTATGCCCAGGGGCCCTTTGTCTCATAATCTGCCCATGGGTCTCAGAGATGGGGTTATGGGCCAGATATGAGTCTCAGTGTGAGGCTCATTCAGAATTCTCTTACTCACAGTGAAAAAAAATGAAAAGGGGCTTTCATTTTTGGGAGTCTGTGGACAGTCTGAACATGTCTTTTTTAGACATGGAAAACAACACCACTGTAGGTAATGGGGTTTCTGTCATTCAGACATACAGCACAGTGGGTGTACACTTTGTGAATGTTAGGTCTTGATTCAGACAAGACAGGAAAAAAGCCACTATGCTTGTATAATATTTCAATATGTTCTCATTTTCGTTTTGTCAGATACATCAGCTTGATCAGTGGCTCTATTCTTCAAACTATGACATTGTAGTTACCCTCCAGCATCAGTTTGGATGTGTTAGTTTCCATGTCAATTCCTGCTTGTTACATGCTTCAGTGTCTTTCAAAATAAAATTTAGTCTTCACAGGAAACAAAGGTTTTGCCACCAAAAGTACTTTAGGTTTAGGCAACAAACGTACCACGTCAGGTTTAGAAAAATGATCATGGTTTGGTTTAAAGTTCTTACTGTAACTTAACATGTACATCACTTGATGACTATGTCACTTAATATGACGTATGAAAGTAACTTTGTTATGTGGTTTAAAATTCAGATTGACTCTTGGTTTAATGTTGGGACAAACAGCGGTCTCCTGGGTGAAAGTCATGTGTGTGTTTGACCCATCCACCAATCCTGCCTCCGGCGCTGGACTACACTGGAGTCAGTTGAAAGCCCTGGACATCTCATACAGGTGCTGTAGGGTGCCTTGTGCGTCAGTAACTGAAGCCAAAGGCCACTGACAAAGCTTCTGTATTTGGTGCCCTGGGAACAAGACCAGGATAGATATTTGGCACCTGGTGCACGACAGGTAGAAGTGAGCTGAGTAGTAATGATATAAAGGAAGAAAATTGTTTTTAAAATGATTTTGCCATTGGAACCCTAATCTTTTCAGCCATAATGCAAGAGGAAATAGTTTTATAGATTGATGTGAATCTCCTCCACAATTTGAAATGAGCTCATTCACAGTTTTGTGCTTTATTAACCTGATTTTATTGTCTTATAAGAAATGATAATTGAGTGATTTGGCCAGGATTCAATCTTTCTCTCTCTCTGTATTTAACCTTGTGCTGCTGCATTAAAGTGACCTGAATGCTGTTTAAGACATGAGACAACATATAAAATCCACCACATCAACATAATAGCATGCTTTGTTTATAATAGCGGTTAATCATCAGTCACCACGGCAGTAACAAACTCTGATACTTTGCTGATGGCTGTTGGAGGGCAGGATACTGGCTGCTGCACCATCCTGATGTTTCTTCTCCCTGTTTAAATTTTCCACCTCTGTAGGTCCTTCCAGCCACAAGGTCACAGTGTGTTTTTAATTGTGGTGCCCCTCAACCCCCGCAGCCCCCCATCGCATCCCACCAACCCCCTCAGCCCAAATGATGAACGACTGCACCTTGTGAAAAGGGCCCTCTCCAATAAACAAGCTTATCTCTCCTCTCTCTCTCTCGCCGCTGCCTGTGAATAATGAGCTCTGGGTATCACTGTTAATCACTATAATTGTTAATGTTAAGAGGGGGCCGGTTGCTAGTTGCCCGACGCCCCACGCCTTTATTGATTTCATTTTTTTACATTAAAACGCTGCATGCCTTTGTCAGAGCGGTGGGTCACCCCCCCCCTCCTCACCCCCACACCCCCAGAGAGAAGCTAATTAGTTATTTAGTGGCCTGTGTGTGTGATGGTGTGTACGTGGGACGGCAGAGCAGAGCTAAAGCCTGTTATCAGTAGCCTGATAAAGGGAATTGGTTGTCCCGCAGTAGCTGTGAGAGGCTATGGCTGATAGCAGCGTGGCTATTATAGAGAGGACAGGCACGTGCATGCTCACATACACACATTTATTCACACACTGCTGGAAACATACACATGTAAATACACAGAGGCACATAAACCTGCATGAAGTCTGCAGAAGGATCATTTTCACTGAGGTTTAGGGGAACACGCGACCTCCACTTTTTAAAATCCAGATTTTACTTGAGTTCAGGTGAATGTCCAAAATCACTCAAAACAGTTTACCATTACTTTGTTTTATAGTCCTACTCTTGTTCCAGGGGCAGTTTTGTGATGTGCTTCTTTACTGTTTGCATTCCTCTATGTTAAGCACAGACAGTGGTGGAAGAAGTACTCAGATCCTTTACTTAAGAAAAACTGCCAGTAACCCTGTGAAAATATCCAGAAGCTGCCAAATCCAAATGTACTTAATGGACTTCAAGTTAAAGTATTGATTGTGCAGTAAAATTTTCCCTGCCATTGTTTTCCTATTATATATGTTGATTTTGGATTAATGTTACTGCTGCACTAACATGCATGCTGCATTTTTCTGCTGCAGGTGTTTAAGGGTGAGCCTATTTTAACTCCTTGACATACTGTTTGGTTGTTTAATCTAAAGCAATGCATCATAATATCTATGATCTATAAGTTTGTAGCATAGCTGTCCTGTGAGATCCATAGATCTCTAAAATCTCAGCTTTTCATGATTTCAGAAGAACAGTCCTGTTTTCAGCTCTGTTTTCAACATTTTCCAGCTGATCCAAGAGGGTTTTTAAAGAATATATTTAACATGAGAACCCCCCCCCCCTTTTTTTTTTTAACAAATAAAGGCACACTTCATTCTTCAGTTTATCACAAACATTTAAAATCAGCTTATTTTGAGATACATGGTTTTCACTGGACAGGATCTGAAAAATAATGCTAAATGTAAAAGTAATGCAGTCAGACAAATATAGTGGAGTGAAAAGTACAATAGTTACCTCTGTTATGTAGCGGAGTAGAAGTATAAAGAAGCTTCAAATAGAAATACTCAAGTTAAGTACAGTACTTCAACTTAGTACTTGAGTAAATGTACTTTGTTACATCCCACCAGTGAGTGCAAGAAGCCAAGCCTTCTGTCACCTCTGGTTGTCTGGCTGTACAGTCTGCAGCCTGACACAAAGTTCAGCAGTTTAGGGTGATAAAAGACCTTTTGTCCTTTATTCACAGTACAATGGCAAAAACAAGCCAGTGAATATAATGAATAAATAGCGGCTTTTTTTAAAATTCCTGTTTAATTCACAACACTCAATGTGTATATAAAACATAAACCTGGAAAATAAGTAAACTATAACTAACAAAGGCAAAGAAAAAAAAATACATGGTGGCAGTTGAATTTAGTTTTACAAATTATATTTAACAGTCATGGGTTATTCACCTTAACAAGCATTAACTTACATTTATCTCACCACTGTAGTGGAAGGAAGATTAGGTAAAGCATGATGACTAGTTTAATCATATTGTGTTCAATGTGCTTTTTGTGGTAGTGGTGGTTGTAAGTATACTTTAATGTCTGTAGAAATACAGAAACATTTTTGCAGTTTTACAGTTAACCTACTGAATAAAGTTTACTTTACACTGGCAACCGCCACGTGAAGTCACAGCTGAGCTGGGCTGAAGAAAAGGAAAACTGCACCATGTCACCACAAAATAACTGTTATTCACAGATTGCAAATAGATCACATGATGTAGAAGAATGATGCAGGTGTTTTTTTCTCTCCCTCTCTTTTTTTTAAAAAAAATTACTATATTTTTGTTGGCACTTTTAAATCTTGCTGCTGCAATTGGCATCAAAAATTGTACCCCTCTTCTGAGCCATTAGTCAAATTAGTCAAATTTGAATTAAAAAAGACAAGATACACATATATCTATCATTCAGTTTGACTTACACCACCTAATGATGTCTTTATCTCTGATCCGTCATAAACACAGGTCAATAAATTCACTTAGAATCCTGTTTTTAAGTTTTATTCAGTATGAAAGTAATCCAGTGTGAGCTCTCTGGACACCCATGGGTTCATCACTGCAAACAGGAGCTGCTAATAGCTAATTTGGCATTTTGGCAAACCTTTCACTGTGAGAATTTATTAAAACAAATATCAACAAAAGAAACAAACAAAAAAAAACCATTTTGTTTGTGGGACAGTCAACAATTTTAAGACTCTGAAAACTCCTGCTCTATAGTGACAGCCTGAACAGTACTTTAGACATTCTAAATTAACACCTGTACATTCTTTAGCATTTCAGCTCCTACAAACAATGAGGCCCACGTCAGTAAAAGAATTTTTAAATAAACCCAGGAGACAGAATCCATTTCCAGTTTACAAAACTTACAAGACTGTAATTTCGATCGATGTATTTTTAAACTGAAAGCATTTTTATTTTGCATGTTGGAATTATGTGGGTTTTTAAAATGTTATTCTTTTACACCAGTTCCGTCACTGTTGACGTATATGTAAGATGGTAGATCAGGTCCATTATTTATTATAAACTGACTTTTGATTTTCAAGTCATTTTTCACTGTATGTGTGTGTGTGCTGTTAATTAAAGCTGTGTGTGTGAGCTGAGACGCTCCCTAAAGGGAACTTTAGTTTTAGTGGAACCATTAACCTTTCAGATGACAGAGATCATGCAGCCAGAGCTGCAACGATGACAGAATGATGATGAGAGAGACACTATGTGTCATTACTGTGTGTGTGTGTGTGTTTTGTTAATTAGTGGCAGTAATCAGATGCTGCTCATTACATCCTCTCAACGCATGACTAGAGACTAGAGATTCATGTATGTTCGTGTCTCCCTGAGTGTGTGTGTGTGTGCGTGTGTGTGTGTGTGTGTGTAAGCTACGATCACAGAATTGGCCTCTGCACCAGCCAGCAGTGTTGTGGCACAACGTACAACTCATTCATCCACACACACTCATACGCACACAGACACACACCTCACGCCTCGACACTGCAATCGCGACTCCAGATCTCTCCTAATTAATTATCTTGCTCTGATAACAGGAACACTCTAATTAGACAGACTCCTTCAATTACCTGCCAGAAATTAGTCTTCTCCATAATGTACCACACATTAACCACATCAACAGGAATTAGTGTGCACCATAACAGAGAAGACACCAGTTACACTAGTGGTAAGTGTCTGTTGTAAAATTACTGCTAATGAATGAAATAAAACAGCAATACACATCACACACGAATAATATGCGTCAGAACCACTGCACAGTGTTATCAGACTCTGACTGGAATTAGTCAACTGTACCTACTGTAAGTTCGGTAGCTACTCCAAAAAGTGGCTACTTAAATTTATTAGGCCCTATTTAAATGAACTATAGCTCATGGTCTAAAATGCATGCCGCAAGTGCATTCAGGGCATGTCAGCGATGCAGTAAGGGCATTAAATGTCACGGCAGCAAATTAGACATTTAAGCACCACAACTAAAAACTGTTGTTACAAACCTGACAGAGGAAACAGAACTAAACATTTAGCTTCTGAAATAATTAATAAAGTTACACTGCTCCTTGCGTGTAAATGTTCACAGTCTCTTTTAATGGGGAGTAGGACAGTAGCTCTGCTCTGCTCTCTGCTATGTTCACATTTTACAGAATATCATTTTCCTCATTATTGATGAACTGCTTCACCCACCTGCAACCCATTAGCACGTTCCTGTGAATATAACAAGCAGAGTGTACACACATATTGAATGCAACTGTGTAAAATAGCAGCAAATACTGCGCAATTTTGACTTTAGACCAGGCTTTTGTTGATCGATTGCTCAATCACTTCCTGCTGCCTCAAAATAGAATTACGCCAACAATACACCTGACCACCTGGGGGCACACAGATGGGCATTAGAACGTTTGCCAAGTACGCAATGTGGGTGCTGGCCCTAAAAAAGAAAACTGCATAGTCTAACTAGAAATTACAGTTGTGCTGTGCTGTGCTGTGTGACGCTTTGCACTGGGTGTAAGATAAAGCCTTTTATCTTTAAGGAAAAGTTTGGCATGAGGGATTCTGCACCTCAATGGTTTTAATCCTTCCTTTGCGGCAAAACAGCCTTTTAATGGTAGTTGCTAAGGCCTCTTGTTCTTTGGGGTCCCTCAGGGGTTAGTCCTCGGCCATTGTTTTCTCAAAGACATGTTTTCCTGCAGTCATATTATTTACAACAGGTATTTATTTCCACTGTTAATGGCCATTCACACAAAGAATGAAAATTATAACGCTAAATGTAACTGTAATGATGTGAGCATCCACACTGATCAGTAATAAAGTTCTGAAAATAGTGGTACCAAGCATGAGCTGTACATTTTGGCTCGTTTTTCATTGGTTGTCAGTGTTTCTGTCGTTCATTAGGGTTAGAAGTGAATTCCAACAATGTCATATGTCATTTTCATAGTCATTATAGTTCCATCCACTTCAGTAAGAATAAATTTTAAAGCAATATATTAGTTATTGTTATAGTTATCGTTCTTGGTGTGGTTGACCCTTTATGCAGATGATACCCAGTTGTATATCTCTGTAAAACCCAATTAAAAACAGCAAAAAGAATTGCATTCTTCCATTAATTGTTCTCACCTAGTTGCAAATGCAGCTGGCAGAGGAAATGCATGGCCAGAATGCGGTTTCCTGTAAAGTTAAGAAATTATTTTAACATCCTACTGCTAATTTCTGAATGAATAAAGAATGAATGCCCTGATGAGCATGAACAGTGCCTACAATCATATTGCAGGTGCCTCGTGGGAGTTCCCAAAGCCCAGTCCAGTTCTCAATGAAACCAGACTTAAGCAGTATAATCATGGATCCTCAGTTAGGTTTGTCTTTACTTCAGGTCCCTTCTCAGATCCCTGTTTATTACCATTCTCATGTTGTGTTGCTTTACAATCTTTAAATCTTAACAATTTGTTTTACTGGTTCTGTGGACCCAATGTACCCTATCTACAGGGCATTTCACTGTCTTAAATGTTCTAAATTATACAGTTTTACCTGACTGGGACTTGTTGGCTCTTCATCCTTCACGTATGTTTTGAAAAAAACAAACAAAACCACACATAGAAGCACATCACCTCTAATCCTTATGAGGATTAATGGTTTAAACTCTAAAAAAATGAAAGTTGATCCAAACCTGCGCCAATGTCAAGTCTTTTACAGTTTGTTAACTGAAGCACACTGTGATTTCAGTTCCTTCTCCCTGTGCAGTGAGGATTTGTTCTGTCTGCAGCTGAATCTGACTCATCTGATGGATGACTGCCAGGCACATCGGTGCTGAGGGGACATGTCCACACAGGAGGATTTAACCTGGGATTATCAAACTGGCAAGACATGGTTTGACAATCAACGACCTGCAATGCAGTCTGCTGCAGTGTCATTTATAAAGGAAAGCCCATTAAGGGAAACAGCTAGCCCACTAAAATTCACTTTGGCCCCATTTTCCAATTTGGTACTGCAAATTACATAATTCTCTACATTACTGTTGAAAATTTTCCACTTTATGTGACAGTATAGATCACTGAGTGCTCTGTCCTTTCTTACAGGTAGCGGTTTGTTAAAATTTGGTTGTGTAAACACTTCAGCGAAACACAGTCCATTTAAGCTCCATTGGGTCCAACCAAATAAATGTGGTTTGGTACAATCAAGTCTTTTTGGTTCACTGTCATACCACCATCCCAAATAGATGGCTGATGAGGTGGTTTGGCACCAGAAAACTTAAGAAAGGGAAGCTTAAAAATGTGACCAATATGCAAAGCATAAGCAAGCATAAGCAAGCATCCACATCACACAGAATAATAACCAGATCACTAATACAAGTTCTCTAAGTTACTGCTGACATCACAATCTATCTATGGGCACATATCAATGAGCACACCAAATATAACAGAATGTAATTCACTGCGGACTAGCTTATGTATTTACGTGTTTTTCTCAATGGAGTCTGGTGGCTTTGATGAGAGAATAGATGGGGAATGGACTGTGTGGCAGAAAGGTAAAGCAGTGAAAAATATTCTCAATATATCATAAACTGAAACTGATATTGATTTTTTTTGCTGGCTAAAATACATTTTGTTGCTGACCCCCATCCACAGCAGAACAATGCTTACCTTCTGTGTCAGTACTCCAGCCTGCTTCTTCAAACTGGAGGCATGCCAACTGACATCCACTGTATGTAATACACTGACTATGGATAAGTGCCCTTTACAACCACACTCCAACCGGAACTCCAGAACTATCCCTTTAACAGGGCCCATCCATCCCTGCTCAGAGGACATGATTAGTCACCTGTTTGCACTTTTCTTGACTGAGCTGCATCTCAGGTAGAATCACACACACACACACACACACACACACACACACACACACACACACACACACACACACACACACAAACAAAATCTATATGAGGCCATAAATAAACAAACTAAACAAGCTTGTCTCATTATCATGCCATGTATCAAATAAACTTAAAACACTGGGTTGAAGTTAATAACTAAGCCGACACTTAACCACTGTTGGGGAGCAGGACCTAGTTAAAATGGAGAAAGGAAAACATTACACATTCATATTAAATTAGATTAAATGTGTTCACTATATGTAGGGAGGCAGATGCATATATTTTGCATATACTATACTGTATGGATTGCTTTTTTATTCATGGTTGCATTTAATGTTGATTACTAATGACTGCTGTTTGAAGGCCAAATTACACCTCAGGGCCATTAAAGGAGATATATTATGCTCATTTTCAGGTCCATACTTATATTTTTGTAGTGTACAAAAAAAAAACCACTTTATTTTCCTTACACTGTCTGTGCTGGAACACCTGTATTAAACCTGTCTGTAATGCTCTGTTTTAGCTCCTGTCTCTTTAAGGCCTTTCAAAAAAGCCCAGTCAGCTCTGATTGGTTAGTGTTTCCGGCCTTCAGCATCTTCTTTGTCACTTTCATTGTAGCCAGGAAACCACTGTAACTAAGTTTAGCTGCACTTCTACTATGAATACCGCCACAAAGACTGCTTTTAAACCAAAATCCTAACAATCACACCTGTTTTACCAGGAATCTAATCTGAATTGGGGAGAAATTAACATTTTCGGCAACCAAGATTACAGGTTTCCCTGATTTTTTGTGAATACTGTTTGGTGCCCAGTGCAAATGCATCGCAAAGTGCATGGTGCACAGGTGGACTTTGGTAAATCAGTCTGTATTGATCTATAAATAATTGTGAGTTATTGTCACAGAAGTTGTCCACAGCTGTGTTTTTCTGAATGAAAACCTTCCGTTTATTAAATTCCTGCAGCCATCTGAGGCAGCGCGACACTTATGTAGATTTATCTCCAGCATCACAGCATCATTACGCATGACCACCCGCTCTGTTTACCTTCATTAGATCACATGCAAATAACACCAGGCTGCTACAGAATAACCACACACACCTGAACATCAGACAAGCCTGTTATAACTCAGCATTCTGTTGTTTATGTGGGAGACATCAGATTACAGCAGCTCATTAATCCTGTGCGTCAAATGCGTCACGTTGTTGTTACATTTTATGATATGATGAGACCATTTATGATGGCAGATACAGTAGAATTAAAACTGTTCCATCTGCCTCTGACTGGTTGCAGATTTAAGGTGCTGTGTATTCACATTGGGCTGTTGTTTTCATGCCTCTCTGCGATCGGCTCCGCTGATTCAATGTAATGTGACCAGTCATGTGACTGGTTAAGAGTGTATTTATTACTTACAATTCAGTTTTCAATTTAAGTGGCTTTATTGGCATGACTGCATTCAATAAAATAACATCAAAATAGGAATGTAAATTGGCCAACAACAGAAAACAAGTGAAATTTGGAATTACTTATTGAACAACCAGGCTTCTGTTAGCCATTAAACCATAAA
>JAPZEB010000026.1:2203599-2215083 GCA_029783705.1 Chaetodon striatus | reverse complement strand
CTCTGCAACTGTGTAATTACTGTGAGAGCTGACGCTGTATCTGGGTGTGTGTGTGTGTGTGTGTGTCGGCATCATAGTGTGTCTGTGGATAATTTCATGAAGCGCTGTGCGTTTGTGTTGCTAACAGTTTCCAGATGAAGGAAGCTCCGTGTGTCTGATTATTGAAGAAGAGAGCGTTTCATTAGGAATTTACCTCACAACAGCAGACACATTACTGCCAGCAGCAGCTCCTCACTCCTCCACTCATCTCCTCTTCCTTTCTTCTCTCCTTTCAGATCTAATGAGCAGCGCATGGAGGTTTATTCCAGCTATTGAACGAGCACTAAACTAATTCAATTTACAAGTCAAAAAAGAGCATGCAGGGACGGATTTGTGAACAGAGAAATTTGCAAAATCCAGATTTTGTGCGCACCGTGTTAAAAATTGACTTTTGCAGAAAAAATAGAATAAAGGAGTGGAGAGATGTAAGGTATGCAGATACTTCCACAGAGGTGAGGACATTCAATTTGGCATCATTTTTGTTTAGTTGTGTCCTTACAGGAAAGCAACACTGTACATCAACAGTTTGTTCTTAGTAATCACCTTAATCCTTCGATAAAACTGCCAACATCCACATTGACAATGGGTCCCTGAATGGTTTGATGTACTGCATATGAAACTTGATGTTGTGTTCTTCAGACTTGGTCCTATTGAGACTGAGTGTCAGCTGACTCTGCTGTGCTCCAGCTCCATGGTGTCAAATGTGAACCATCTCTGGCCCTTTTACTTTAGCCAAACTGACCCAGATTTAGCCGTTACAGACAAAATGCCAGCCAGCAACAAAACGGTGCTCTGGCCTGTTGATGGTTGCCAAATCTGGCTACGATTGAATGTTGTAGACATGGGCCTATCCCAGCTGAGACTTGGGCCAGTTTATTCTGCCCAATCCTGGGGGATCATTCATCCTTGGTCTCAGCTAAGTCATGTAACCGGACACAGCCTGACTTATTTCTTCCAGCGTGCCAAGCTGGTGGCGATGCTGGACCAGGTCATTCTGGCTACCTGGGGAGTTTCCAGATCTAAGGGTACACAAACCACACAACTGATCTCAGACCAGGTGTACTATTACAGGATTATTCCACTTCATGTAATCCACAACCAAATCACCAGTAAAAAATGTTGGCATTATACATTTCTGCACATCACGGATATGTTACATTTGCACGTCATTATGTTGCAGATACATTGAAAGTTTACATTTCAACAACACCGTGGTTTATCTGTAGTTAAGTTTAGGCAAAAAAAGCACTTAGCTGTGATTAAGAAAACTTCATGTTTGGGCTTAAAAACACAGTTTTGGTGGCACCATCATGGATGGAGAAGCCATCAGTGTCTCAGTAGAAATGAACGGATTTTCAAGGCACTATTCTGGCGGGAAACACAGCGATGTCTCAGTAAAATTAAGAGCACTTTTTGTGACACTATCTTAATGGGAAAAAAGCAACAAGTTACTAAAAAAACCTGTGTTTAGTGGTTAAACACAGTGATTTCCTGCTAAATAACGGGTTTTTTTGGTTGGTTGGTTTCAAACAGTGTCGCCTCGGTGAGACGCCGTCCACCAGCTCCTCTACCTCCAGAGTGACAAATTCAACTCATAGACTCCATCACTTTAGAGAGGTTGATATGATGTAGGATATCAACAAATCTTCATACAACAGTTTGTATGATATCCTACGAATGAGCTTCCCACGAACTTAACGTAAAGTTACGGAGATTAGGTTTAGGCATGTAAAGTTACTGTGGTTAGGTTCAGGAAAGGAAAAATGGTGATGACGTACCTTAAAATGACTCAAAGTTCACCCAAAGTCCGATACAAAGCACCAGTCTCCTGGGGAGAGTCCTGCGGGGAAAGTCCTGTGTTTTGTGACCCATCCACCACTCCAACCTGCCTCTTCATGCGACCGCTTTCTGCTTTATTCTTTATTCCCAGCAGCACATTGGTCATGTGATCACAGCTTTCCAAATCATGTGGGTTATGCACAAATTACTGGCTCATCATTGCGTGGGATGTACGAATTTTGGTGTGTGTCTGTCACCTCTCTGATTTAAAGCATGCCATACTCAACTGCCACATACACAGTCTGTTTCTGTAGCTGCTTTACAACATTAAATCACAGATCAATGGCGGGTTACAATGATTGGCTCATGTGTCATTGCCGCACAGTTGAGAGGACAAATTGTGAGTAAAGAGGGTGAGATTGCAGAGGAAAAGGTGTAATGAGCAGAAAGTGTGCAGAAAGAAAGGAGAAAGGAGGTGTAATGGTTGGATGGACAAAGTCCTTCACACTGATAAAAACCCAACTCTGGGCAGACAAACTGATTATAGTTAGATCGCCTTTCTCTCCTCCTCATGCTCATCCTCTCCGCCCTCTCTGCTGGTGGGTCCTTTCAAAATAATTTCTGAAGCAACAATGTCTATATCCTATTTGTGAACTGTGTTTTAGGACAAGGATTTCATCCCACCAACAGCAAAAGAACATATGTGTTTAGCCTTCAGTATCAGCTAGCAGGACACTGTGAACTAAAACTAGCCATATGTAAACATTTCTTTTCTAATTCAAACTAAACAACCCATTATGCAATGAGTTAGTCAAACAAACAACACAGAGACATGAGAGTTATGACAGTACATAAAAAAAACACTGGAAATATTCGTTAATGTCCATGGGCAAATGATTTGGTGGTCAGTGTGGACAATTTCAAAACATCCTTTAAGGAATCTTGGCCAAAAATGGTGACCATAGACCATCTCAGGCTGTTCTCATGCACTTTTCATACGTTCTCCTATGAATTCAGAGGGTGAGTGGTTTGATCTGTGGCTCCTCCACATCGAAGTATCCTTGGGCAAGATACCCCAAACTGCTCCGGACATTAGCGTGCAACTGTGTATGAAGAGTTAACAGAGTAGTAGGTGGCACCTTGTACGTTAGCCTTTGCCACCTGTGTGTGAATAGGTGATTGCCACTCATTGTGTTAAAGCACTTCAAGTGGTCAGAACACAAGAAAGGCGCTACACCATTTACCCTGTTCCTTTTTATATTACGGGCGTTGCTGGCAGCATTAAAAACTGCTGCCGCCAGGTGTGTATCACGCTGCTGAGAAAGGTGGGTCTTTGCGATGGTGTCTGATGCAGATATCCCTGACAAAGTGTCCGTATTTAACATATTAAGAGTGAGAACAGGCTGTCTCTGCTAGCCTTCTCCTGCCCAGGGCTGCCCATAAGGGGGGGAAAAGGGGAAAGCTTTCTGGGGCTGGGCCAAACAAGGAGCCCAAATAGACCATGATCATCCTAAATATAAACAATCAAAACCACTTTATTTTGAATCAAAGTATCCACCATGACCTATGAAAACTACAAAAATAAACATTGTACTTGTTGTTGCTTCAGTAAAATGTGAGCCTAATGAGTGGCATAATAAAAACCCGATCTCCTGAAAGTAAGAGGTATACAAGTGTTGCATAAAAAACAAAACAAACTGCAGGCGGCCGGCCACATGACCTGAGTAATGTCCTGATTTAAAGAAGGAGAGAAAGCATTTGCATTAGACAGAAGTGGGGGGGCCCAAATTCTGGACCTTTACAGGGGCCCAGCCTTCTCTGTAGACAGGCCTGCTCCTGCCTCCCATTCTTGTTAAATCATTGCAGTTACAGGTTCATTATACCCAACCCTGCTTCTCTCAACATACCAAAGCACTGAGAAAGTTAGTAATCTCTCACACTCCTTCACCTCCAGACTCCACAACCATTCACTCCTACAAATGCAACAACCCCGATGAGCTGCACAGATAGAATAAAGTCCCGGGAGGAAGATCCAGTGAGTGTGTGTGTGTGTTTGAGAAAGAGGGTGCCTGTATGTATGATATACTGTATGTGTGTATTATGAATGGGTTTATGTCTGTGTTATGTATGTTTTTGCCTGTGTGTCCATGTTTTTATCTGACCTACTGTGTGTGTGCCAGCGTAAACATACGTACATGTGTGTGTTTATATGTGTGTGTGTGTGTGTGTGTGTGCTCACGACTCGGGAAAAGACAGCAGTCTAAAGGATGAAATTGAAGAGATTAGCATGGTCTGCTCTGCTTTTGATTAGTTCTGACTGGAAATCTGCCGGAGCCACAAGGGGCCCCTCAGCAGCCTGCGCTCTCCCTCTCTGCCTCTGCAAGTGTCTCTCCCTCTCTCTCCTCTCGTAGCGTTTCGCGCCACGCCAGAAATTGAATTGATATTTTGTAAACCTGATTTGTGGATAACGCGATGTGACAGCGACAAATGCCTGGCTGAGAATGGTTTTCAAAGCCAGTCCAAATGAAAGTTATTACAGGGTAAATGCGCATTTCTTTGTCTCGGCGGCAGCAGCAGCCCCTCCTGGCTCCGTGTATGAGTTTATATGGGTTGAATATGGATCCATTTCCTGGGTAATTGAATTGATACTGTCATGCACGGGGGCAGTGCCACATTGCTCTGCAGGGCGGATGGGCTGTCTGATTGAATTGGATAGGGGGGGAAATGTGTGTGTGTGTGTGTAGGTGTGTGTGTGTGTGTGTGTGTGTGTGTGTGTAAGGGGTTGTCAGCAAGCAGTCATAAGATAGACACACCTCAGTGTTCTCCTGATTACTGCCGTACAGCCAATTGTCTCTCCAATAATCTGCCGCCACAACCCCCTGACACACACTCTGGCGTGCACACACACATGCGGACGGATACGGGTCAGGCAGCACAGAAGCCATTTCCAATTCCAGGGTAGGCGAGCGCGCCGCAGATCTGCTACATATTAATTTTGTCCCGGCTGAGATTTGCTCCCATTCAGTTAGAGCCGATTGATGAGAGAGCAGAGAGGATCGGACGGCTGCTCATTCGCTCTCCTCACCTCTGATTAGAAACACTGCCGCTGTCACCGCGCTATTAGGACGGAGGGAGGGAGAGGAGGGGAGAGAGAGAGGGAGGGAGAGATGGAAGAGTAAAAAGAGATAAGAGAGGGACAGTGAGAGGGGAAGGAAAGACGGCGAGATAGGGGAAAGGAGGGGAGAGGGGGGGAACTGAGGGGAGGGAAAAGGAAGGGGGAGAAAGAAGGAGGTGAAAGCAGAGACATGAAGAAGAAAGGGACATGGCCATGTGAAGGAGGGGGATAGAGGAGTGAAAAGAGAGAAAGAGAGGTGACGCAGTAGAGAAAGGTAGGGTGGATAGGATGAAAGGATAGAAAAGAGGAAAAGGGGTGAGGGATAGAGAGATTTATGGGGGAAGAAACAAAGGAGCAGGTCAAGTGTGCGAAGGGATGAAAGGAGAAAAGACACTGAGGTGTAGTGGGAGTGAGGAAATGGATGGAGGGAAAAAGGAATGGAGAAATGCAGAGGTAACAAATAGAAAGGGATGGAGGGAGAGCAACATTGGCGTATGGTTGGGGAGTGTGAGGGAGGGAAGAGAGGAAGGATGAAGGTGGGAGCAATGGAAAGACAGAGCAATAATGGGAGGGATGACAGCTTGAGAGTGATGGACGGAGAGAAAAGGAAAAGAGTGAGGTAGAGCTGAAAAGACAAAAGTCACAAAAAGTGATTGGCATGTTGAGTGACTGACTGAGTGTTAAAGACAATTCAACATTTTTGGGAACTACACTTAATCACTTGCTTTCCAAAAGTGAAATGGGGAGAGTTCTACTATTCTAACCTCTGTGTGTTAAAGGAGCAGTGTGTAGAATTTAGGGGCGCTTAGTGGCCCCTAGTGGTGTGGATAGCAAAATTCCCTTTCATTTCATTTTTCAAGAGGTTTTTCCCAGGAGCCGAATCATCCACAGAGGTCTCTTCCTCTCCTTAACAAACAGACCAGGTGATTAAAACTGGTAAAAACACTAAATAAAGCAGTTTCCTGCTACAAATCAGTGTCTCCAGTGCTGTTCGACTCATTGCAGACTAGCCCAGCACCTGCTAATGCGTGCTCACCCATTTCTTTTCTGATAACTTAATGTGTGCTCACCTTTTTTCCGATCCAGATGATGTTCAGGAGGTTTTATCCAGAAGCCAAATTATCTGTAAAGGTCTTCTAATCGCCAGAACATTGCCATTATGAGGCTTCTACAGCCCAACTTATGTCACGTTCCCATGGATTCAGGGAGACAGTAAATGGCAAACTGGATATAATTTTAATAGACAAGAGCAAGATTGTAAAATTAGGTGAGCCTGGCAGAGAATACCAGCGGCAGTTAAAGTAGAGGGCATTGTTTAACTTTTTGCTGTCCTCTGGAATGGAACTGGATGTTTCATAGCTTCTTTACACAAGGAGAAAATATGGACGATCTAGACTGTAAGTGGGCATTACTAGAATAATGAGATAAAATAATAAACCTGGAAAAATTATATGTACTATATTTTATTCCATTCTTTGTAACCACTGTGACATCTCCATAGCAACATCTTTGTTTTTCCGTCCTGTCATTTTGTTGGAATTTATTTTTTCTGTACCACCCAGAAGGTGTTGGCTGTCTTCTATCTACCATTCAGACATGAAATTGATATTGATCTCATCTCACTCTGAAAGACAGCTATAAGCTATGTATTTCCCAAAATGGTGAACTATTCCTTTAAAGCTGACAGGTCTAGAACACTTCTTTTTTATAACTGTCAGGCAGACAGTAAAGCCATTTAAACCTCTCATCTGTAACCCCCTCTTAAATTCACATTTCTTTTCCAAACCCTTGTCTTTCACGCTGCTGTCACCACTCCCACCTGAAAGCATTTTACGACACATTTAGCTTCTATGCTAGAAAGCCTTCAATCTATTTCATCTGCTCATGCAAACTAGAATCAGATGTCTCACATCAGACAGACTTAAAGGATTTATCCACCTTCTAACTCTTCAAGGTAGTTAGTAAATACAGATCTGGATGGTTTGTTTTACATTCTCAACCCAACAGATTGTTTTACTGATTTACAATAATTTAGTCCATCAGAGAATTAAAGTTGTGTCCTTCACAAGAGACAGACAAATTGGACGACTGACAGACATAGAAAAGGTTCATTAATACTGTTCCCAGCAGATGCGGTCAGCATTGTCCTAAACTTCAACACATCATTAACTCTTATCAGCTAAATGCTCCCAGCTTTAACTTAAACAGTCCTCTTCATCTAATAGTCTCTTTAACTTTAGGCCTTAATTGTGTCCATAGCAGCTAATCGGGTGGCTGTAATAAGAGCTTGTGTATGGTCAAAATGGCCCACCACCGTCTCATGGTATAAAAACTTAACGATCATTATCATCAACCGCTTTCCATTCTCCGACTCCGCCTTTTCATCTCTCTCTTTAGATCCCTCCATCTCTCCCTCACTCTCTCGGCCTCTCTCAGTCGTTAAAGAGTTGCCCATTAACACAGTCCTTAGGTAGACTTATTAAGTTCACTTAACAGTTAATGCTCCATTCAGAGGATATTACCATTTAAAGGTCTGATTTGCTCTGTAATGTTTGATCATAGCAAAGACATCATTAGCCAGCATAATGAGCAACATTTAGACTCCAACTAACACAGAAGTTTGGGATTTCAGACATCTGTTGATGACTAAATTATTGAAGGACTTGCATGTGAGGCATTCATGGTAGCATTTGTTCTCCATGAGTTGTTTACTCAAATTTCGCTTTTGGGAAAAATAGAAGGCAAAACTTAGGACACCCACTACGCCTTAGTGACCCCAGTTAGTTAGTGTAAAGCTTCATTGAGTATTCAATGGACTTTATTGCGGAACATGTCATCTGAGCACGTGTAAAAACAAGCATTTACACCTTTCCAAATGGCCACTCTTGAAGATTGGTTAATATGATGTGTTCACTTGAACAAGTGGCAAGTTGGAATTCTTGAGTTCCCAGTTGGAAATTTCAACTGAAACCCCCCTGATGTCAGATTACTGAGGAGTCAGAGGAACCACTACGCATCAACAGTAGTAAAAGCTGTAAACAGCTGGTTGTACACATACCACTGTCCAACTTCTATCTGTGGACATATTGCCATAGCTACTGGTGCTGTATTGCTAACAATGGCTAACCTAGCTCAAACTAGCATAGTCTCTGTTTTCTGACATCTTGTACTGGAATGCGGTCAACCCAGGTGTGATACATTCCCAGCTCCAACTTCTGACTTCAGAGCTAAACAGAGGTCAACAAAAATAGCTTCGATGTTTTGGCACGATGACCTCCTCAAATGGGTATAATGGCCCAAACTTTTAAACAGTCTCTCCTCAAGGTCATTCATAGTGTTGCACTTGTTTGTTTATATGAAAAGTGACATAAGTAGTTGTTTAGAGAATGGAAAACAAGGGCTTGAGAGAGAAGTTCAAATCCTTTCTCAATATTGGTTGCTGTTACATAATAACAGCAACTGGCTGCATATCATGCCAACATGAAAGGACAGCTTTTTCCTTGGTGTCCAACTGTCCAAGTACCTTTATCTAACGACTCTGCAATAAGATCAAGTTGTGTGGCCAGCTTGGGCCCTTCTCTGTGGACTCTGAAATCCTGAACTTTGAGAAGGTGTGAATGTGAGCTGTTATTCTTTCCCAGCAAAATTAGTGTGTATATGCAAGTTTTCCAAATGCTGGAAAACCTGCTTAAAATAGGATATAGACTCCTTTCCCATTTCCAATTTCAAGAACATGCCAGAAAACAGGGTTAATCCACAGTAGAAAGCTGCATGGAAGCCAGTGAAAATGTCATGGTTATTACTTCTTTTTTAATATCTGTTACATATTCAGTCTCTCTTTCAAAATTGGCACTGACTAATTTGAAACAATGTTGAAGCGTTGCTTTGATAGAGATGGAATTTTGGCTGTGATGAAACAGAGTCACATAAGTTACCAATGGTTGAACTGGAAAGGGGCTAAAATGAGCAAAAGTATCACATCAGCTTTTACTCACTGTCCCTGGGAGTAAATGCCAGTTGCAACCTTTCCCATTAAAGACAATAGCCAGATGTTAGTGGGTGTTAGTGAGTTTTTGTCCAGTGAGAAAGGGGCTCATGTGTCACCCCTGTGGTAGTCTGGTGAGGGTGTACCCTGCCTTTGGCCCAATGTTGGCTGAGATCGGCTCCAGCTCCCCCGCGACCCTGAGTAGGATAAGCCATTTAAGATAATGGATAGAGTGAAACCTACACTGGCAGGTTTTGGCCAAATAATAATAAATGATTCTAATAAATGATTCTATATAAATGAAATAAAGCGCTGACTTAAATGAATACCTTAACCAGAAAAATTATTAGTTAGCTATACATTTAGTCCCCTCTGTCTTAGTGAGATACCTACCTGTAGTTCCCAATAAAAGCTAAGCTAATTGCTTTGAAAACAGTGAGGCAGACACACTGTTACTGGAATACAGGAGTGAAACCATGTTGCACTAGAAGTAAAAATGGTGACTCGCAAAAAGGTGTTGACTGCATGACCACACATATTGAGTCAATTAGTTTTCAGCCACAGAGCTCAGAAGAGGGCAGAGACGGTCACGGCAGGCCATAATATTTCAGGTCATGGTGGCTACTCCTGCTGTGAGGGAGCAATAGAAATACATACAAGCAAACCTGCCTGTTTTCCATGGTAACTGTGGAAAAAGGACTTCAGTCTCCTAGTTGGCTTCAGAACTGCCCTTGGTGGCTCTGGAAACCCTTCTTTTTGACTGAAGTACCATCCTGGTTGGCTCTAGCACCCTTGTTGGTTTTGGCACCACATGATAAACTATCATGCTCATATTTATTTAACTCATTATTGGTGTTTGCAGCTAACTTCAACCTAGGTGAAAATGCTACCTGAAATAACTTTTCTTTTCTGAGGAGCATTGAGGTAGAAAGTTTTGTAAAGTAGCAGCCTGTCCGTTCATTTGTATATTGATATAAATATTCATTGTTACACAACAAATAACTAAAAATCATGGAACTGCATTAAATCATAGACATTAAAACTCAGTTCTTCTCTATTTTAACTTCTATTACAACCCAATCATCAATAAAAATGTTGGCATTGTATGTTTCTGTAAACATATGTACATATGTATGTTTTTATGTAGCAGATATGTTGAAACTTAGTTTTTTTTTCACATCCTAACATCACTGAGGTTAATATACAAATGTAATATATTTGTACAATGCCAACATTCTCCTCTGGCAACAGGGCTGCTTATGAAATAAATCCATAAGAATATTATTCTGGGAGTTTGAATTTTAGGGTAGCCTCAATAAAGGTTTACACCTCCCAACAGACATCAGTATATTATTGATCAATTCTATAGGATATGAAATCAATCAAACTGCATCATATGCCTTCCTCCTTCCTCTCCCGCTCTGCCCTCCTCACCTCCCTGCAGTTCTCCCATGGATCACAGCATAATTAAAGAAACCAGCCAACAGATCCAATTTAAGATTACTGTCTATGAAGAATGTGTGCAGTAGCTGCTATAGCCCCCCCGCTACATTCACTCCCCTCAGTAACACCCCCAGAATGCCTATTATACAATCTGTGATCAGTGATAATAAACCTGGAGGAAATCGAACGCACTGCCACTGAGCAGACTATCTACTGTTTAAGAGTTAAACCAACACACCAGGCTACAATTTTCCTCTAAATATAAATGGTATCTGATCCAGTCACGACCTCCATGGCTGCTTTGAAAGATATGTCAGATTCACTCATGATTGATTTTTATATTTCTTGAATTGATTAATGTAAAAATAGGTGTTCTCTTGAGAGAGAACATAACCTTCTTCAAACCTCTTTAATTATAGTAATGGCATTATGAATTGGTAAGAGGATGTTGAGACATGAGTCTACATTAAATGGGTAATACAGTAATACATGATGGTCTGATTAGACTTTGTATGGCCAATAACAATTATTATATGATTGGACTAATATAGTGTGATTAGAATTAGCCATTCCAGCGTGATGACTAAGTAGTTTCTCCTCTTAAAACTGCACTAATCAATATTTCTGTATTAGCAATGGGTTAACTGCCTACATGTAATGTGAAAGAGGTTGCTCACAGAGATGAACCCACAGAAAACGATCACCAGCTCTAGTTCCCTTCAGCTCTACAGAGCTTTTAATTGTCTTTCAGCTCATTGTTTTGGATTTATGTCCAAAAACTTAACCGTTTTGGTTCATTCTCATGGCTGTTTCATCAACCCTGAGAGTGTTTCAGTAAAAAGCTCTGATAAACTCACTGTACATTACCTGCTCAGCAGCAAACAGCAGACGCAGTTAGAGACTAGCTGGTGAACATAATGGAACATTTAGTAGCTAGAGAGACAGGTATTTTCTCAGGAGTTGGCAGAGACCAAAAACTAAAAGAGAGTGAATGTTGGACTTACATTCAGCAGGTGGACAACAAGCATGACTCCAAATGAACAACAATGTTGCTTTGTGTCTGCTGGATGTGTTGCTAGGCTATTATACCATGGTCTGCATGAATAATCAATTCTGATTGCCT
>JAPZEB010000026.1:2065302-2076314 GCA_029783705.1 Chaetodon striatus | reverse complement strand
CTCCACCAATTTAACACATGAAGTTTAGTTTACTCGTCATGAGGAGCCCCATTCAGTCTGGAACAGCTGTTTTGTTTTGTGGCTCTGGAGGAGCTGCCATCAGGTTTGCCTGATCTTGGGCTTAAATACCATACATTTAGAACAGAAAGCCTGCACTGCAAATCTGAGGTGCGATGTGTGAAAGACAAGGACATTCTCAAGGCAAGGACAATCTAAATATAGGATCCATTGTTTTTAGAGTTAGACTCACACTAGGGGCAATTGCTTGAGTGTACCTTTACTGTAAAAGACAGACTATCCAGGACCATGCTCCTTAGTGAGTAATGCAAAGAAGCATGATGTCTTTAACCACATGCAGGTGATGCTGTACTTGACCAAGACTATGAAAAGCAGCCTGAAGAATAGAGTGCTGATTAAAGACGAGTGTTGCAATTTGCCAGTGCATTAATGCATCACATGTAAAGCATTATAAAGGCTCTTTGATGAAACAGCTGGGGGCCCACTATACACTCCTTGTGAGGTGGACCAGTCATTTGAAGCTGGGCATTAAAACATACTGGTCCGGTGCTTGTTCTGCCACAGACATCATCTAACAGGGCTACAACAGCACAGCAGTTACACACTGGTGTATACCAAAAGCCATAATCGTGTATTGATTGACAACATGTAGCAAATCAGATTCATAAACGGATATTATTTACTGTTATTCCCACACTTCTGTACAAATTGGGTGACAATATCTCATCTGTCTTGTACTTTTCTCTGTTTGCACCACATTTTTCAATGTGCTCTGGCAATGTGTTTAAATATGGTCACGCCAATAAAGCCTCATTGAATTGCATAGTCTTATTTTACACTTTACAAATAGATTATACACATAAATGTCCACGTCGATATATAATGTAATAAGATTGAGGCTTTCTCCCAAGACTGTATTTGGGTGGGACTTCACCAGAAGTTGTCATTTTAAGCCTGAAATTGATATGGGTGATCAAAAGTTGCTGTATTTATTATTTATTAGAATACTATTTACAGAACAATCTCAGGACTAAGCTTCAGATCATTTCTGATCACAAGAGTAAGAGAGTGAACACAGCTACCCAGATGAGGATTTTTCTTCATCACAAGCACTGATATTGCCAAAATTTATTTGGATGACACTTGTACGTGAAAAAAGTACATTGTCTGCCGAATACTTGTTTCATCATAATCATCTTCATAATTCTTCAGTTTGTTTGAAAATGTATGGGACCTTCACTGTTTAAGCCTCATTTATTCAGACAAGAACACAGTTCAGTAATGTCATATGTATAAACATAGATAAGCTGTTACTAGGCCCACCTATTACCAAGTTAATCGATGTTGTCAAGAACTAGAGCACTTTCCAAACTGGACCAATGAAAGTGTTCATTAGTGAGCTTTAATGTTGTTGGTAGGTAGATTAGGTTTTACCTTTAGACAGAGTCAATGACGTTGTTTCCAGTTTTTGAGTTAACTGAATTGAATTGAATGCCTTTATTGTTATAGTACTTTACAATACCACAAAATTAGGAGCGCCACTCCACCATGGTGCATACAATAAATACAACATAAAAAAGGAATCATAAATAAAACAATAACAATACAAAAGGAATATTGAAATAAAGTGCAACTGTTGATATGCAAGAGGTGGCAGTGGGTGGACTGAATTTGTGTAACTATGTTTCTTTAGTGAAATTATTATGTTTGGGAAGGAGCTATTTGTGAATCTGGTGGCTCTGGATTTGATGGACCTATAACATCTACCATAGGATAACTGGATGAAGCTAGCTCTTGCCTAATAGCATATTTCTTTTAAATGTTGAATTGCTCCTGCACCATGATGACTATCTTTCCCAATCCAGAACCAAGTGCTTTGAGTTGCCAAAACATAACCATAACACTCTCAATGAAGCTTTAGATGCCATTAGCAGATGTTGTGGGGAAAGAGCAGATATGCCTACTATGAACATTTTGCAACTTTGCAGACACATAAATTAAGAATGTGTCTTCATTACATTTATAAATGTAGAGAGATTATCCAAACAGCAATATATTTCTTTCAAATTTGTATTAGTAGAATATAAACCTAATTTTTTAGGAGACAGGGTTGCCTTTTTGAGTTGAGTTACAATTGACCTGCAGCAGTGTCCAGGTGTTTTTATTCATTCTGAAACACAATACAAATAAGATTGATCTCTCCAAACCTGAGTCCATAAAGAGACAGCTATCTGAAAAGACAATTCCTTGAAGATGTCTTACATCTAAGTGGTAAAATGTTAGACAATAGCAGAACATCTCAATATTGGCCAGCATCAATGTAAAAATAGCCATGTGCATATCGGCTATGAAAGCCTACCTATATCGGTTGAGCCCTGCAATGTGTGCTCAGTGAGCAGGATGGGAGTGTACTTGTGTGTCCATGCATGCGTGAGTGGACTGTCAGTAGTCACAGCAGTGCCAGTACTTCATATTCATGTCTCTCTCTCTCTCCCTCTGTCCCTTCGTCTCTCTTTCTTTCTTTCTTTCTTTCTCCCTGCGTCTCTCTCACCTGTTCATTTGTCGCTGCTTGACAGTTCTCATTATTGCCTTGGCACTAGCTCAGCATGTCCTGCCAAAGCAAGACACTGAAATGGAATTTGAGAAAGAGAGAGTGTGTGGGAGATTGTAAATGAAGAAAGGGAGGAAGATGCTGACAGAGAGAGAGAGAGAGAGAGAGAGAGAGAGAGAGAGAGAGAGAGAGAGAGAGAGAGAGAAATGAGAATTAGGAAAAGAAGGAGAATCAAATGAGAGAAAAGGGAAAAAAGACAAAGAAACAGGGAACAGTGTTAGAGAGCGAGGGATGCTGCAGCATAATTAAAAGTACTTAACTCTCGCCAGAATTACAATGAAGAAGCACAAACAACACTGACAAAGGTATTAACATGGACATGCATACCTCTACACAGAAAAACACCCACACTGACAACACGGCCACAACCGCTGAGCATCCAGAGGGCCACACTGTACACACCACAGTCTCATTCAAACACCAACATGACAGGAGCACAGGACTTTAATCTAACTAAAGGTGACTGCTCTGACACTGTCAGACATCGAGGTTAGCACCACTGAAGGCACAGACTGTCATTTACTCATTTATTGACTGTGACGTATACTTATCCAGGGATTGCCCATTGCAGTTGACGTCTCTGTCAGTGTTGCTCACTTCTTTTTCTGCTCATCCATGGTGGTGACTTTTTATTGTGTTTTTTTATTCAAAAACTTGGTGAGTTGTTGTAACGTTCCTTACACCCCAAAATGCAAGGTCCTTCTGTGAATGTAAAAGTGCTCACTGAATTACAGTCCGTTTCATTTTGTCCATGTTTGGTGACTAAAGGTATATGTTCATGAACAACACAAGGCGACATGAACATGACAGCTGCACCTTTGTGCAGTCCATGTATTCTAGAATGGACAAAACAAACATTGGCAGTAGATGGAGCCGTTTGCATTTTTGCGTTTGATAAAAAGTAAAAGGTAAAAGAGAACTTAACAATGACTCCAAAGGTGCAGAAGAAACATCTGATCGCATAATGTAAAATTCTGTTGTGTGCACAAGTAACATCAAGTAGAAGCTGAATATTGCACTTTGTAAAAACCCATTAAGATATTAAGGAGTTGAAATCAGTCCATTAACAGATTCTGAATGAGTTGTCAATTATTCCAAATTGCAATCATGAAGTGTTTTTAAATTAGCTTCAGCTCTACCTGGCTCATTCTCAATAGCAATGGCAGCCGTCAGTGTTGTAGTCAGGACCACCTAAACCAAGACCAAGTCCCAACCAAGACCAGAGTGTATAAAGACAGGGACAAGGGACGTCTTGTGCCAGCTGGGTTTGGCCTGCTGCTGGCAGGTCAACAACACACAACACTGTGAGCACACATTATTAAGAACACAGAATGCAAGAGAAAACAAAATCTGACATTAAAAGTACACAACATTCCTATACAGAAGACCCCAGTATTTGGACATTATAAAGGAATGTACAAAATAGCATGGATTTCAGTCTAATAGCAGCATAGATACCAGTAACAGCAGAGACACAATGACAATGCAAGGCAAAAAAAACTGACTCAAACAAAAGATTTCTGAAGTAGCATAAAGCCCATACAACTGGGACCAGACCTAGTATTCACTTTGACGGGTCCTGTGTGTGTGTGTGTGCGTGTGTGTGTTAATGTGTGTGTGTGTGTGTTTGCAAAGTAACACTAAACAAAGCAGAGGCTAGCTGTCAGAGTCTGACTGCTGCTGGTTATTTCCTCTGTGAGAACACACCATACGCTCACTGTATGCACACATATGCATACACATATGCATGAGGAGGATGCATTTACGAGGAGCTTAACTGTATTCTCAGCTCCCATGCTATACACGCACACACACACACACACTCACACTCACACTCAAAAAGGCTGTATTGATTATGATGAGTCCTTCATCCTTTCAGGTTATTAAATTATTGATCAGAGACAAAGACTTTTAATGGAATCCAAATGCCTTGGTGTGTGCGTGTGTGTAAACGTGTAGCTGTATTTGTGTATATGTGTGAGTAGATTTCTGGTGTGTGTGTTTGTGGATAGAGAGAGCTGAGAACACAGTTAAGCTCCAGTCGCCATCTCCGTGTTTACACTGCCTTTACTCCATCATCTCAATCTTGACTGATGACGCAAGCGTGAGCACACACACACACACACACACACACACACACACACGCAATTATACAATACACACAGAGGGGTTTGGATATATGACAGGATTGAACAATGGGGGAGCTGATCATTAACCCTTTTTCTGAGTTGGTTCATCCTTTGATAGTGTTTCTCCATTTCAGTTTGTCACTCATTCTCTTTATCTCTGTCTCTCTCTGTCTCTCTCTCTCTCTCTCTCACACACACACACCCACCAACAAACACACACACACACACACACACACACACACACACACACACACACACACACACACACTTTGTCGCTCTGTCTTGTCTCTTGCTGAGCTTCTCTCTTGTCTTGTCTGTCGTCCTGCTGGTTTCCCTATTGGCCAAGCCTCTTACGATCACATCAAAACAACTCTGAGATGATGATGCCACTTCACAGTCCAGGTAAGAAAAAGAAATCACATGTCAGAAGTGAACAGAATGCAAAAATCTGAAAGAACTGTAAACTTTCATGGAGGCTCTAGGTTTTCCCAATCTTTTTAAAACAGAAGGCCTACGTGGAAAGATGGAAAGATCATTTATTCAAAGCAGACTTTCACAATATTTACCATAATTTTCCTCAGGCTGTTCAACCAAGTTAGTTCAGGTGTGGAAGAGAAAGGGGCCTCGGGCTATTCTTGGATAAGGCAAGAGGCAAGACGGCTACACGCTGCTTAATTTGCTAGCTGGGTGGACTTCCTTTTCTCTGAGGGGGTAAAAACTAAATCAAATGTGCAATGAAAAACTCCAAACACTGCATTTCACTGCATTGGTAATTCTTAATAGGTGCAATATGCTTAATTACATTCTATTTTTGTATTCTATGGAATTTCGGTTTCAGCCTTCAGCTGAAATCAGCTACATGACAAAAAGCGTTGGAAGCTTGGCCATATTTGTATGCAACACATTCAATTTAAAGGTCCCATACTGTCAAATACTGTAGATATGTAACAGGTATCATACATTAGTTTAGAAGTATAGAGGGATAATTGTTTGGTCAGATGAAATAATATGTCTTTATGTATCCAGTACAGGAGTAGGTCCAGGATGTTTTTAACTTAGCTTAGTTTAGCTAGCACAAAGACTGTAGACAGACCTGATGCACTATATTTACCTTCCCATTTTATCTAAGTGTTATGTTCTCATGGCAAACACCATATTGTGCCATTAAAAATGAAACAAAAGTTCAGCCTACTGTCCCTTGCATGAACTAAAACTCTCAAAATGCAATAGAGTGCCCCAGAAATTAGTCCTATAACCTGGAAATGAGTTAGCATTTTAGCAGTCATGGTTCCCTCATCTCAAAGTCTGTGGGTTTTTTCGAATGGATTTTTGGTTTGATGCCTGTAATAAGATCTGTGGTTAACACAAGCTTAAGAGACTTTCATGTTTCGTTCTAACACATAAAATATTTTCGTAAACACCCCACTCGTGAATTCTGTAGGCCAACGTTAGCTTTTTACTTCTGAAGAGTGCAGTTAGGTTTCAAAAAAATCATGAAAGTGGTGTTTATTTGTTAAGATTGTCTTGCTGAACAAAAAGTGTAAGTATCATAAATGTTTGCTTGCCGCAGATCTTATTTTATGCAATAATCCAAAATTCAGTGGAAATATCTCATTGGCTTTTTGACAAGGGAAACAGGACGATGCTAACTTCTGTGCTGGCCCACAGAAAAATGAAACAAAACAGAAATGACAAGCATTCTATAGATTGTCTTAAATTAAAGATGCACGGCAATATCGCCGCACCATCAGTATCAGCTGATATTGGCTTTAAAATGAACTACTAGAATCTGCCAACAAGCATTTTTCTTAATTTGCACAATGAACGAATATTAAATACATTGTAAAGCATTGTATTACATGTCTCCATCTGCTGGCAGGCCATCATGGTCAGGGTATTGAATGACATTCTGCTCATGAGATTTTGATATATCATGTGTAAAATAATATACTTTTTGAGATACTGAGTCATGGCTGGAAGTATTGGTAAATTGGAATTGACTAAAATTGACCAAACACCGGAGTTAAAGTTGCACCAATCAATATTTTCAAATTAAGCATGGATCTTTATGTAATGTGAAAGTTGTCACTTGAGGTGTCAAACCCACACAGAGTTAGGACACCTCGGCTCTGCAGGCATTTTATCATCATTTTAATTAAAGCAAGTATTTCTGCATCTTTTTGTTAGTTTGTTCTGTTTTGGTTGGTTTACTTGTGTGGTAATTTATTGTCTTGTATCTGTGTCACTCCAATTTCGCCATGTGAAGCACTTTGGGCTGCATGTTTGTATGAAAGGAGCTACATAAATAAAGTTCAGTTGAGTTGCGTTTTGGTTTGTTTTCAAACCTTTCAGTGGAATAAATGAATAAAAAGCAGGCGCACACTGGCAATCTGAAATTTTTGCAGTGGGCCAGTCTTGTGAGGGCCATTATTTTTATTCTAGACGTGTACCCCTCCACAAAATTTGCCAAGTCTGTCGCTAACTCTCCTTGTCAGCTTGATCTGACCCAGTTGACAACAGTTACCATGAGTGTCAGTGTGTGGGTGAGCTACAGTTGTAGTGCCAGCTGACAAAGAGACGTGAGCTGACTTGACTGCAGTTTTATTTGGTTGTATTTAGAACGTGCCCTGGGAGTGACCAGGCACTTATGGGCATTGTGTTGGCTACGCTAACTACAACTGCTTGTTTCCACATAGGTCTGTGTATGTATGCAAGTCAACCAAAGTCCATTTATTTCTATGAGAATCTTTGTTATCTCTGATGTGTTTGCAAAATTCCTCTGTCCTTATTTTTTCCTGTTATTTGCCTCGAGTACATTAAAAAAAAAAAAAAAAAGAATTTCTACAGCAGATTTCGGACAGACCAAATGCATGGAAACAAATTAGCTAACAGATCGATGAATGTAATACAACTCTATTTATACATTTCAACAGCATATTTAGGTAGCTAGCTACCATTAGTAGCATGCTAACGGTACAACATATAGAGTGAATGCATAGGGGATCACTTACAACAAAATATTTCACAGTACTGGCTACATATTTAACAGACTAACCTTGTCACTTATGTGTCACTATGAATTATTGGTCTTATTGTTGTCTCTGTGCTACTCTGTGTACATATTTTATACGATTGGAAACCAAAACACTCAAAGTAACCTAAATTAACATTTTCATGCGTTGAGCAGAAAACAGAAAACAAAATTATGTGGAAATGAGGCTAAGGCATATACAGTAATATTGAGTGCTGCAGTGATGTTTAGTTGTAGGCCACCACGGAAATTAACATCACAGTGGTTCCCTTGACAAAACATTTTTCCATTGGATTTTGGAGTTATTGTAGAAAAAAAGGTCTGTGGCAGTTTATGATACTTAAATGTTTTGTTCAGCAACATAATCTACACTGATGAACTCCTATGATTTTTGAAGCTATGTAGTCTCATTTAACTACTTGTTAGCAACCGTTTTTTTCAAGACGGCTAAAAGCACCAAAACTCACGAGTTGGGTATTTACTAGCATATTTTATATGTAACAACAAAACATAAAAGTCTCTTAAGTTTGTGGGAACCCAAGGTGCTATTTCAGGCATCTAACTAAAAACCCATTGACCTTGAGATGAGAGAACCAGAGTGCTAAAATGCCAACTCATTTCTGGGGAAGGACTCATTCCTGCACCACTCTGTTTGATAGCTACCCCAGCAGTAAAAATTATTTGTTAAATACTTAGTCAGTGTATATCTAGTGTCCTCCTGTGGATAGAGTCTGCTGGTTCTAATTTAGTTCTGTGTTTAAACACTGTTGACTGTTTTGTAATATTTAAAATAATTCTGTAAAGCAGGCTAATTAGTCAAATTAAGTGTCAGGTGATCATTATATTAATCCAACTTTTAATTTTTGCTCTCTGCACACACAAACGTAGAGAGGAAAACCTTGTAATTAATTCACTGTTTTACATAGTTGTCTAAGTAACAATGCAAATTAAGAGATTGATTTTGTTTTTTTAATTAATGATTCATTGATCCACAAACATGTTGTGTCAGTTTGAGTTTGGTGTATCAAAGTGGAGCTGCTTGACAGTGGGTTCGCAGCTGCTTTATGTTGCCGGTCTGCCCCTGATGAAAAGAGTAATCTAGCGGCAGCTTCTCTAATGAAAATGAGATAAACTTTTAGCACATGCAGAATGTGTGGCTTCTGACTGTGAGAATTCCTGTAATTCTTAAGGTTTATCAGGTATGCTACCATGATCATATCCAATTATAGTCACTAAGTACTTTTACATGCACAGCAATGGTTATAACTTGACTGGGCCATTTAATTGGATCACTACCCTTGTCCCAGCAAGCAAGGGAGGGGAATCGATTTACTGTCCGAAGTATGTTTGATTTTGCTACCATAGGTGGCGATACACCCCCTTTCAGCTTGTTAGTACTGGACCTTTCTCTGATTGACCTATTACATTACAGACCAAACAATCGACAAACAAGTTAGCTAAGGATGGCTGGTGGCAAAATGGTACCATAAGCCCCTTTTCCACCAACATTCCCAGGAACTTTTATTACCAGGAATTTATTGATCTGGGTAAAAGAGTTCCTGGTAATCTGTGTGGTTTGTGTTTCCACTGCACCTCAAAGTGCCGGAAAATTTCAAATCAGGCTGATGACGTAGATGATTCAGCGTGTGCCCTATTATTTTGCTCCGCCAGCTTGTTGGCTGGTAGCGTGGTAACATTAGTGCTAGTACAGAGAGGAATTGTCTCAGCCAGCAGCTAAGTTTGAAAGTATTTTAAGATAAGAGTCAAACTAAGTCAGTCTACATACAGACAGCTGTCATTGGAGCTTATTAGTAACAATTCGCTGTTTAAACTTGTGCTGTTTAAATCAGCGTGTGAGACACAACATTTGTTGGTGGATGACAGACTGTGGACGGAGCATATTGAATATCACTGTCTATATGTTTACATGTTCATGCCAGCTGAACACATCTATTGATAAATTATTGGCTTCTTACTCGCTAAGGTTTAATTCCACTTACAGTAACGAGTGTAGCTGCCGTGAATAATTTTTGAGTTTGTTTCCACTGTGGCCACCACTCGGCTGTTCACCGGTTACCGTAGTGTGAAGGTGTGTGTGTGTGTGTGTGTGTGTGTGTGTGTGTGTGTTCAGTGCCAGCACAGAGCGCAGAGGAGAGGCTGCAGGATAATAATGAATTAAACCAAAATGTGTAAAAGTGTCGTTAAAAAAACTGTTTAGCCAGTTTAGGTCTGATTGACTGTATCCATGCAGGAGTAATTGGACTCCCAATCACATTATCTGAGTGTAGTTGTATGACTTTGAGAAATTTGATTTGGTACAATTTCAGTCGGACTACCACGTTAACATATATTTTAAAAGTCTGGTTTCAGTGGGACTAACGCAATAAATCAGTTTTATCTAATGTCATGTAAACATATTGACTGTACGTGAGTTCTTTAGAAACTGCTTTGGAAAAAAAAATTTAAAGGAAAAGAAAATATCAGTAGTTAAAAAAAAAATCGCAGCACTCAAACACTAAATTGATTAGCCATTGTCATGCACTGTTCTTACATTTTCCGATGAGAGGTAATGCACCAAAATTGGTACATGTCCGATTTAATGATGAGCCACAAAAAACAGGACTTTCCCCAGGAGACAAGTGCTCTAGCTACGTCCTTTTTTTTTCCCTAAACCTAACTTAAGTAACTTTACTTGCCTAAACCTAACCTCTGTAACTATTTGTTAATAGCATAAGTTTACGTTAAGAAGGTAAGTTCATTCTTGGGGAGCAAATTCGGGGGATATCACACATATATTTGTGCGTGCATTTTCATGGGAAATCATACAAACCGTAAGGATACCCTGAAATTTAATGTGAAATTACAAGAAAAATCAGATTTCCAGACATGTACTGCTTTACAACAGGGTGTGTCTTTACTTTGTCCTCAACAAAAGCTGTGTTTGCATGTGATACAGGCTTCTGGCACTGTAGGCCAAGCTGAGCTGTTGCAGAAGTTTTGGTGTGGACACAAGCCCATTGCTGAAAACACAAATTATTGTCGTCGTCTATTGTTGGAGCTATCTCTATGGACACTGCTGTCTGTCTTTCTGTAAAATCCTCCACCCTGCTGCTGTTTTTTTCATCTTTCTGTCTGTCTGTTTGGTTCTTGTGATGTCAGAGCTCGCCATGCCTCCTACTGTGCAGAGTTTGATTTTGAGACGGGAAATGATGCAAGTGAGAGC
>JAPZEB010000026.1:2054398-2065202 GCA_029783705.1 Chaetodon striatus | reverse complement strand
GTTATATACATTATCTGCCACCAATTTTGCTTCCCTCTCTGTTTTGATTACATACACACAGGAACAAAGCATGCTGAGACATAAACCGTATGCTTTAGATTTTCACATAGCATAGTAAAATGAAATACAGAGCTGAGGAGGAGGAGGTGGGAGAGTGTGAAAGATAGAGAGGCTCTTAGGTGAATTGTTTTGTTGGATTAATGTTGAGGATAAATAAAGAGAAATCCGAGGTGTCGGTGAGCTGTGATGAGCTCCATCACTCCACCGCCTTAATGAAATCACCCAGCTCTTCATATTTCACTCAGCCACACAATCTGATTAAGACCTCTTCCAAATATGGACACACACACATAAACACACACACTCATATGTGCGAGAAAGCACAGCTGTGTTGATCCGTATACACACACACACAGTCACACATCAAATATACAGACATATGGCCTGGAAAGAGGAATGAGGGGGAGGGAGGAAGAGGAGGAGGGGGGAGGCGCCGAGGAGAGGAACTGAGTGATGGGTTGATGTCCCAGGAAAACACATATGGACCCATCATGAAAACACAACCTGTATACCAGCTCCCCTGCGATGTGTCTACCATTCCTGCACGATGTAGATGTAGCAACTGTGCTCAGAGACATCACATTACAATAACATTGCTACTTTTCTCAAAGAAAAGAGCTGTAACAAATTTCAGTTTGAGTGCTGTTATTAGTTGTCAGTCAAGCAGAAAATAAGTCATTACTTTTGTTTTCACTATATCACATCTAAGATGATAGATTTTGATTTTTTTTTTTTCAAATTTATTTTCATCACCTGCTCTCAAAGAAAAGGGACTATTTTGTTTTCTTTGTGGTTATGGACAGATTTTGAGATATTTGGCCCCTGGATATGCACATGTAATGGGTGCCCACTCCTCTAACTACAAGAAAATAACCAACAAGACTAAAGGGCTGTCCATACCAAGAATAATAACTATAAATCATTCCAACTCAAGTAGAATGACACAATGTATCCTCATATGATGGTTTGTATGATATCCCACATGTGCACCCAACGAATGACGTGTCCTAAACGTATGGTTATGTATTTAACATAATCTTATGGAGATTGGGTTTAGGCAAGAAAAGTTACTGTGGTTGGGTTTAGAAAAAGAAACATGGTGAGGACGTATTTTCAAATGACCTTAAAAAGTTTACACAAAGTTTACAAGGTTCTGAACACCAGTCTACTGGGAAAAGTCCTGGGGGAAAGTCTGTGTTTTGTGACCCATCCACCACCCCAAACTGCCTCCTTAACAGACAACTCGCGACTGCGTCCATGTTTACTCCCATCAGCACATTGGTTACGTGATTACAGCCTGTGCACAAATTACTGGCTCATGAGTACGTGGGATACGTACAAATTTGGGTGCATTATTTTTCACAAGACAACATACAAACAGTGCATGAGAACAGTCTGAATGACAACAACAGTTATGAACACATTGAGAACACTTTCAGAGTGATTTGATTTATGATAGAAAAACTAAGAGCCAATCAAAATCCATCCAAATTTACAGGGTGTCACATTCAACGTGACAGATGACATTGCAGAGAGACTCATTTTAAAGTTTCAGAAAAACACACTAGTTTGATAGAATAAACTGTCTTTACAAAGACGCTTGGGCTCACCCTCTGAATCAGTGGTTAGGTGTCTGTTATCATTAACAGAGATGAGGATGTGATTATAAATAGCTTACACTAGCTGGGAGGCTATCTAGCATTACCTCAGGTAGCCTAATGACAACTATCTTGCCGTCTTTGAAGAGAATGAACCTCTCGTGGCTCTAAGCAATGCACAGCAGTAATAGATCATCAATATCCATTTTCCTCAGCTTCTGACACAGCCAGAGTGCGCAGGGCGTGCTTGGTGCAACTGTTTACAGAGCGCTATCATTCATCAATTTGAATGCTCACATTGTTGTTTTAGTTAGCATTGTTGGTTTGGACGGCCCTAAAGAGTGTACTACTGCATCTGCAGCCTGAAAGTAAAGCTCTGGATTTACCAGTATATCTTCCTACCATCACCTATGGTCATGCTGGGGATACAATCAGGTAGATAGTTTTTAATTAGAAAAGACCAACCTGTTCTCATTCTCAAGCTGTCATGCCCAAAGGGCATCCTTTAGTGTCTCTGTGATGCACAGCTAAAACACATTGTGACATGGGGTAAATGTAGGTTGTAATTAGGTTTAAGTATCAAAACTACTTTGTTAGTTTTAGGATAAAGATCATGTTTAAAATAGTATGTTTGCTATGCAAGATGACGTAAATGTGTCTTGTGGGTGATGTCAGTGTGTGATGACTGTATGTAAATTATGTAACATTACATTAAAACAACACTGACTTTTGGTTTGACATGGGAGATGGACTGTGATCTCCCAGGTGAAAGTCTGTTATGTTTGATACTTCCACCTCCCCTCTTTGGACTTTATTACTCTTTATGCAATGTCAGTTGCTTTCAGCATGAAGTTTTGGCCCAAATGGGTTTATACTGAAGCTTAGGTGAAAACCTGGTGCATCTCAAAAAGATGCTAAAGGGTGCCCCTGGTGTAGATATCACGTGCTGAGGCCATGACACACCGTCAGTATTCAGTGACCTGACAATAAGAACGGACTGAGAAGACTCATCGCTCTGAGGGTCAAAGAGTGGTGTTATGAGTATTTTTACCTTCTCTAACAAATTATTAGTGGCCAAGTCCAGACACTAGCTTGCACACAATAAGTATTTACAAAAGTTAAAGTTGGCCACATAAAAATGTAATTTTAATGATATATAACAACATACAATCTCTTGCTGGTGATGTTTTTTATCGTCATACCTTGCTGACCATCAAAGGACTGTTACTTGAATGTGCTGGATGAGCAGAGACAAAAGGTTTGACAGGAGATTTCTTGTCAAACAAAGCAGCTATTGGAACCCAATCCTAACAAAATGACTTGGATCACGATCAGAAGGAAAGAAACACAATTGAGTCATTCCCCTTTTGGCCCCTGGGCCTGTGCCTAGTAGGCCTGTTCTGTGATTCCTCCATGCTCTTTGTGTAAGTATTATCAATACTTGGATAAGAAATGGCCAAAAACCATGAGGTAAAATCTAAGGTTGTCCTCAGCCAAGGATAATGTCTCCCCAACATATCGATTGGTCCATGAGAAGGAAAAGAATGGTCATTTTTGTGTTCTTATTTAAGCCTGCAGCATTTGCGGTGATATTTTGATTGTATATCATTTTATTTCAGCTGAGACAGCTCATGACTTTTCTTAAACGTGTTCACTATTCATCATACTTTCTATGCTACAGTGCAAAGAGGACAGACTAACCTAAAACTATAGCTGACCAGCAAAAGCCCATGTTACCTGATCTGTTTCTATTCATTATTTCTGCTATTATTATGTCTTACACTCAACTCCTAAATGCTAGACATGTGTTTTTATTAATCAAATATTCATGTTTATAGAATTTATTATCTTCACAAGGCATAAGCTTGTTTTGGTCAAAAGTTTGGTCTCATTTGTAACCGGAGCACTTGTAGATTAATGCTGTACCTGTTAGGCATGATATGAAATTACTGTTGACCATTATGACTGTAAAGCCTCCTTTCCATCAAGCAGCCCGGTTCAGTTTAATTAGGATGGTTATTTTTGCATTTCCATTGTTAAAGGTTGTGGATGGTACTGATCCATACCATCGTGATTTTTCGTTTCCCTTTTGTTGGGGTACCTAGCACACTGATCCAATAATAAAGGTGGAGCTAGAAACACTGCAGTCTGAAGCAGTCATTCTTCCTATGGTGGAAAGTTTACGTACATTAGTCAACTATAACTATAAAAGGAAAGTAAGTTTTGCCTTTTCATCTTTAATTAACAGTTAGCAGCTATAGACTGATATAAAAAACATTTCATTAACCATGTTAACCTCAAACGCTTCTGGCAGCAGCTATCGGCTTTTAAGGGGGAATGTTTTCTTGCATGTTACTCAATGCATGAGTTGATGTTGTGAATCTATCAACATAGCTTAAATGTGAAAATGATAACTCTAACTATTCCATTTGTTTTTATTGTCTCTCTTGCATGACACATGCTTTATTGATAATTAGGTCTTCCAGTGCATAAAAAAAACATTTATGAATTTCAACTGGTTTATGCAAACTGTGAATATTGTATTTCCTTACTTGGAGTAGTAGTAGTAGCGGAGCAACCTTCCTGTACAGCACTACCTCCTGCACCACTACACCCCTGCTCTGCTCCAAACACTCCAGCCTGTTCTTTTTTGTGCTAAAACTGTTGTGCAACCCTGTTTCACGGATTATCAGCAAAGTATGGACGTTCCTCTGCATCAGTGGTAAAGAGGAAATACAGCAAGAGCTGGATGAAGCACTGACATGGCTATTATCATCTGGTCTGTCAAAAGTAGACGAGACTCGTAGCCTATTTTTAGCCTAACTTCAGCTCCTGTGGCCGCCAATAGAGATCTGCACTTTTTTAGTTAAATATCAAATGGGAAATAACCAGAACCGACTTTGGCAGAGTATGGTTTGGTCACGTCGGGTCTCATCAACCTGGTATTGAGCTGCAGATGGCAGGCTTCTTACCTGTCTGATGCTTTATGGCTTCATATGAAGGGATGAACCAGGCAAAGGGTGTTTTCCACAAAAAGCTAAAGGCGCTTGTAAAATGTGCTTTTCAAGATTTTTATGTGCCACTTCTTGTTTTAGATATAGATTTTTTGTCAACGGTATATCAATTAGAGGGTGACTCTTTGCTATCGCAGCTCCACTCTGTGATTTACACTGAAAGGACAGGAACATTTTCACATTAATACCTGCATAACACAGCTCTAAGATGGAGACAAGTGCCTTCCTGATGATATTGTTAATTTGTGAGAATTGGCTTGGCCAGCCAGAAACTCATTACCTGTTTTCAAGTTTAATCCATCCAGTCCAGTCTAGCTGCACTGCAGAGTCCACAATGCCATTAAAACAACAATAAAGCTCATCAATGAGCAGGAGAGAGAGACTGAGAGAGAGAGAGAGGAAGAGAAAGGGAGAGAATGATAAGCAGATGAAAGTGGATGGGAATGATAATGTTAAAATTTTAAAGATTTGAGATAAAATTGGAAAATTTAAGCTTAAAGTGTGATAAAAAAATATTGAAATTACCCTAAAACCTTCAAAGACAGATAGAGAGAGAAAAAAAAAAAAACAGGGTGGATATTGACATCCTGCAAGCTACCAACGTCAGAATGAGTTGGGCAGACATGAGATGAAGAGGCTGCAGACTGACTGACGGTCCTATCGCAGTCTACTCTTAGTTAGACTTAATGAGATGCTGTTGGACAGAAAAAGTCTGCTCAAAACCCATTTCTGACAGAATGACGTCCTCTGGAAATACACGAAACTCCCATCAAAAACAATCCCTGAGACATCATTCTACTTAAAAAAATCAGGTCTCCTTAATAGTCAGGTGCAGCACAGACCTCAACTGCATACATGAAGGAAACCTAGGAAATACAGAAATTGTTAATCAATTACTGATAAAAAGCATTTTTAAACTTATGACCTATCCAAACGTCACTAAATAATGTCATATGTAATCATCTTGGTAGAATAAATGCTGGATGTTTGATAACATTAGCAACTGTTTATTAACATGTTCACCATATTAACTGTATAGCTTACAATAGGTCATCTTCTTGCATTGCTTCCAAGTGGCCAAACAAGAAACCAGGATAGATTTAGTTCCTTTAGGTTGAGTTAAGCTGAGGTAAGGGAAAGATTGGAGTCATGGTTTAAAAACTGAATACTGGTAGAAAGCTATTTTAATTTGCTTCTAAATTGAGGCTAAGGTTAAAAGGATAGTTGGGGATTTTTGAAGTGGGGCCGTATGACGTACATATCTACAGTATAGTCAGTGTATTACCTTCAGTAGATGGTGCTCGCCGCACCCCTAGTTTGCAATAACAGGCAGCAGTCCCACTCAGCAATACATTTCTGTGGACAGGGGTTGACATTAAAACGTATTTCAGCCACTTTTAAAAAGGCCTGGCGGCATGGTGGTGCAGTGATTAGCATTGTTGCTTCATAGCAAGAGGGCTCCTGATTCAAACCAGGGTGAAGGGTTTGAACCCCTGGTGGGGAAGTCCTTCTGTGTGGAGTTTGCCTGTTCTCCCTGTGTCAGCATGGGTTTTCTCCGGGTACTCCGGCTTCCTCCCATAATCCAAAGACATGCAGGTTGGGGATAGGTTAATGGTGACTCTAAATTGGCCGTAGGTGTGAATGTTAGTGTGAATGGTTGTCTGTCTCTATGTGTCAGCCCTGTGATAGCTGGGCGACCTGTCCAGGGTGTACCCTGCCTCTCGCCCAATGTCAGCTGGGATAACCTTTAGCCCCCCCTGTGACCCCTACCAGGATGAGCTGTTGAAAATGAATGAATGAATAAAAAAGGCCCACTGAAAGAAATCGATATAACGCTAAGTGGACACTGTATTGAGGATTTTTTTTATCGTCAGACAGCCCTTTTCTTTGGCACTGTGCTGCCACTGCTGCCCACTGTATTCCTGTGCAGGTCTTCTGTTCAGGTCAGACTGTCAGTGGTTTATGGAAGTCATGGCAAACACTAAAAAGTAAAACTAAGTGATTTTGATAGCGATGACAAAGTGCTGTTCACTGTGGAGATAAGAGGAGACCTTTATGAACCAGAGTATAGAGAAGAAAAATTCTTGCAGAGGCAGGCTGAATGGAAACTTCTGTGGAAACTGAAGGCCCAGAGTGAGCAGAGGCAAACTGTGAATGCATGATCACATACCCTCCATGCTTGACTGAATGCCGTTGTCTTGCGGACCTTCTTAAATTTTCCAAAGATAAGCTGGAAAAAACAACCCGAACAAGAAGGCCCTAATGATGAGCTGTCCTCAAAGTAACTTCAGTTTTGAGCTCTCAGTACATGTTACTGTATAATGACTGATTATTAGACAACCAAAGTTTCATGGGCTATGTTTACCTTATCAACGTATTTGTGTTAGCTGTTTGTAGAGGCAAACTATCTGGAATCACACACTCTACAGCCACTGGTATAACTTAATGTGTCAACGGTAGCCTTATGTAACTTTAACAGAGTAACAGAGGACTACAATGAGCTGCAGCACAGTAATACAGAAGTTTTGTCGTTGAGAAAATAAAGTGCCAAAGAAAAGGGCTGTCTGACTGTCAGGTAAAGCGGTGAAAAATTCCACTTAGACTGATACTGACTTTTTTTAGGTGGGCCTCTTTTAAGGTAGCTAAAATGTGTTTTGATGTCAACCCTCGTCCACAGCATTGTAGCGCTGTGCCTTTCTGGTAGGATCGCCACCTATAATGCACTGACTACAGATGTAGCTATAGATATAGGTATAGATATAGATTAGGACCTCATACAAAATCCCAAACTATTCTTTTATGGGGAAACACAAATCAATAGGGGAACAGACTGTGGCACAACAGCAGGATGTGAATTGCAGTTAGACCCTTGACCTTGACCTCCGCCATACAGGGTTTTAGGAGATCATCTGCATCCACCAAATTTGCCTCTGAAAAAGAAGGCTGTATGTTTATTTGTAACACCAGCAGCCTCAAACAATCACCACTGAAAAGCTCTTTATTGGGAACATTTGAAATTTCTGTGTGTAAAATTTGCTCAAGATATTTAAGTTCCCCAGGGGATCAAATTAAATGAATCTGATGACCCCATGAGTGTTCATCAACCACCGGTACTTGGGTGCTTTTAGCAGCTCATCTGTGGCTTGCAGAAATGTACAATGTGATTTTTTTTGTGGCAACTAGGTTGTGAGGTTGTCATGGATACAAATAAAGTATCTCAAAGAAAACTAGCAAGGTCTCTGTTTCATTGACTGGGTATATTCATTCTCATGTGGAGATAAACAAGGAGTTTGGAGTTTCCTGATCAACTGTCAACTTTGCAAGTTAAGTTATAGGTCAAAATATCCTCAAACAATAGTTCATATGATATCCTATGAAACAGTTTGTACCATATCCAATGAATTTACAGCCCACAAATGACAATACATCTTTAAGGCAAAGTTACATAATTAATGGAAAGATATGAAGATTAGGCAAAACATCAGTTTCCCAGTTTTGTGACCCATCCACCACTCCAGCCTGCCTCCTAAGCCGATTGCTCGGGACCACTTCCTTCTTTACTCCTGTCAACACATTAATCATATGACTGCAGCCTTCCACAATACATGGGTATGCACAAATTTCTGTGCTTTACTTGATAGAAAAATGTACGAACAGGGCAGGATATCATTATGAAAGCTGCTGAGAACATTCATGTTCCTCAGAAGATGTACCACTCAGAGCTTTTTGTTTGTATTATCTTTGTTGCTGCACTTCTGGTAAGTGTCTAAGAGAACGCTATATGATCATCTTATTCTGTATGCGACACATTTGTGTTGTAGGTGTAATGAAGTTCACATCCTCTAGGGGCTGCTAGTCGGGCTCTAGACTTTTAGTCTTGTTTATTTATTATTATTGATATCCTATTATGAACTGTAATGCATTCTGTGGGTATCAGTCAATTCCATTTCATTGCTTTTTGCAGACTGGAGCTGAATTAGAATTGGGGAGAGGTAGACGGGGGAGGTAAGGGGATGAGTGGGGTTGATGGGGGTGTACAGCTCCATTAAGACAACAGTTAAAGTAGTGGTGACTACAGAGCAGAGAGGAGACAGCTCTGACCAAGAATTATTAGTCAGCAGCACACTACTCAGCACTGAGGACAGGGCCAGGGTCTCTTTGTACTACGCTCCAGTACACGAGACGACGTGCTCCATCCCTGTGCCAAAACACAGCTGTAGTTGTTCTTGGCAATCAGGCCTCTCTACCTGTGGTGGTGGCGTTTTTCCAGCCCTGATGAAGACAATGACGTTTCAGCTGTGGTGATGAAGATTCTACCTGCAGTGACGACACCCCTGCCCAGGCTAAGAAGGAATCACACTGTGAGAATTGCATTTCCACCTGACTGACTCTGGCAGATTCCATCACAGTACGTGCTGTTTGCATTTAAAGCTCGCATTAATGGGCTTTTTCTTATCTGGGTGAGATATTCCCTTACATGGATTACATATTAATAGCAGGTTAAAAACATAACCTAGCAACTCTTTCCCTCACTTTCCGCCTCATATCACTTTTCTTTCTTTGCATCTCTCCGGGCTCAAACACAGTGGGCCATCAGCCCTTAATGATGAAGGACAAAACCTACTGCTGTGCACTTCAGCTACTGCTATATTGTTCTGATACTGTAATGAGACTGAACGAGCAGTGTGTGTGTGCTTTTGTGTTGCGTTATCGTTGTCTAATGGTTAGACTTAAGGGCTCAGATGAAGATTCAATTACTGTGGCCTGTTGTTGTTCACAGCCCATGGCTACACACACACAATGAGGCCCACACACACTCACACAGCAGCATGGATCTATACACTGTCACAAGATTGCCCACACACACTTCATATAATGCCCATAGTTCATTGACTCAATGAAATTTGAATGCCCTCAACACGCAGATAAACAAGCGTGCACGCACACACTCACAACACACTCGACAACAAAGTCATTTGAGAACCCTGAAGGAGCAATATCCAAATCTGCCAAAGAGAAAAGAATGATAATTCTATTGAGAGTCAATCTCGGGGCGTTTTGTGATTATGGTTATTTATTTGGAGCCGCGCGGTACAGTCAGCGTCAGAACGAACGCAAATATCGATCTCTTTTAGGATATGAAAACACCTGCAGGCCTCAAATCATTCCTCGCAGTCTCTCTCCACAACACTCATTCATTGGCTCCATCTCAACTTCTCTCGCCCTCCTCCTCCTCCACCAGCACTTTAGTTTCACTTGCTCTTTACCGCCCTCTCATCTTCTTTCAAGATGGGTCATCTGAGGAAAAAAAGAACATTTGCCACTTGTGTTTAGACAGTTGTTTGTGTGGTGTCCGTGTGGATCACTTTTGGAACTTGTTCTCCCTCCTACCTCTGCAAAAAACAGCAGCCAAAGACAAAAAGCAGTGAAAGGAGTGAGCTTTAATGTTTTTCCTTAATGAACACAGCCGCAGTGAGGCCTAAAGACAGCAGTCTGAGAGTTCTGTCAATCCATCTGTCCATCTGTCTACTTTGTTCCAGATCAAGGTACTCCAACAACTATCTGGCCAGTTTCCTATACAATTTGCAGTGAATAATAGTGGTCTTCAGAGAATGATTCATTGTATTTTTGGTCAACTTAAATTTGTGTTTCACACTATCAACAGGCCATATGTATGAAAGCAAGTAAGTAAGTATTCAAGTCTTAACAACCACTTAATTGAACTTAAAACACGGGTGAATTCATAGCATTGGAATATTTACTTTGAAAACCATGTATCTCAATTTATTTGGGGCAGCTGTGGCTCAGAGTGCATCATACACCAGTCGGCCTACGGGTTCCATCACCGGCTCCTCCAGTCAGCATGTTGAGAAAGATACTGAACCCTTGCTCCCACATGTAAATGGTTACCGAGTAGCAGGTGGCACCTTGTATGGTAGGGTCAGCCATGTGTGTGAATAGGTGAATGTGATTCTGTAGTATAAAAGAGGTTTGATAGGTCAGAAGATTATATAGGCACAACACAAGCACAGTCCATTTACCATTTGTTCTTTTAATTAAAATAATTATTTTTCTTAATTTGAAATCTTAATAGCTGAATTTGGATATTTTATTTTTAGTGTTCAGGAATTC
>JAPZEB010000026.1:2039468-2054298 GCA_029783705.1 Chaetodon striatus | reverse complement strand
TTTTTAGTGTTCAGGAATTCAGACCCAAAAATTCAAGTTTTAGATCTTAAAACAAACATACAGACAAAAAAAAACAAACATTCAGGTTGCTCAAATTTAATTGGTACAGTTAAAATACAGATCTAAAACTCTAAGTGAAGTAAAAGATAGGCATTTGAGCCTAAAGGCTTTCAAACCCACTTCTGACCTGATCCAAGAAAGTGGCTTGAAAACTGAATCCCAAAGTTGACTACCAGAGAGAAAGATGAGACTCCAATAATTCGTCCAGTTGATGCTGTTTATGTGTAGTTAATTGTAGATACATAGCCTGGATGTTGCTTACAGACATGCATCTTTGGTAGCTATTTTAAATATCTGGACTTGAATTTTTGGGTTAAGATTTGACCAATACAATTTGAGCAACCTGAATGTATTTGAACCTGAATTTTTGAATCTGAATTTGTGAACACAAAGGAAAATATATTTAAATTCAGCTTTAGAAATTGCACGTCAAGAAATTTCATATTTTTACTTCAAAGAGGTGAAGTCAAAGTAAATTAATTCTGATACATGGTCTTCAGTGTAAAATATTTAATTGCTATGAATTCTGTGATGTTTAAATTTCAGCATTAAGTATTCAAATGCTGTTGAAGTTCAAAATTTTGTGTCTCATGTTTGCTTCCATTCCAGTGTTCCCCTTTGTTTCATGACAGACAGGGTATGTGGAAAACTACCAGTCTCAGTGGATATTCATGGTTCCAAGTCCTGGAAGATTAACTAATTGTGGTGACCCCCTAACATTTCCTATTTTATCACTCTTAAGACATTTCCACTGTATTTTAATTTATATCAAAGGGAGTTAAATGAGATCCTTCAATGAGACAGACCAAATAATTATCACTCAACATTTAAGATGTACAGATTTTTTTTTAACATCTTTGAATGTAATGTTGAGGTTTTGTAGCATTCCTATGATGTGGTCTTGCAGCCCAGGCAGCTATTTTCAGCTCTGATAAACCCACTGTACACTATCTGCTCAGCACCCAACAGTAAACAGATAGAGACTATAGAACACAGTGGAGCATTTAGCAGCTAAAGCAGATAAAGAGTCAAAAATAGAACACAGAGAAAAGTGAATTTTGGACCTGTTATGCATTTAGAAACATAGCTTTGCCATGGAGTTTCTCTAGCACAGCCATGGTCCTCTGAGGAAAAACCCTTTTAAATTTGATGTTTCCAGGACCTGTATGCTTGTAAATTTCTTTTGTTAAACCAGCCCAACTCAGTTCAACACTAGTGAAGTTTTGTCCAGCCCAGTGCATTTCTGTCAGGTCAGTCCTTTTAAATTCAGTCTCCAGTTCATTCCTGTCCAACCCAGTCTGGTCCGGTTGTGCAATCCATTCAAGCAGCAGTTCAGTCATGTCTAGTCTTGTTGAGTCTAAAACAGCAGAAATTCAAACAGACATTCACAAAGGAAAAGCAGTGGAATATAGATCAATAAAGCAATAGCAATAAAGTGAGAGCAATAAAGAGAGACAGAACTGACAAAGAGGACTGGGTGGTGGTGGTGCGATGAGGCGGAGGAGGAGGAGGAGAATGTTTGATGAACAAAAGTGTATTTGTGCTACTCTAAGTTCAGGAGTCAAGTAGACGATCTGTAGTGGACGTGAGTGATAAAATAAAAGCGATCATCAGCATGGAAAGAAGTGTTTATGAATTATTTACAGGTTCAGGGGATTTACAGTATATGCCAGCTGACTTAGCTAAGGACCCGCTTCCTCTCCATCTCATTATTTACTCATCCCATCTTCCACTCTGTTTGACCCACACCCCTTTACACACACACTCTGCCTGTCGACGTATATAACATCACTTTCATCTTTTTATGGTCTCTTTATGCCTTCCCCAATAATTTTTTTGTCTGTCTCCACTTCATCTCTTACTCATCTTCCATCCATCTGTTTGTCCTAGATTTTTTCCACTAATCTCCTCCTGTCTGTCTGCATTCCCTCTGTTACCTTCATATCCTGTCTTTGTCTGTCTTTTCCTTCACCCTCTCCCTATCATCTTTCTGTGATAGATTGTTCTGCCGGTCATGTTGGTAATTAACTTCACGTCAATCTAAATTTTTTTAAACTGCACACTGTGCTTTTTTAACCACACTAGTTGCTTTAAAATTGGCAGTCCAACATTCACAGTCCCCAGAAGATCCATTTTACAGACATGGTGGTGCTAGAAGTCAAGTGATCACCATAAACATTTTTGCCCAAGAGGACAACATTTTTGGCTATAAGGGAATATTTTGAAAATTACCAGAGAGATTATTACAGTTAAAATCTGATAAAAGACCAGATAAACCAGATAAACCAGATAAAAGCCTCATTGACATTAAAAATCTCGTTTTTAAGAGGGACCTGGCCAAGAGGGCAGCATGAAACATTGTCACAAGTTACAACAAGGAAAATAAACATATACAACTGTCACACATAACAAATGATTAAGAACCACAGTATGCAATTAACATGAGATACAGGAGGTCAGGACAAGAATAAATATGATTTGGGTACAATTTCTAAAATGATTTAGGAACAGTCACATTGAGTAAAGGAGCGAATTCCTCGATCCTTTAAAATCAACTTAAATTCCCCCACAGTGATCAGCAGAATAAAATGTCTGGACAACTCCTGGATGGACTGCTATGAAATTTCAGACTTAAATTCATGTTCCCCACAGGATGAGTGGTACTAACTTTGATGATTCTGACTTTCATGTGGTGCCATTATCAGGAAAAAAAAAAAAGTCCAGTGCTTTGGTGAACATGGCATGGCCTTTTAAACATCAGCATGTCAACGTTGTTATTGTGAGCATGTTAGCATTACATTTTATTTAGCCAGTAAGGTCCCATTGAGATACAAGATCTCTTCTTTCAGGGAGTCCTTGACAAGACTGTAATTGCACAATCAGAATTGTCAGTTTCACTTAAAAAAAAAAGAACTGTTGCATAGTTTATACATTCAATACATTAAACCAATATCAATGTATCCTCATCAAGTGATATCCAACTAATAAATGCCCCATGAATGACAGTCTGTACTATACACAAAGTTACGAAGGTTAGGTTTTTAGGTTGAGGAAAAGAAACGTGGTGACAAAGTATCTTAAAATAAATCAAAGTTCACTTGGTTTCAAACTGGACACACACACTAGTCTCCTGGGGGAAAGTCCTGTGTAGTTTTGACACATCCACCTCCCAAACCTGCTCCAGATGTGGACTTCCGGTCTTTATACCACTTTCTTATTCACTCCTGTTAGTACATTGGTCACATGGTCACAGCTTTCCTTAATACATGGGTTAATCCGAATTGCTGGCTCATAATTAATTATGGTGCATTACTTTTTGTAGGTATATGTAGGAACAGTGCATGAGACCAGCCTGTAGCATCCTGATTATAATTGTTTCTGTAGCTTTCATTGTCTTTTCATAGGCTTTTAACAAGGAAGTAGCATACTGTGAATCACAGCTGAGCTGACGATGGTGCTCTCAGTCACCAGTGAGAAGCTACACTGCTAAAAGCTACTGATCGGTCACTGACAACAGTGATTCAGTATAGTCAGTTCACTTTGTAGATGTGAAGATAAAGATTCATTCGTGCATGTACTGAACACTCTTAGTGCCCATAAATCCTTAAATTTCCTCCAAGCTCACTGCTGCTATGCTGAAACCCACACCAAGTATGGAATATGTTGTGAAATGTTGCAATTTGGGGACAAAATTTGATCCTATAACAAAGCCAGGGAGAGCTATTCTAAAATGGACGACTTGCATCCCAGCAAGCAAACAAAGATAGGAAAGTGTGAGAGTATGTCGTCTGCTCTAAGCCCCCCTGCCACAATGATCCCTTCACACTGCCTCATGATTTAAGACTGGGAGATAACACACCAGATGCTCTCCTGTGGGGAAAAACTCTGCCACAAGAAAGGAATGGCATCAAAGGAATCAATGAAGTTTGGATTAAATAATGCATTCTACATGTAACTTTAAATAACCTGCTGTATGGTAGTTATTCAGATACAGAATTTAGATTCAGAGAAACTTTAGTGTCCATCACAAAGTGTGGGAAGTTAGTGTTTGATGTGACACATAGAACACACATCTTAGCAAAAGACATACAGATATTAAATAAAAATTCAATGATTAAAATAGTAGCAATGTATATTGTGGGTGTTTATGTCTATTGTAGTACTGTTTATAATGTTAATGGAAGTTGGAATCAAATGTCTTAGCCTTGGTTCTTGATAAGCTTAATTACTTTTGTTCATTGTTTTTGTTTCCAAGCAACAAATGAACTTGTGGCCATCGAGATGATATTTGAGTGCACAGCCTTCAGACAATTCTTGTATGCTAAAGCTGTAAAACAGTTTAAACAGCCTAAGGTTCCTAACTTTGTTCACAAATCTGGCCAGTAAAAGACAAATCTTTGCAGGTTAACCAGCCTTATTTATCCATCCTCTGCCTGTGCCACCAGCAAGCTCAACTGCTGTTCCTCAACAACAGCCATTCACCCCTTTTCAACAGTCATGTGCTGGCTTGGTTTGGTGTGGTTTGGGCCATCAGCCCAGTGCAGCAGGAGTTTGCATGAGTTTGCAAAAGTCCCTTGTTATTTTGTTATGTAAAAACCTTTATCGTGAAGCACCAAAATAAGGAAATGTTGAGTATTTCAAGCAGCAACTTCACACAACTAAGAGCTTACATCAAACAATAAAATAAAATAAAGCAGATATTTAAAGTAAAAACAAGATGCAGGAGAGAAACTAAACTCCGAACCACAGAGATTCAGTTAGAAACTACAAAAGTACTGAGAGCTGAACACACAGAGACCTTTATCTCTCTGGTCTCATGAGGACAGATGTGAGTAGAGTCTTGCAACACACATGCTTGTTTAAGGGAGAGAAGCAGGGTTGTCAGGGTTGTCAGTGTTGGCTGTGGTCGGCGACATGTCGCTGCTACCTGCTTGAGGGCAGGCAACTCAGCTTTTGGATGCACTCCAGAGAGTGACAGTGGAAAAGGCCCAATTTACTATTGTCTATCAGCTTTGCAGTATTTTAACCCTAGCTCTTCTCACATCCAGTGACAGATCAAAAATTGCTTAAGTTACTGTGGGATACTCTTTTCCCACTAAAATTAGTGCATGTTTTTTAAATGTGGTAAAATCCATTTAAAATAGGTAATAGACTGCTGTCCCATTGCCAGAAGTGCACTAACTGAGTTTTTTTTATTTTGTTTTGTTTTGTTTGTTTGTTTGTTTGTTTTCTGGTGTGTCACGTTTGACGGAATGCACAGGCAGGAAAACAGGTTAATAAACAGTAGAACACAGCATGAAGGCCAGTGAAAATATTACAGTGGTTACTTTTGGTTTTTATCTGTTACTTATTAAATCTCTCTGTCAAACTTGGTGCAGATTAAATTTTCAATGATGTTTGAGCGGGTGTTGTATTTCCATCACTGCCGATTGAAGCTGATCAGAGCTGGAGCTGATAAATACTTGTGACTACTGCAGACTCATTTGTCCAGAGAGTGAATGCCTATTGTAACCTTTCCCACTAAATACAGAAGCCAGACGTTTGCGGGTGTTAGTGGGGTTTTTTTGTGCTGTGGCAAAGGGGCTGTAGAGACATGCTTCAGGCCTCTTCGGATAGTGATCTGTTCGTTGTGCATTTATTAATACTTTGCACTAGCTATCTTTTCCCTGTGTTCTGAATTATCCCTTGGCTGCCTGCCTTCCTGCTTCCTTGCCTGCTAACCCCTGTGCAGTGCAAGCCTGCCCACGTTCTTCTGCCCAATTGGTCGTGCCATTCCTCTTGGCCCTCCTGTTGTCTGTCATCACCAGCCATCCCATCTCAGTGATGTTGCTAGGTATGCATCCTGCATTGCTGGTGCATTAAAATCCAATTAAACTCACTATCAGCACATCCAGGGGGACGCATCTTCCAATTTTTTCCCTGAAATTCTAAATTGTGAATAACAAATCCATGTTGAAAACATAGAGACAGTGGCATGGCATAACTTTTTCACCTGGTGAGGATACAACCTTAGAGGTCGCTCTGTGCATCTGTTTATTTGTAATTTTAAATGTAAGTATTTTAAAAGAATTTCTCATGGCACATGTGTGATGTGTTGGTGTTTTTGTTCCAGTGCTCCACACAGATCTGACACCTACCCACCCTCCCACCTGCTTTCATCCCTGGCTCTCTGAAGCGCTGTGCACCATTGTTGCCTGGCAAAGGCGATGGTGTCAGCAGTACAGAGGTCCACCTGTAGACAATAATGAATTAAAATCAATTATATTTTTAGGTTCATAAAATGTATCTGAATTCACAAATATGTAGGATATTACCACAGACATTCTTGTAATCTTAAGTCACAATGTCCACTGTGGACACAAAGCAGATGCTTTACTATTCAGGGGAGGCGCCTGTAAAAACCTATACACATCACTGCCATCTAACTCCTAGTGTGTTCTGTTCTGGGTTCACTTTTTAAACTAAAACCTGACAGTGACATGTTATATGAAGATGCAGTAACCTGCATATATTTCTCAACAGTCTCATCTATATCCTTTGTCACCTCAATCCTGTACTGTGTCCCGTCAGTCTTTGTCCTTACTTTCTGCCATTTTTGTTTCTTATCCTCTTTCTTTCTTTTCCCTTTTTTAATGGTAACATTTTTTGGTAGTGGCACAAATACAGCATTAAAATGCATCATAAGTACATAGTGAGTCCCTGATAAGGATTATAATCACAATGCATAATGGGACATCACTATTGTAGCAAATGAAATGTAATTTTCTGATCTTTGCCTGATAATTGTAGTGTAACAAAAGTCAGCGTGTTTCTAATGGCTCCTAATCTGCTGTTATTACATCACAGTGCACTTGAGTAAAAGCGATTGGTAATTTCTTCTTTGAGAAAGCACAAGATCTAAGAGGGCCAGCGAGGGTACAAGCAGCTGCAAAATGTGGGGATCCCAGATCCTGAGATGAAAAGACAACCCAGCATGAAGATTACAGTAGCCATTTCTTTTGTGTTACTCCAGGCTAATAGAGCTCAGCACTCCTAACACTTGGCAAGGCTTGCAAAAGCACTGCTTGTTGTAAAGCTTTTTAAAGCAGCGTTGGAGATGTTGGAAGGCATATTAATTCCCTTTTATCTTAGCTGGCCAAGCAATTTCCCGCTGCTTCCAGTCTTTGTGCTAAGCTAGGCTAAGCGGGTCCTGGATCTATTTCTGTACTGGACATGCAGAGATGAAGCTGATATTGATCTTCTCATCTGACTCTGGGTTAGTAAGTCCATGTTGCTACCCATGTGGATAGCCTTTTGCAGCACAATACAACATCAGGCAATCAAGAGTGGTACATTACAGGACTGTACCATACTAAAGGCAATTTTGAAGTACTTGTACTTCACTTGAGTAGTACCACCTCTACTCCGCTACATTTAAGAGCAACAGATTGTACTTTTTTCTCCACTACATTTATCTGACAGCTACAGTGGCATGCATAAGTTTGGGCACCCCCGGTCAAAATTTCATTTGCTCTAAATAGTTAAGTGAGTAGAAGATAAACTGATCTCCAAAAAGGCGTAAAGTTAAAGATGAAACATGCTTTCCAACATTTTAAGCAAGATTTGTGTCTTAATTTTTGTTTTGTACAATTCTAGAGTGATTATAATGAAAGGAGCACCATGCAAAGGTTTGGGCACCCCAAGACATTTTAGCTCTCAGACAGCTTTCACTATGGTCTCACACCATAACTAACTTGTTAGGGCTCTGGCTTGTTTACAATCATGTTAGGAAAGGCTAGGTGATGTAAATTTCAAAGCTTTATGAATTCTCTGACTCCTGACACCTTGTTCTGTCGGTCAGAAGCCATGGGCTCCTCTAAACAGCTGCCTAGCTCTCTGAAAAGTAAAATAACTGATGCCCACAAAACAGGAGAAGGCTATAAGAAGATAGCAAAGTGTTTTCATGCAGCTGTTTCCTCAGTTTGTAATTCAATTAAGAAATGGCAGTTGACAGGAACTGTCACGGTCAAGTTGAGGTTTGGAAGACCAAGAAAACTGGTAGAAGGTAAATCTAAACTCCCTTTTGACTTCAAAAGACCTGCAGGAAGATTTATCAGACTCTGGAGTGGTGGTGCACTGTTAAACTGTGCAGTAACATCTGTACAAATATGACATTCATGGCAGAGTCATCAGAAGAAAACCTTTGTTTGTGTTCTCACCACAAAATTCAGCATCAGAAGTTTGCAAAGGAACATCTAAACAAGCCTGATATGTTTTGGAAACTAGTCCTGTTTACTGATGAAGTTAAAATAGAACTTTCTGGACACAAAGAGCAAAAGTGTGTTTGGGGAAAAAAGGATGTAGAATTTAATGAAAAGAACACCTGTCTGACTGTTAAACACGGGGGTGGATCTATCATGCTTTGGGCTTGTGTTGCAGCCAGTAGCACGGGGAACATTTCACAGGTAGAGGGAATAATGGATTCAGTTAAATTCCAGCTAATTCTGAGAGCAAACATCACAGCATCTGTAAAAAAGCTGAAGATGAAGAGCGGATGGCTTCTACAACAGGACAATGATCCTAAACTTACCTCGCACTACCTCAAAAGGGGCAAGCTGAAGATTTTGCCACTGCCCTCACAGTCCCCTTGACCTAAAAATCATTAAAAATCTGTGGAAGAGCAGTGCATGCAAGACGGCCCAAGAATCTCACAGAATTGGAGGCCTTTTGTAATGAAGACATTTTTTTTTTTTTAAATTACCCTGACAAGAAGTGGAAGACTTAGCTGGATATAGAAAGTGTTTTGAAGCTGTGATACTTGCCAAAGGGGGCGCTACTAAGGACTGACCATGCAGGGTGCCCAAACTTTTGCTTCAGGCCCTTTTCCTTTTTTGTTATTTTGAAACCGTTAGAGTGAAACAAAAAAATAATCTTGCTTAAACTATTAAAGAAATGTGTCATCTCCAACTTCATGTATTTCGGAAATCAGGTCATCTTTTACTTGCTTATCTATTCATGGTAAATGAAATATTGACCAGGGGTGCCCAAACTTTTGCATGCCACTGTATATGTTGTAATTACTTTGGAGATTATAATGTAAGGTAATGTATAATGTTATAAAACAAATGATCAATTTATTGAGGATTCAAGGGTTAAAGGTTTTATTACTGTTATTGCACAAAACAGGATTGTACACTGGAATGTACCGTAGTTGCCTCCTTCATGCTGTACACACGGAAAACATATAAACATAAACAACTATTTAATTACAATAAAATATTAATAATTGCTAAAACAATGACTAAAATGACACATGGGTATACTTACTAATTAAGTAATATATTTACCACAAGAAATTAAAACAAGTCCAACAATTAGATGAGAGGAACCTGTAAAGTCAGTAATATGGGGAGTGGATGAGAGGAAATGTGCTACATGAATGTTATGCTCTAAAGTCAATGAAAATTAGCCAAAAACCACAATGCAGAGGTGTGTGAGGTGAAGGGTTCTGCCCACAGAGGACTGGCTGCTACTTGGGCATGTATGCATCGAGCTCACAGGGCCCAGATGTCACTGGATAACCTTGAACAGATCTGCAGCACTGGGGCCTTAAATTTAAACCTTGCATAGTCCTAAATGCCACTTTCCTAAGCCAACTTTGGGATTTATAAAAAACAAACTTGATGGGAGAATGTGCCTCCCTTATGGTAACTCTGACCAATGTACATAAACTGGGGAAATGAGAAACTGCCACTCAAATGGCAGAAAGATGAAACTGATATGACTGTGTAAAATAAATTGAAATATTGCCTCTGATGTATTAAAAATATTGTTTTCAGTTTAATCTGGAATCATATTTCATTGGGGCTGTAATTGTGTAACAATACTTGAATGTTATGAAATGTATCCCCATAAATAATGAGTTGGGCAGGAAGACAAATTACGGCTAAACAGATGCTGTTTTCAGTGCCTCACTCAGGCAGATATGAGTGCATAGTCATAGTGTTTTCCAGTCCTGACACCAGGAAAAATATCTATGCAGGCATTTTGTTTTTAAAGGTCTGCCATGACAAAGTCCAAAGTCCATTTTATTTTTCTGACTTTTTAATGCAACAGCAAATTCATACTAAATAGTTAATGTTGCTGATTAACCTCCAACAGGTCTGCAGCCCTAAAGGCAAAGGCAAAGCAACACTTTAGTATTTTCACAGAGTGATATTGCTTCTTTTACATAAAGATCTAGTGTGTAGAATTTAGTGACATCTAGCCCCCATCTGGCCCTATTTAGAGTCAATGCTTGGTTTGTCTGTTGGGGACCTCTGTCAGAACAACAAAGTGGACTCTACCATGGAGGAGGAAACGTTCCATATGTAGCTATACAAAACTCATTGTAAGGTAACCAAAACCCGATTTTTATTTTGAGGTGATTATACATTAAGAAAACATACTTATGAATATTACATTATATTCTATTTCTGCCAGTATATCCCTCTAAAGCTTATGCACTGGACCTTTAACTGAAAGATATGAAAACTTCTTCCACCATCGCTTATCAAATACTTGCAAGTGCACATTCCTGGTATATTACTGTCTGGTGTGATCAGCATAATTCTACTGTTTATCTCACAATTGTCTAGATGGAAGACTGACCCTAATGGATCATATCTGTCTAATGGATAAATAACCCACTATGCAGTTTTCTGGCATCTGATAAACTTGGGACTGAATTACTCAAACTGGGTTTCCTGGATTGTGTTTGTTACCCGGTAGCTGTAGCAACATACACACACCAACACAGCACTGTGGCTTTAGGGATGCCAATGTCGGTTTGGTCCACAATCAAACATGGCAGCAACTGTGGTTGAGGAGGCAGAGTGGGTTGTCCATCCAAGGTTTTGCTGCCATCGGTGTGTGTGAATGAGTGAACGAGAGGCAAATTGTTAAGGGCTTTGTCTGTTAGGGTAGAAAAGAGCTCTACAAATGCAGTTTACTTATCATAAACATATGCATTTATTTAAAGAAATATAAAACACTGCTGTGAAATCTTTAATAGTTGTTAGAGAATAAATCCTAATGCCAATCACGGGTGATGTCCTAAATTTTTCTGGTCCTGACATTTTTGGCTCAGAGTAAAATGTCTTGACAACTAATGGATAGATTGACATTAAACACAGATATTTATCTTCCTCACCAGATAAATTATAACAAAGTCCAATTTGTCAAATACTTTACTTTATATCTGTAAAACTAATAGCATTCCCACCAGCTCAGCTGTAAATTGTGTTTAGTACTAATTATCAAATGACATTACCTGATGAAAATCAGACTGTTATATAACAAGGCTACAAATCATATATTTATAATGCTTAACTAATGCATGAGTCATGGGGATTTAATGCATAAATTAATGCAGGATGTATCAAATGCTCAACATTAACAAATGATCAAGTCACTATGACTGCGTGTGACAAGTTCGTCCATAATAGATCATCAAGTAAAGGACATTAATTTTAAGAACGAGTTTACATGTCAGTAAATTAGCTGAATTCCAATTACATAAGAGTTTATTTCAGATCCATCCATTTGCTGAGCCTCACTGAAAGCAGACCAGACATGTTCTCTCCTTTCCCCTTTAATTTGACAACTGGCATGTGGTAAATGACTGTGGGTGTAGTGCATTATTTTCTACCATGCCACAATATATATACATATAGCTCTCAACAATAACAAACTTTTATAGGCTTGTCTATGTTGGAAAGAAAACCAAATTCTGAAGATGGTTAAAAGATGTGGCTGGGGGGCCTGTAAAAGAGACACTTATTAGCCAGAAAAGATCAAGGCTGTCAGTTCCATGTTTACATTATCTCTGTAAGGCTACATGCCATCTCAGAGTACCTTTTGGTTTTATTTATTTGGATAAACACAGTATCTAGCAGCCCTTCATGAATATATCCTTTCATCACATACTGTAGTCCTGGCTGTTGGCTACCTGAAACTATATTGCCTGACACCTTGAAATTGCTGCACACTGCCAGCTAAACAGAATTGGCATCGCTATGCTTGCTTGTCTGACCTAGGAGGTTGGACTTTTGGTCGGTCAGTTGCTTGTATGGTAACATACTAAAGCTTAAGGCGCCGCTGTTGTCAATGGCTGCAGTCAGACTGATATTAGCACTGCATAAAAAAATAAAAATGTATCAGTTATTTGAATGGAGTTTGTCCTGGGGTGCCAAAGCAGCAGATTCTGGCCAAAATAACACTGAGTCATCTGTAAAAAAGTTTAACTTTTTCTCAACTTTTGCTGCATAGCAACACAACATCATCCAGTAAGCACTGGCCAATCAGTTGGTGGATGACTTTATAACTTGAACGCAGTATTTCTATAATTTACCTTGCAATTGCCATGACGAAAGATATAATCATAGTGGCGGTATTAACCAAACTGTTGTTTAGCACCTAATAAACCTTTAAACAAGTAACAACGTCTGGGGCTGAAAAATGAAGCCAATGTGGAAGTACCAAAAACTGCCCTTTCTCTAATGACCACTTGAGGCTGGCTCCAAGATTCAGTCAATCCCCATCGTCCCCGTGATGCTCAACTCTACAACAGAAATAAACATGTTTACAGCCTGGTACAAAAAAATGGTTTTGGTCTATATTCTTTTATTTTATTTTTATTTGTTTCACATACACAAATACAAAGCAAAAGGGAATAAAAAAATATAAAAAAGTGCATGTGAGGGGTGTAGCAGAAACCTGCAGGCTTACGTTAAAACCACACCCAGAGGACAGAAATGGTAAAATACAAAGAAAATTGTCAATACATTTTAAATACCAGATTTCAGAAAAAGCTCACCACATAAGTATACAGTTTAAAATAATTTAAATAAGTTATTGAAAAAATAATATCTAAACTGCCGCATGAATCTGTAATCTCATATTTCACGTCAATGTAAAAAATAGTCAGCAATTGCAATTTAAAAAAGAGAGGTGCAGTGGGTACAACGACCTTAGAAAAGATAACTGATGTGAGAAACTTTCTGCGGTAGCAGTAGTTTTGTACAGATAAGTTGGAAAAGCACTCGCCCATACAGTATTGCAGTTTGTCATAAAATATAGATAAATTAAACTATAATGGATAAATTAAACTATAATTAAACTTAAATAAATACATATTGAGTACAAAACTTCTCATTTTTCTAAGAATCCAATGAGATTTGGTGAGCTTATTGCAGACAAGACCAACTTGTTCTCTCCAGGAGAGTTTATCATCAATCATAGTACCTTAAAAACATGTTGATAAAACTTTGATTACTTCTTTATTATTAATATACAGTTTAATGAGCTCATTGTCATGCTTTTTATTTCCTGCAAACAACGTGAAGTTAGACTTTGATATTTATTGATAATTTATTTGTTTGAAACCATGTTGAGTAACTGACATGACTTGAAACTTGTTAAATCTCTATTAGAGTAAAAAAGGCTAGTGTCATCCGCAAAGAGCAAAGGGAATATGGGGATAGATACAACAGTAAGATTATTAGAAATAATAAAGGTCCTAATATGGGTGCTTGCAGTATACCATGTAGCATTATAGTTCTTGTTAACTCATGACCATTAATAATAACATATTGTTGTCTATTAACATCATATTAACATCGCCATAGCTATATTTAACATTCATGACAACTGTACGGAGGATGATTTTTTAAATATAACTCACCTGTTTAAATTCTATTAAGGCGTAAAGTTATGAATAATGTGGGCATGGTCACTCTAAGTGACAGGCTGTCTGTGGATAATGTCCTCACGCTCTCAGATCTAACCGTTGCTCTTCCATAGCTCTGCCCTCTAGTCCAAATGTGGTGAACACTGGCTCCAAAAAACCAAGATGGCAACTGCCAGTATACAGAGGGAGTCCACAAACCAATGGGTGACATCACAGTGGCTATACATCCATTAATTTTGTACAGTCTAGTATAGACTGGGCTTCTTGGATCGCATCACTAGAACCTGAAACAACATGCCCCCACCAACACAGCCCCATGCACTGTTTTTATTCTGGATCCCTGCTGAAATAGGTTCCCGAAATGATGGGCTGTTTCTTTAAGGCAGATTCAGCAGCAGGCATGGATGCAGAGACAAAGTAGAGGAAAGAATGAAACTAATTAAAAGTCTCTGAACGTGATTGAATGGAAGACCTGCATTTTAAAGTACAAGAGAGCCTAAAAATATTCTTAAGGCAAAATAATATGAAACAAATCCAGCTGTGACATCGACCAATAACTATCGACTGCTTTCTAACTGCCCATAGTGGGGTCTATTCACCAACCATTTGATCCACGATGAGCAATCACATTATTATTTCCCAGAAAAAAGATGAAAGGCTTCAGCTGTTTTAAGCCTTCATCCATCGGCATCACAGAAATTAAACTTGTGTCACAGCTGCATTTTCACTCGGAATTTGCTTCACTTGTTTTAGGGAGGGATGAAAAAAGATTTTGAGATTGAATACAAGTAGTTCAATCAGAATTTTTCCCTTTTTTTTTTTTTTTCTTTTTTTTTGAAGTGCAGCTAGGATGTCAGGCACGTAGCCAGTCAGTCAGCCAAACAGTGTTATTAAGTTTTCTGCAATGCTTGAGTTCTTCATAAAACCATAATAAAGGATCTGCTTTATGGATTCTCGTCAGGATGCAAAGCCATATCCACATTACAGTTACAATTCAGCTCATTAATTTTTGGGCATTATAATAGTTTGTGCTGGTGTGTGTGTGTGTGTGTGTGTGTGTGC
>JAPZEB010000026.1:2018154-2030143 GCA_029783705.1 Chaetodon striatus | reverse complement strand
TTACTAGACCAATATCTGACAGGGTTGAGCCCACCTACAGGTGGGAGATTAACCATCTGGATAACTGGGGCAGACAAAACAACTTGGAGCTCAGCGCTTTTAAAATAGTGAAAATGGTTGTGGATTTTTGGAATAAAATCCACAACCATCATCCTGAGTGACTTTCCAGTCAACACTGTAGAGTTCCTATGCTTCCTGGGCTCTATCATCAACCTCAAATAGGAGCTGAACATCAGTTCCCTCATCAAAAAGCACAGCAGAGGATGCACTTTCTGTAACAGCTGAAGAAGTTCAATCTGCCAAAGGCAATGATGGTGCACTTCTTCACTGCTATCATCAAGTCCATCCATATCTCCTCCATCACCATCTGGTACCCCGCTGCCAGTGCCAAGGACAAGGGCAGACTGCAGTGTATTATTCACTCTACTGAGAAGGTGATGGGTTGCGATTTGTCGACTCTCCAGGTCCTGTTTGCCTGCAGGACCCTTAGGTGGGCAGGAAAGATCATGGCCGACCTCTCCCACCCTGGACACAAACTTTTTGAGTTACTCTCCTCTGGCAGGAGGCTATGTCTCAATGTGTTGGAGTATTATCTCTGTGTATTGCATATATTTTGTATATGTTAACTTGTGCCTTTTCTGATCAATATTTTTGCAAATCCTGCACAAAAGTACTTTGCACTGTCATCCTAAAACAATTACACTGTACATATTTGTTATAGTATTCTTTTATAGTAAAATGTATATATTTTTTGTTGTTTTTTTCCTATATTTGTTAGTTACTTGTGCAATACTTGCCTTTATTTTTTTCCCTCTTAATATGATTATTGTATGCACCTAACATCAAGGCAAATTCTTCCTAAGTGAAAACCTACTTGGCAATAAGCCTTAATATATTTCTGACTCTTAAAATGAAAAACTCCCCTCCAAAAAACTGTAGGAAACCTCAGGAAACATGACTGAGAAGGGATCCCTGTACCAGGATGGACAGATGTGCAAGAGAGACAGGGACACTAGCGGTGGTTTTCAGAAAGTTCTTGTCAACAGGACAAACATGGACTTTAGTGCTAGGTTGAAAAAAATCAGGTCCTGAATTTTTCTTTAATGTGCTGTTAAAAAAAGAGAAGGATAAAACATAACACCAAGATTCCAGACAGGTTAGTGTCACTTGATATTTAGTTAGACGGTGATCTGATGTCACAGATGTGACAGGAGAGACAGTCAGGGTAGAAACCATTATACTGCAATAGAATCAAATCAAGGGTGTTCCAGAAAGGCTGTACGTAGAGGATCATCAGCCTTATTCAGGTGAATATTAAAATCACCAATGATCAAAGTCTTATCAGAGTGATTAACAAGATAAATTCCAAGTTCTGGGAACAAGGGCTAGCAGATCTATAGAGTGTATTGATATGCATTGTTCCAGAAAATGAATCATGATGTTTTTGGTGAAACTTTAACCTTTCCTATAACACCACTACAACGCTGAATTCCCACTGACCAAATTTTGTTCTATGACAAAATACTACATCTTCAGGACTACAGGTTGGATTGTTGTGAAAGTTGCTTTGACTATTTATAACCACCAGAGGATAAGTCAGATAACTTGGCCATTATTTGACCTATAGCACCTGAAGGTGGTCACCTTTAGTGACAACATCATGCCCAAAGTAACTGGAAGTTTGGCATGAAATTTACTGGAAACATCCATGCTACATAGAGGATGAACCGTTTCCATTTTAGAACTGTGCCTGTAGCGCTTCCACCAAAAATGTGACCTTTAAACACAACATCTAATGTAATCTAAGGTGTCATGCTATGACATTTTCTGAGTACATGAATGCTCCCAAAGGATAATCCCCCCCTTTGAATGTAATAACTACAGCACCTATCCACTGGAATCACCCTCAAAACAATTTAACATTTATGGAAGCACTACTGTTAAGGCTCTAACAGAGGTCAGGTTGAAGCATATAAACACTGTTTATCTACCTCTGAATTTTAGTATTTACAGATCTCCTGGAATGTTTACATGTGTCAGTATGTTGTCTCATATTTTTATTTTCTCTTGAGGGCAGCTGTGGATCAGCACAGGAAAAAGAGTTATTCCTGTCCACATCTTAAAGTGTCATTCGGAAAAAACACTGACACCCAATTGCTCCCAATGGTAAAGAGACAGCGGTATTGTTGTGTGAGTATGTGTGTGATGAGCAAGCTACAGCAAGCTGTAAAGCACATTGGATAACAGTGCTAGATAAATGCTGTCCACCCAGTCTATAGAACCTAAGGGTCATTCATTTTGTGTTAACCCATTCGCCAGAGAACAAAAATGTGGCATTGTGTTTGTGCAAATGATTGATAAGTTACATTTATTCATCATTATACAGCAGATACATTAAATTTTTCCCTTCCATTGACACTGTGGTGAATGTGTGGTTAGGTTTATGCACAAAAAACACTTGGTAATGATTAGGAAAAGATTAAGTTTTGACTTAAAATACACGGTTTTGAGGGCACAAACCCTGCTGAAAAGCAGCAATGTCTCTATGTAAAACCACCACTTTTCGTGGCACTATCCTTGGTGGAACAACAGCTACAGGTCTCTAAAAACTACCCATGTTTGGTGCACCAAAAGCCACTAGAAAAACAGCAACTGGTTGCTACAAATTACCCATGTTTGGTGATTTAAAGTTACTGGCATCACAGCGATGATTTGCTAAAACACAACTAGTTTTTGGTTGTTGGACTCAGCAGTGGTCTGCAGCTGCCAGTTTAGCAGGCATCTTGCCTAGGTATCACACCATCCACTGTCCCCTCAACCTCCTGATGGGAAGTCAGCTCATATACTATATCACTTTAGAAATGTTGATATATTATGTATGTAATGTGCAAATTTAACATATTCGTGGTTTGCAGAAATATAAAATAGCAACATATTCCTCTGGCGACTGGGCTGTTTGTGTTGTTGTACCTTGGTATCAACCCATCAGCACCACCATAGCCAGAGCCAACAACCCAAAACCCACTTGTGCTAAGTGGAGATAAAAACAAAGCCTCTACACAGTAGTGTGGTTTTAACCCATTATCTACAGCAGTTGTTTTTCCCATGTTTTCCCACGTTTCCCATGAGCAAAAAAATGTTATTTCATATCAAGACCAACCTGCTATAATTATCTCTATGCATGTTTTATTTTAAAGGTTAACAGCTTGGGTTTATCCATTGTTTTATTTACAACTGTAGCTTTGGATCTAAGAATAGCTCAACTGTCATTTTGTTGAGCACCAACACATTTTCAAAAAGCAGATGTGAGCCACAGCCCACTGAGTTCAGTTGGAAATCACACATTGATTTTTATGCGCCTTAATGAATGTGTTGAGTCATGAATACTGTACTCTAGTGTAGGGATGCATGATATTGGATTTTTTTGTTGCTGATATATGACAACTAATTTGACTGATTACCAATACCGATATTGATACTGATATTGATATTGGTATTGATATTGATATTGATATATCCACTTTTTTCCCTACCTAATATAAGTGATCATCAAGTCTCCTCTGTAGTGGAATTAACATCATATTATGCATGCATACTCTTATAGTGATGGCTCACCAGCAGATGGAGACATGAAAGACAATACTTTTCAATGTATGCAAGATTCATTTATTGTGCAAATGAAGAAAAAGCATATTGGCCGATACCTATGACGTACCCATATTATCAGCACGTTGGCAGATTCCAGTATTTCATTTTAAAGCCAGTGTCAGCCGATACCAGTGATGTTCCGATATTATCATGCATCGCTACTCGAGTGTATTATTCCAAATTACATGGAGTGCATGCTGTTCCTCACGCTTAAAAATATTTTTTCCCTCCACACTGTGCAGGGAAGGTGTATGTTTATCTAACCCCAACAATACACAAGATAAATGCATTTTGTTTAGATGGGGTGTATGCTGTGTAGCAGGCAGTCATCCAGGAGATGGTATGAAGCTTTCTGCATTGCCCCAGCTCATTGTAAAACAACAGTAAGGATTGACTTTATAGATTACACTCCAGACACAGACCTCATATCCATATTATATTTGCAGTTCAGCTTCTTGGTTGGCTGGTTGGTTGAATGATTGGCTAGTTGGCTGGTTGGCTGTAATAAGCTGCAGATCAGCAGTATTGAGTTAGTTGAATCTGGTAGAATCTATTAGTTCTGGAGAATTTCAAGTGAATGTGCAAATAGAGCCGACACTATCAGCTGGCTGCACACCTGGAGAGAGAGAAAGAGAGGGGGAGAGAGAGAAAGGGGAGAAAGGAGGAGAGAGAGCGGTGAGATGATGCCTAATGTGGTGTGTAATGCTGTTTTTCTGTCTGTGATTGGCTCTATTTAACCCTGAGTAACCCCCCCTCCGCCCCTCCCCAGTCCTTCGCCAGCCAGCTGGATGACTGGCTGTGCTGCTGCCAACCTATAGGCCGTACAGATCGTATATGAGGAAGTGCACTTTTGCTGCTATCTACCTGCTTTTGGAAGGAAATTCATCTTTATCTGTCCTGACCCATTCGCTGTTACCTGGCCGTGCTGTCTCAGCCACATCTACTGTGAATCAGCACAAACCAGAACCCATCACTGGTCACACAGAGGGAGATTTGGATAAGAGGAGAGAAGTGGAGAAAGTGGTCGGAGAGAAGAGGAAGGTCCAGAAGAGACAGATAGAACTAATGAAATTATTCCAAACTAAGATCATCACGTGGGAATTGTGACATCTATTCATATACACCCACATCTGATATTACAAACATGTAATTTTAATTTAATTTCAGTTTAAAAATAAGGGAGATACTGGAGAGAGATTGTTGTGGTGCAGCTGCAGATCCATTTACTAATGCCATGAGCAAAAAAATAATGGTATGATAAGGTGGGTTTTTTTCCCCCCTAAATGTAGAGTAGCCTACACTGTCAGCTGTCGTATTCATAGGGGATTAATATTCCGGGGAATGTGGGTGATTAAACATTAGTCACGCTGAACTGATCATTCATAACCAAATTTTGACCGGTCCCAAAAAGAAAGAGATTCCATTTCACAATCCTTCGAGGATGTGTGCACAGCCAGAGGGCAGAAAAGACACTGGTACCATGCCATGAACAGAATCAGCTTTAAAAGCCAAGTATGTGTGCACATAGAAATTTGATTCAGTTTGTTTTTTTGTTTTTTTTTGGCTGTCCTCATGATATATACAGAAATAGACATACAGCTAAAAGGTAGGTAAATAAGGTAAGGTAAATGAAGGCAGAAAATCATTTAACTACTATGTACAGATATATATGTAAAAGAAGGAATATATTTACAACACAACAGTTTGAGAACAGTCAAACAATAGTGCATTGATAGTAATTTGATACACTTCTATATGCTCATAAAACAATGAAATTATATTTTCACAAGAACATTTTTTATGGGACACACATGCTCACCTTTCTATAACCTTTTGTCTGGCATGCCACTCACTGATGAGTAATGACCGGTGGCTTCTATGATGGGCCCCAGTATGAGATAGAGACACTCCCTCTCAATGAAACGCATGTGCACAGTCATGCATAAAACATATACACCTTGTACTAAAATGTATTTTGGGGGGAATGGATAGCAGTTGGATGGTGCTTGACCCAAGCAGCAACCTCTGAGGCTGAAAAATGAAGCCAATGCTGAAGTGCCAAAAACTGCAGTCCATTGAATGACCACTTGAGCCTGGCTCCAAAACAGATTAAATCCCTATCGACTCCCATGTTAAACTGCCCAACTTCCCAGCTGATAAAACATGTTTACAGCCCGGTACAAAAAACAGTTTTGCTCTCTATAGCTAATTTCAGCATTCATAACAACTGAATGGGGTATATTTTATCAAGGCCCAAAGTTACATATATTTTAGGGCAGGGCCATTTGAGTGACATGCTTTCTACACTCTGTGAGTCAGATTCACCCCTCGATCTTCTAGAGCTCCACCTTCTCACTCAAATACCCTAAAAAAAAAAAATCAAGATGGCAATGCAGAACTTGAGGCTTTAAAATGACAGTCCATGAACCAATGGGTGACATCACTGTAGCTACGTCCATTATTTATACAGTCTATGGCTTGAACACACTGACATTAAGGTGTAAATGTACTCAAAACGCATTGAGGATGGATTGGAGGAGGTCAGGGACGCATTGTGACCACATTTGATGCTATTATATTTTTTATTTTTTATGTGCTTAGACAAACAATGCTTAATTGGATTTTTGTCCCTCAGGAGGAGCAGTGGGTTCATATTAGCATCTGTGACAGTTTCTACTGATATTACCATCCCCAATCTATTGTAAAGGGCTGATCCTGTAACCTAACCCTTGTTCTGTTAAATTGTGATATTTCTCACCCAGGATGGACTGCTTAGGATTTAAGTGGTGCCTGAGTTGTCTCATTCACAGTCTGACTTAGGTTCTAGTTTGGATAGCCCTGGATTGTGTCTTAGTAGCCTTTCTCTCATCATGCTTGTTAACGCTAGCTATCATTACCTGCCTTACAGCTCTACCAAGGTCATGCTCACTCAATGCTGGCCACTGCTTTGGGGTAAAGCAGGCGTATAGTCTTTGCATCAGTGATATCGGATTGTTGATCATTGAATCGATATATCAGTCCGGATGGATGGATTCCTGTTGGCTTCCTGCATCAATGAATGGGATGAAATAATTAGATCATATGGCTCCTCTAGACTCTGCAAATGCTATGTGACAGAGAGGATCAAATTCTGATAATAAAACAAGTCATTTGCATGGTTTGTAATATTCCTAAAAATGTTGGAACTGCTTTTCCAATGATTGTGTGATGGGAAATTGCTTTTTGGGTAAATGTAACAGTTGCTATAGGCCAGATCCAGTTCGAGTTCACCACACAACATCTTTCTCGGCTGTTTGCTGCTCCCATCTGATCAAAATCATCTACGACAGGAAGTAAAAGCTTCCTAGTTTGGTAGCGAACTAATTAGCCTGTTTATAATAATGATAATAGTAATAATAACAGTAATAAAATCAATGTTAATGCCAGCCCTGCACTAACCAATGATTAAGCATCTACTAATAACAATTATCTACAGCACAAATTACACGTAATTTATATTTGGCAAATCTAGTGTGCATAGTTAAATTTTCAAGTGAAAAGCAGCACAGAAATTATGGAAACTAATGTTTAGAATCATTTATGGCTGACAAAATTTTTTAAATTTAAACAGTTCTGCTTTAAACCTGCCATCTCTGTTAGTTTCAAAATACAATTTACAATTGTATTTACAACAATTTCATGATTTACAAACATGTCTATAAAGCACCGATTAAAGGTTTACTTACTAGTCTTTTTTTCCCAGTGCTGTTGACCGTATCTCACAGCCTTCCTTAGTAAATTGAATTTGCTTGGGTATCCACATGACCAAAGTATGGAACTTCAATCAGGTGTCAACAGGTGGTCAAGTAAACCCTGAGAAAGTTCCATTCACTGAAGAAGGCCATGAGATACCTTCGAAAGCACTGGAAAATATGAATAAGTGAACCTTGAGTTCAGAGTATTGTATGACAGATGTATTCCCAAGGTCAAAAATAAACCTCCATGCTCAAATACATGTGTTTGAATTATAATGACAGACTTTCATCTCAATTGTTGTTAAGTCATTGTGTTAATCGCACGACGTAACCCATTTTACCATGTGCATGTCGATAATATGATATTACAACAGATTTAACCTTGAAGGTGTTTCAACCAGCAAAATCGACTCTTGCGTTTTGGTAAAATTGGAGAGCTTCACACTTTTTGTCCTTCACGACACATGATTGAACACCACTGCTTTGACATATCATATTAAAAACTTACCACAAGCTATAACAGTATAAAACTTACCACAGGGTATTATCTAACTTAATAGCTATCTCAAAACCTTATCTTGTAAAACTCTTCTATTTTCAGCTGTGAAAGTAGCAAGTCATGAATTTGAGTACACACTCTGTAAAATGAATATAGGGTGTTCTGTGAGGGAACCCTTCAGAGAGACAGGGAGATGTGTTTAGGGAAAGTGTAATATACATTGTGGTATATTCTCCTTGACAGCAACACGCTGCAGTTTATTTGCACATTGCAGGATGACTATTTTAAGAGCTAATATATTTTTCTTTGTATTCTCCCCCTTCTGTCTCCATTTCTCACACTGTCACTCCGTGTTCTCCTCTTAATTCCCAGCCTCTCCTCCTTCTCTCGGGCTCTTTCTCCCCCTCCCTCACTCTTCCGAGTAGAGCCCTATAACCAGCAGTGATTTGATTACTCTGCGTAGCTACGGTCTTTCTTTGTTATCAGCCTTCATAAATGTTTAAGGAGCATTAAGGAGACGCAAACAGAGCAGACGGGCAGGGGGGATATCTTAATGCTTAAATGACCATTACCCTTCTCCATTTACAGATTAAAAGCTTTACTTTGTTTCCTCCGCCTACTACTCATCCTCCCCTCGCTCACCATCATCCCTCTCCCCGCATTTGTCCGTCAGGGCTCTGGAGAATCATTTTTGTTTAGGTAGATGACGGCAATGAAGAGAGGATTAGACAGATGAGCAGAGGAGAAGGGGCAAAAGAGAGAAATAGGCCTGTGAAAGGGTAAAAGAAAAAAACTGAAATTGGTTTAAATATTGGCCTGATGAAGTCATTTTATTGAAGGTCAAATCTGAATCCATTTATTCATGGTTGATACAGTGGTTATGATGCAATGTGATTGTAGATTTAAAAGCTGTTAACTGATTCTAAAGAGATCATTTGGATAAATAGGCCACCAAAGAGAGAAAATACCACACATGAGTAAACTGTATTGCTAGTATTAATAGTAATGGTATTGGTAGTAAAGATGGTATAAAAATACTACTCTCCAGTGATTGGACATCTCCTGGTCTAAATGCTGTTTCAACAGATTATACACTAATTGCTCCTTTTTGTATCCATCCTGAGTGATGCTGAGGTGCTCCCAGACTATATGGGGTATGTAACGTCTGGGTCTGTCCTGACGTACCCTTCTTGTTGAAATACCTCAACACAAAGGCATCCATGCAACGTATCCTCAGACAAGGGTTTCTATGGTATCCTTCGTAAATTCACACACAAGGGCCCGTATGGTATCTTTCAAATTAGGGCCCCTTGAATGACGTTACATCCTTAACATAAAGTTATGTAACTAATGTATGATTACTGAGGTTAGGTTAGGTTTAGGCAAGTAAAATTACTATGGTTAGGTTTAGGGAAAAAGAAACATAGTTGGGCATCCTTAGGTTTAGACAAGTTACTGTGGTAAGGTTTTGGAGAAAGAAACAGGAGGACATACCTTACACTGAGTCAAAGTTCAGTCCAGTGTTTTGACCCATCCATTGCCCAAACCTGCTTTCTTACTTGGCCACTCAGGACTGCTTCCATCATTACTCTCGTCAGCGCATTGGTCACATGATTGCAGCCTTTCAGAAATGTGAGTTATGCATTAACTGTTAGATCTTGATTACTTGGGATATGCACAAATTTTAGTGAAATAATTCTCATAGGAAAATGTACGAACACTGCCTGAGAACAGTCTGCCAGACTAGATGGGACATGTAGTCTCTGGGTCTGTCCTGAGGTCTCCTTCCAATTAGAATACTGTACCTCTAAACAAACCATGGGGATTCTTGATCAGATGACCACAACACCTCAACTGGTTCCTTTCAACCTCTTGGTTGGTTCCTTTTTCCTTTTCTTTTTTGACCTCAGGCACTACCCTCCTGTCACTTGTAAACAAAAACTCAAAGGATCACTATCCTTCAAATAAAGTGTTCTAAGGGGTCAAACAGGGTCTTAACCCCCTCCTGCAAACCTTTAAAATGTCAAACTTCTGGAACTTTCAGAAATCGAAAGTTTAACAACCATACTTACTTTAAGCAGTTATTAGCCTGGTGGGAAGAGATGTGGAAATAAGGCAGGCTTTGAACCAAGGTTTCCCTCATCAACTCATTTTCATACAATGGGAGACATCATTACAATGGGAGGAAAACACTATTCAAAGAGGGGACAGACTTTGACACAACGTGTTTGCAAAAAGCACACAAACCCAACAACAATCAACAACGATTTGTAGTGCCAGCCAAAGATGAAAAGAATTAACTAAATGTTTTGTACATTGCAACTTTTTGCCATTGACAAAGAGAGAGATTCGGGGCATTGCAAATATTTTGCCAACCTGGATGTCAGAATTGAGATCGCACCAGTGAGCTTAAATAATTATTTAATTTGCACTCCTTGTTTTCACTCACACTGTAGGCTGACGTAAAGTAGAGCAGTACTGCTACATTAAAGCTGAGGCAGATAACACAGCTGAATCTGCAGTTGAAAATGCACACAGATCGGCCCCAATACTGATCTTTAGGATTGGCTTGGGACATATCTAGTTTGAACTCTTTTATGTCTATCATTTTTAGTTCGTACAACTGAGTGAAACACCATGAAAGCCTTTGGGGAGAGACTGTCTGAAAGTGTGCATCATTCATCGAGTTAGGATAACAAAGACACAAAAGCCACAGAGTTCCTGGAGAGAGATCAGGGAGACAGTGTGATGTATTCAGGAGAAGGCTGTGATGGCAGGCATTTAGGAGAGCTATAAACACTGTTGCCTTTAGAAGTTGTTGGACAAAATGTTGAATGACCTAGTGCGTTTTAAGCATGGAACCCATGTCACTGTTTTTGGACACAATTCCATGGCCTCAATGGAGTATCCACCCTCAAGTCAACTGCTTTACATTCAGTTAAATACCACCCCCCATGCACACTGGAGGTCAGTTTGATTAATGCAGCATCTTCAACAAACTGGCCGCTCCTCAGCTGTAATTAGAGATTCTGTTCATCAAAATCAGAAGGAAAATGGTTTTCTATCACCCACTGTGATGTGTTTGGTTGACTACCCTTTCCTGTGAATTAAGCCCACACTGAATGATTCCACACCTTACAGTTTTCATTCAGTAACAACATATGTTACAGACCACAATTAACATTGTCCTTTTTATTGAGCAGAATTGAGATCTTTCCATAACCTTTGCTGAGTGTTTTTATTGCCTGACTCTAAATATAACTTAATTACAGTTAAAAGATTAAGGGAACAGTTAATTAACACATTAGATTTTGATGAATAAATTATTCAAGTTAAAATCTTTATTGATTTACACTGTATAATTTGTTGAGGACAAAATGACATAACAATTGGAAACCAAAATCATCAACCCACTGAGGGCTGGATTCAAAATCACACCAAAAATCAAAGTAAAAACGGAAATCACAGGCTGATCCAACTTGCATGAATTTTATCAACTCATAATGTGACTCAGTAGTGTGTATGACGCTGCGTGCCTGTATGCACTCTTGACAATGTCTGTGCATGCTCCTGATGAGTTGGCGGATGAAGTCCTGGTGAACCTTCTCCTAGACCTGGATCAGGGCATCAGTGAACTCCTGAACAGTCTGTGGCAGTGCCTGGTGGCATCAGATGCACCAATACATAATGTCCCATTGGTGCTGGACTGTCAGCACTGGTCTCATTAGAGGACGTTGGGCCCTCATGCCACTCTCATTTCGTTACTGACAGCTTGATCAGAAACATGCACACCAGCAGCCTGCTGGAGGTCATTTTGTAGGGCTCTGGCAGTGCTCCTCCTGTTCCTCGTCACACAAATACCAGTCCTGTTGCTGGGTTGATGCCCTTCTACAGCCCTGTCCAGCTCTCCTCATGTAACAGCCGGTATCCTGGTATCTCCTCCATGCTCTTGAGACTGCGCTGGGAGACACAGCAAACCTTTTTGCGACCACACGTATGGATGTGCCATCCTGAAGGAGCTGGGCTACCTGTGCAACCTGATTGGGCTGCAGGTACCACCTCATGCTACCAGCAGTGACAAGAACACTAGCAGAACACAAACTAGAGA
>JAPZEB010000026.1:2007496-2018054 GCA_029783705.1 Chaetodon striatus | reverse complement strand
CGCAAGCAAGTCCAGTTGCCTACAATATAGCACTTAGCATTACCATGACCTGGATGACTGAGAACCTTCACCGACATGCTTCCTCCTAAACGTTTAATTAATAAAATGCATAATGAATGAAATGCATGCTTGCTCAATTCAGTACACTCAGGGGTTTTGCTGCTACAGTCTCACTGATTGCTCATGGTAGCTAACGTTAACCATCTTTAGCTAGGGATTGCCATGTAACTGACATTACATTACATTTAGAATTCTTTTCTACCTTTGTGCTACTGTGACATTATGTTTTAGCATTTATTACTGTCTGCCACCTGTGGTCACCATTCAGCAAAAGTTACATGTGGTAATGCTCCTTTAACTGCACAAATTTTCTTTGGTTCATTCTTAAGGAAACAGAAATAGAAGATGTACAACCACAGAGCTCCATGCATGTTTTTTTCTAGCAAAGAGTGCTTTAAAAAAAAAGGCTTTCATAAAAGAAAGGAAGTCATTAAGTACCAAAGTGACAGAGAGACAATATTCATCATCATCACAGCAGATCTAAAATGACCCGGATCCATCCCAATGCATGTCCTGAGGTATCTATGTGGAATCACTGCACCTTACTAAACTGAGCGGTTTAAGTTTGCAACACAGTAATTGAAGCACCCGTGTCTGAAGGATGTGTTTCTTAATTAATCATTTGATGCTAGTGTCACTGGGCCCACTGGGCGTGCTTTATCTTTGACAGAGAAAGTGTATGAAGAATGGTCCTACTGCACACACAATATCAAAGCAGGTTGTCATCTGCGTGATAACACTGAGCCGAGGCACTTAAATTATTCAAAAATAGCAGGAGGGGGGCTACTCTAAAATCTCCCGCTGTGCGAGCTCTGTAAAATCACTTAAAAATGGAACAAAACAACGGAGGCCAGCCAAAAGAGAAGGATAAAAAAAAGAAATATTATAACCCTTCATGCAGCTATTTTGACTCCAGACCTGGCCAAGGTAACTATGATAATCTTGTTAATATATTTTACTTGAGGCAAAGCTTTATTGAATGAGTATCAATATATTCATCTTCCTCAACTACAAAACGCTGCGGTCTTTCACCGTCTCCGATTCTGAGGCCCAGAGGTTCTCTCTGCTCCTGGCATTACCATAAAGAATTAAGCTTCTATTTTCAGAGGGACAATGTTTTTTGTGTTTCTAAAAAACCAAAACAAGCCAGTTTGCATAACAGTTTTTTCAACCATGTCTGCAGGAAAGACTGTATTTAAAGATAGATGATGAGTCTCAACCTAGTCCCACTGTACAAACATGAAGCCAAAATATCCTGGATAAGGCTGCTGCTATGTTGCATTAGTGATGCAATTTAGAGCTAGAGTCTGTGCAGTAGCAATCTCTGAGGTGTTGAGTTCCCACCCATTTACCCAGCTGACCAATCTTGAGCAGCGCTACTGATCACAAACACACTGATTGGCTCACTTAGCTGCCAAACATAACTTTAAACCCCCCTTTTTATAACAGCAAATAACTAATTAAAACTGAACTATTCAGAAAAACACTTGAACATACATCAGCATGATAAGAACTACCCACAATGACAAATATTATCCTTGGGAAAAATTTACTTGACATATACTTTGATATTTAGTTTGGCTCATGTCCCATATGCTAACACGGAGTGGGTGGAGTTTCTAACCTGTACTGCAGCCAGCCACCAGGGGGCGATTCGAGATGTTTTGGTTTTACTTCTGAGGGGCTGTCATATTGTCCATCTTTATTAAACAGTCTATGATCTACAGGCAGAAGTGTTTAAAGCTGTTCCAAATGGCCACACTTGAAGGTAGAGAAAAGGCTGTCATAGCCTTCAGACCACAGAGGTGAGACCACAGATTGTATAATAAAGATGGACAACACAACAGCTTCCCAAAAGTAGAGCCAAAACATTTCGATTACGTCCTGGTGGCTGGCTGCAGTATAGGTTATCAATCCTGCCCCCTCCATGTCAGTGGATGGGACATGAGCCAAGCTAAAATATCAAAGTACTTGTCAAATACATTTTTCTCAGATGTGGTTCTTGTCATTCTATGAAGTTCTAATCATGCTGATGTATGTTCATTTTTCTGATAAATTTAGTTATAACTAGTTATTTGATGCTATAAAAAGTGGATTTTATGTCATGATTGACAGCTGTGTGTCAGTTGTTGTACTCATGATCAATAGCCCCTTATAAACTGCCTCTTCAAGTTGGGAATTTCATGCCATTTTGCCATTCTGTATAATAGGTACTATTGTATGATTAGGGGACAGAGTTGTCTCACCAGCACCGAAACAACTTCTGTATAGAAGGGACAGCTGGACAAGACCACTTTTGAAGATGTGGAAGAAGAGGAACAGTGGCCAAAAATGTCCGTAAATTGTGAAAACAACGAAGTCCAGGAGCTCCTTACCCTCTGAGCAGAAGACAAGATCAGCCCGCCATATTTCAGGGATAGTAAATGATTGCTATCATTAATATCATTGTTATTGTTATAAAGTGCTGTCAATCTGAATGTTCTATGTCACACTACAGACCGACACTGTTGTGTTGCATGTCGCGCTCGTTAAGCCTCTTTTGAATCCACGATGCTGGGATGCTATCTATAATCACACACTATAGTGGCAAGATGCTGCCCTTGTCTAGTTCTGTGTAAAAATGCAAAGGTGGCATAAAGAAGAGACTTTGCTGTAGCCCTAAAGTGAAATCTCTGTGTGAAAAGGGCCAATAGCACTGCTAGTGAATAGGTCAGTTGAGGGTATGGGCGGTCTCTTGATACCCTGGGTCCTGACCACTACTGTGCAGAATGGTATCATCTCTGGCTCTGAATGACATCACCAGCGCAAGATGGCAGTGGCCATTTATACAGTCACTGGGTGAGACGCATTCAAACACTTATCGGCAGAATGAAGGAAGATAGTTTGCGAAAGACAGAGAAGTTCAAATTCAGAAAAACAAATCAAAAACAAAAACAAAAAAATGCCCTTGTTGGAAAGGTTTTGAGTACTGTGACTGCCTCATTTTTGTTCTGTTGCAGGACAGCAGACATGATTTTGCAAGACAATGTTGGATGCCAGAGAGAAATTACTATCATTAAGATATATAAATATTGATTATATATTAAATGGATGCACTGGATGTTAACTTGTGGTGGGATTTATGAAATGGTGATTTAAATGGCACTGGACCAATTCTTTCTGATAAATATAACAAATTAAAACTAATAGGCATATATTTGGGTCACATTTTGAGGATAGGATTAAGAATTAGGATTAAGCTTCTTAAACTTGTACTTTTGTTGCTTCAGGCAACTTCACGCAGGGCCTTCTTCTTCAGTATGTGTGTGTAGAACTCCTGGCCTTCACTGGAAGGCTATCACTATCACTTCTCTGTGCTATTTTTTTTTCCAAGGAGCTGTAGAATGTAAGCAATAAAAGGCTGTGCAGAGTTTTTAAAACCAGTTAAACCAATAAAAGTTTATGGGGAAAAATATTTGTAAAGTGTTGGACAGTAATTTTGGGAAAATGATGGAAATAAACAGTTGATATATACAGTATAATATTTTTACTACAAACACAAATTTAAGAAACAGGTCTGATCACTGAAATGTGGTACATTTGCTATTATTTTCGGAACGTTGTGTGACCCCAGACAAACATTCCAATGTCAGGACTATCTAAGTATTCAGCCTAGTTTGGGAGGAGGAGGTTTCAGACACTATTCAACATTCTGACAAGCACAGCATGGTGCCACCTTAACAGTTCTCGGGCACAGCTGTGCTCTGAGCTACATGGTAATACCAGCATGGAAACATGGTCACAGTGAGCATGTAAAAATGCTGATGTTTACCATGACAACCTGCTAGCATTTGCTGTTAAGTCCTAAACATACAAATGAGGCTGCTGGAAATTTACAGAGCCCATCTTGTGACAGTTGTAAAAAAAAAAACAACAACAAAAAACTCAGGACTCATGGCTCAGGAATTGGAGTTCCATCTAGTAGGTGTAACTGCTGCTTGGGCAGCCATGTGACCTGCCCACCATACCTACTTTTCAGTCCACAATCAGTCCTCTTCCCCCCTTGGTACAGAAGCTTCAGCCTTGGAGGAAATGTTATTACTTAGCTAACTATGAAGCGTTAAGTCCTAAGAGAGGTAGTTAAGGTTCGGGTCAGGATAAGGATTACATGTTTTTACTTTTAAAGTGAATCATGTCTTCATGTATGATGAATTATAATCATAATTATATTATTAGCCTAATATTTATTTACTATGTTGTGTTGTAGCAGCGTTCAAATAACCATCGCGTTCAGAAGGTTCATCTTGGTGGGCACAGTTTGTAGGAGTGTGTGTATATTTTTTGACTGAGCCTGTACATTTTCCATCCATCCATCCAATTCCTAACCGCTTATCCTCTACAGGGTCGCGGGGGGGCTGGAGCCTATCCCAGCTGACATTGGGCGAGAGGCAAGGTACACCCTGGACAGGTCGCCAGACTATCGCAGGGCTGACACATAGAGACAGACAACCGTTCACACTCACATTCACACCTACAGACAATTTAGAGTCACCAATTAACCTATCCCCAATCTGCATGTCTTTAGACTGTGGGAGGAAGCCGGAGTACCCAGAGAGAATCCACGCTGACATGGGGAGAACATGCAAACTCTGCACAGAGGGGCTCCCGCATCCGGGATCGAACCAGGAACCCTCTTGCTGTGGTAAAACACTTTGTTATTAGGCTGATTCACTGAAGTTTAAGCAACAGAAGGTTGTGGTTAAATTTAGATAAAACATCATGATTTGGCTTAAAATTCTCAAAGGAAATCAACAGTGGGCTTGCGGGTGAAAGTACAGGGTTTGTTTGACCTATCTACCTTCTCTCCCTCCCTCTAATGGGGACTTTCTTGCTCTTTATATTACAAACTGACACCGCCCAGTGTGTATCACACCACTGCAAAAGATGCCTCTATGTGTCAGTGTCTGATGCCGACTTATATATTTAATAATTTGATATTATTTAATAAGTTTGGTTGTTGCCTGCTACCTCTAAAACTGAGGTGCCTGATATATACTACAGTATACGGCCATGAAAGTTGCTTCTGTGCGTCATTGTCTGATGCTGACACTGCTGACAAAATGGCAGTATTTGACAAATTGGGAGTGAGAACCATGTGATATTGTACAAAGTAAGAATTTTTAAAACATTGAACACCAAATGAAAAAAATAGAGGTTATTCAACAAATTTCAGCCAAATCACCCAACATCAATGCTGTTGTCCACCAATAGGGTTGGACTAAATGACTCAGAGAACTGTATATTCCTGCAATACCCCCTCAAGACACAGTAATAAGTCCACATAACAGTATGGATGGGCTTGTTCCCATGACCACTGCAGTAACTTTGTAAAGGTGAAAATGTGGTCTACTTTTTCAGTACTTAAGTGGTGTCTGCATTTGTCCTTCTGATCCCCCAGTTGGCTAGATTGCCATTTCCAGCACCCTGTTTTATGCATGAATGGAAGCTATTTGCAGTGTCAGTGTTGAAGTATCAATGTCAACCTTCAAAATGAATGTTATCAGTCTGTTACAAGTTATTGTGTAATGAGAGAAGAGAAATAAGGAAAAAAAGGTATTGAGTGAAAGAGTGTTTCAAAGTGTACAGTGAGAAGGAGCAAGAGATGTGTGTGTGCGTGTGTGTATGTGTGTGTGTGTGTGTGTGGGGGGGGGTTGGTCGGCAGTTTGAGATCAAAGGGATGGAGGTGGATTTGGAGGTAAAGAGAAGCTCAGGCCTGAATTCAAACAGGGTCATTGGTGAGAGATGAGCCATGGAGGCTGAAAATACTCAGCGCTAATTCTGGAGCTGCTCCTCTGAGACTGAATGGCAGTGCTGGAGGAGAAGCAGCACACACACACACACACACACACACACATACACAGATAGACAAACAACACAGACGTCTGGATTTGTACGTGCACACCTACACACTGACAAATAAAGAATCCTGCCTGCGTTCATGTACGGACCCCCTCTCTTTCTGTCACACACACAGTAGTTTGCTGAGAGGCAGGCGATTGGTTCTGATTTTTGCCAGTGGGGAAGAAACACGTTTGATTATTTAATAGGCCTTAGAATGGACCTCACAGGGAGCTCTGTGTGTGTGTGTGCTTGTGTGTGTGTGTTCAGGTACTTCTCTTTTTGAGAACTATTCGGGTTTTAGACTCATGCAATGACAATTTATTAACCTTATGGTCAAAAGTTTGTCTGGCTTTAAAGTTAATAACCCATGACATATAAATAAAGGCTCACTTTTCTCCTAACACAACAGTGACTCGACCAAAACCCACTTTATTAAAGCTTTTCTATTTGCTCTTCCAAACACCTGAGGCTCTATCACTGTGAACCAATGGCGCACAGCACGAGAGCACAGGGTGTGGCGAGTGATTTGTGGTAATTTTTGTGGCCTGAGGTGCAGAGCGCAACTGCAGCAAAGTTGCAAACACTATGGGATTGGTCAGAATACATTATTAGCTGGAGTGGTGAAGACCAATCATATCACACCTTTTCCTTTCCTGCAAAAGCAGAACCCTATCACAGCAGAGTGGAGCCATGTGACAAAGTTGGACACCAGTGTCCTTGTGCAGGAGAATGTGCAGAATTGCCATAGCACTTCAATTTAATTATCTTTTGATGAGACAGAACATTTAGTTACTGTGTTGCTCTATTCACAACAGAACCACTGATAAATGTAGCAAATGGGAATTAATAGAGGATGAGGTCAGTATCTCTGGACTCATTGCAGCACGTTCTGTGGATGAAAATAATTCACAGCACGGACATGCCTGAGATGTCGATGTATTTCAGTGTAATTTCTTATTTCAAGTCTAACTGAAATGATATATCATTTTTGTCTGCTACAGCTAGGGCTGGGTATCGTTTACAAAGTTGCAATACTAGTACCAATACCAGTGGGTAGATTATGAGACAATTGGCCTCTGGGCATGGATATGCAAAGGGCCCCAGCCCACTCCTCTACATAGAGCAAGACGCAAAGATATGCTGTGGTTTTGTGTCTCTTTGTGGTCGTTTTGTCTCTCCTTAAGGTTAGGTGTCTTTTAGTAGTCATTTGGGTGTCTTTGAGGTAATTTTGTGTCCTATTGAGGTGATTTTTTCCCCCCAATTTTTGGTGTTGCTTTGTAGGCATTTTTATGTCTCCTTCGTTTTTTTTTTGTTTGTTTTTTTTCTGTCTTTGTGGTTGTTTTGCCTGTTTTTGCAGTCATTTTGTGTCTCTATGCAGTTCCTTTGCATTGCTCTGTGGTCGTGTCTTCGTGGTGTCGTCCTTGTTGGTACGTGTTAAATCATTTTGCAGGTGAGGGCCATGGGGCCTCCTTTCAGTTTTGGCTCCTGGGCCTGTGTTCTGGTAGGTCTGTACCAATAACAGTACCCATAAAGTGATAACCATATGTCGTTCATTTGATACCCATGATTTAAATCTAAAGAGAGACATGTAGTAAAGCTATATTTGTGAATGTTTTGATGGCATCCTGGCATGCTGAACCACCAACTCTGTCAAATACACTGTGCTCAATTTCACCACACTACACCCTGTAACGTTATGGGTTGTAGCTGCTGTGGGAGTGACAGGGCCAACTGTTAGCATCACACTGCCAACACACAATGGTTATTAGCAGGTTTAACAACAAAGTTGAGCTGTTTTGGTGTCAGTGTGAATTTATTGGGAGTGTTTAGGGGCTCAGTATTCGATGTTAGCCTCTGCTAGTGTGTTAGCTCCTTCCAACTGGCAGATTGAACTGACTGTTCACTGTCAGGAGACAGGCTCAGGAGACAGCAGCAACAGAAAGTTTGTTGATTCCGCAGGGAGCTGGGATGGCCTGGGATCACCCCCCATGCAAAAAGGATTGAATGCAGGTATCTTTTGACTGGAGAAGTTTCGACTTGGTACTGGGTTACTGAGACCTAGTCACAGCATACATTTTGCTTTGTAAATTACATAGCCCTGAAAAATGTTTCTCTCATACTTTTTTGTTTAATGACAGAAAACCCTGTGTCTGTGCACCCAGAACACTTTTGTTTCTCTGTGGGAATAAGTGTGAAAATTCTTTCAATAAAGTCAATCAAATAGTTATGTTTTAAACTCTACTTGTATAATGACACTGTGCACCTCTGGCTGATGGTTACCCTGAAACAGGTCCCAAAAAAAGAAAGATAGAGCCAAAGACCCACAAAACTTGAAAGTTTCCCTCACAAACATGAACAAACATCTTGTGTTACATCTCGCTAACCATGCAGAAAACAACTTTATTGATTCTTTATTGTCATATACACACAGGTCCGAAATACACACATGCACAAAAAGAACCTATACATGCATTAGATGTTGAGATGTCAGAGTGAGGGGGCTACCTTGGACAGGTGTTCTGAACAGCTGGGGGTTCAGTGCCCTCAGCAGTGCTCAAGGGGTGAACTGGCACCTCTCCAGCAACCAGTCCATGCCTTGGTCCGCACAGGGACTTGAGCCGGCAACCTTCTGGTTCCTAAGCCAAGTCCCTACAAACTGAACTACTGCTGCCTCAGAAGTGCTCTGCTAAAAGTGCTTTTGTAAGCTACATAATTAATTCACTAGGTAGCTGTATCATTATGAACAGCTTAAACATTTACCATTTACCATCAGATGAGAGAGATGCTAAATTGTGTGGTCCTTATTTATCAACACCACTGCTAACAAAACATCTGTCCTTGGATTAAAAGCTACAGAATCCTCTGTGTGTGTGTGTGTGTGTGTGTGTGTGTGTGCATTCAGCTGTCAATCACACAGGTACACTGGCCTGCCCACTCACAGGCTTGAAGGCTAAAGAATCATTTTTGATGTATGTAGAAAGATTCTCTTTTCAATTAAAGATGCAAATTTTAACAATAAATTTCAAAAATGACTGTGACTTGTATTTTAAAGTGCTTGTCAAAGTTCTGTGGTAATTCAAAGTTTGTGGAAGTATTCTGAGGTTCAATAAACAGTGCTGGTTCCATAAATTGTCATATGAGATTTATCATAAATATGCTGCTTCACACAGATCTTCAACCTGGCAGCACAACTAATCTATACAATCAACACAGTTTCAAGGTGGGCACCCAAGATTAGTGTCACCATTTCAGAATCTGACCAAATGTCTTCTCTTCTGTTCCTGAGATGATGTTAAATAATGGCCATAAAAGCATTTTTGCAGAACGTTACGATGTCACAGTCAAGTTTTCCTTTGACCTTTTGAAAAGAAAATGTCATCACTTCATCGTTTTATCCTATCAGACATTTGTTTGAAATGTTGTCATCATTTGCATATGAATTCTTGAGTAATGGCTGAAAATATGGTTCATGATGTTACAGTGGACTTTGACCACCAAAATCTAATCAGTTCATCTTTGAGTCCAAGTGGACATTTGTGCCAAATTTGAATAAATTCCCTCAAAGCCTTCTGGAGATATTGAGTTCTCTAGAACAAGACAAATGCATGGTCATAGTGACCTTGACTTTTGGCCACCAAAATCATTAGGTTCATCACTAAGTCTGAGTGGGCGTGTGGGCGAAAAAAATCCTTCAAGGTGTTCTTGAGATATCACATTCATGAGAATGGGAAGAAAGACCTTAAAACAACAGCTATCACCTGCATGGAGGCCCAATAAAATAACTTACTGTAAAAGCCAAAAACAACAAACTAAAAGTAACAAACTGAGACGCTGTATTGTTTAAAGTTAGAGGTGCATAGAGATACAGTGACATGCCAAAGTTTGTCAGCCCTGGTCAATATTTTGTTTACTGTGAATAGTTAGGTGAGTCCAAGATGAACTGATCTCCAAAAGGCATGAAGTTAAAGATGAAACATGCTTTTTATCATTTAAAGCAAGATCGGTGTATTATTTTTGATTTTACAGTTTTGGAGTGAAAAAAACAGCGCCCTGCAAAAATGTGGGCACCCTAAGACATTTAAGCTCTCAGATAACTTTTACCAGGGTCTTAGACCTTCCTTAGCTTGTTAGGGCTCTGGCTTGTTCACAATCATCATTAGGAAAGGCCAGGTGATGCAAACTTCAAAGATTAATAAATACTCTGACTCTTGAAACCTTGTCCCAACAATCAGCAGTCATGGGCTCCTCTAAACAGTTGCCTAGCACTCTGAAAACTAAAATAACTGATGTCTACAAAGCAGGAGAAGGCTATAAGAAGATAGCAAAGTTTTTTCGGGTTGCTGTGTCCTCAGTTCGTAATATCAATAAGAAATGACAATTCACAGGAACTGCGGAGGTCAAGTTGAGGTCTTTAAGAGCAAAAAACTTTCTGTGAGAACTGCTAAAAGGGTTATTGGGCAAATTTAAACCCTGTTTGACTGCAAAAGACCTGCAGAAAGATTTAGCAGACTCTGGAGTGGTGGTTGCACTGTTGTACTGTTTAGGACACCTGTACAAATATGACCTTTAAGAAAGAGTCATCAGAAGAAAACCTTTCCTGTGTCCTCACCAAAAAAAT
>JAPZEB010000026.1:1974620-1993737 GCA_029783705.1 Chaetodon striatus | reverse complement strand
ACACACACACACACAAACACGCACACACACACACATATCCTTCTTCTCTGTTCCTCTCTCACCCCGGAGGCTCTCTCTCTCTCTCAGTTGATTTAACGCATGGCTTCTCTGCTTGTTTATTTCAGTACATATTAATGTAAATCACCGGTGTCCACTCCCTCCTCTCTCTCCCTCTACTGTCTCCCTTCCTCCCTCTGTCCATCCCTCTTGTCGTCCTGCCACCGGGTGTCGGCCTGACGACAAACAGCCGAGACAACAATTAAAACGAACAACGGGTTCCGGTAAAAGGCCGCCGCTCCGGCCACGCCAATCAGACGCCCGCCCTCCCCTGCTGATCTCAATTAACCCCCACTATTGGGTGGGAGGAGGTGGGGGTGCTCGGGGGGTTCTGACCTGGCTATCTAATTCTATGTAATGCAGAGGAGGATGGATGGAGGGAGTGATGCTGAGGTCAGAGAACTGCTCATTGCCTTTTCAACTCATTTACTGTATACTGTGTACACTATCGGCTTGCTTTGTCAAATTTAGAAGAGAATAGCCTTCCTGTTAGAGACAGAGCTCAGCAGCAACTAGATACAGTGCATTCAGAAAGTGTTCAGACCCCTTCACTTTTTGTACATGGTGCAGCCTTATGCTAACGTCTGTTCGTCCTGGAAGAGGGATCCCTCCTTAGATGCTCGTTTTGGGGTTTCTACCCTTCTTTTCCCCTGTTAAAAGGTTTTTTTGGGGGGGGTTTGGGGAGGGATATCAGACCCTTTGCTACAACACTTGTCATTTAGCTCAGGTCTCTCCCATTTCTCTTGATCATCTTTGAGATGTTTCTACAGATTGATTATAGTCCACTTGTGGTCAATTCAATTGATTGGACATGATCTGGAGAGGCACGCGCCTGTCCATAAGGTTTCACAGCTGACAATACATAAATACAAGTAAAGAGGTTGACAGAACTGTCTGTGGAGTACAAAGATGTGATTGCAGGGTTTCCCACAAATTCATTTATTTGTGGCAGCCTGCACACATATCAGCATCTGGCGCAATGTATTGAATTTCTTTCCTGTGGATTCATTGCACCACACTCTTAGAGCGCAGGGTGAGCTCTGGGCACAGACAGAGCAGTGACTTGACTGTTCAAGTCACTGAACACTTGACTGTTCATTGCGCTTGGTCTAAAAGTTTGCATTCATTGGCCTCTGCTCTGCAGCAGCTGCTCCTCTTATCCATCAATCTGATCTGATCTGATCATCGCTGATCAGATCTACCGATCAATTATCCACCATACCACTCAAACTCCACAAACTGCTGCTGAGGAAAAAAAGGAACTCATTAAGAGTTCTGCTTGCGCTGAGTTTACTGACCCACAGTAACCTCTTAATTTACTGAGGGGACAAAAAAATAAAAAGGGACACACACACAAGAAAAGGGAGGTTACTGATCCTCCTCATTATCAGCCACTGCCACACTTAGATTCTAATTCTGTGGAAAACACTGGGATCGTGTCGAGGCACAGATCTGGGGAAAGAATTCTTCAACAAAAATTCCTCTGCACTGAAGGTTCACAGGAGTACAGTGGCCTCTAAACGTCTAAAATGTAACAAGTTTGGAACAACCAGGATACGTCCCAGAGTTGGCTGCAGGGCCAAACTTAGCAACCAGGAGAGAAGGCCCTTGGTAAGAAAGGTGACCAGGGACCCGATGGTAACTCTGGCTGAACTCCAGAAATCCTGTGTGAAAGGACAACCACCACTAAAACACTCCACCGATCTGGGCTTTATGGCCGAGTGGCCACACAAAAGCCTCTCCTAAGTGAAAGACACATGAAAGCACCTAAAGGACTCTCCAACTGAGAGAAATAAGATCCTCTGGTCTGATGAAACCAAGGATGAACTGTTTGGCCTCAATCATGTGTGGAAGAAACCCGACACCACTCATCACCTGTCCAGTACCATCCCAACGGTGAAGCATGGTGGTGGCTGTCTTTGCTGTGGGGGTGTTATTAAGTGCCATTTGTGCCAAATTTGAGGACATTCCCATTATTCCCATTATTCCCATTATAGACATTAGCATTAACAAAAATGCAACAGACGAGGTCTCAGTGACTTTGACCTTTGACCACCAAAATCTAATCAGTTCATCCTCGAGTCTGAGTGGACATTTGTGCCAAATTTGAAAAAAATTGCTCGAGGTGTTCCTGAGATATTGCAGGTAATGAAATGGACATGTATAACCAGTACATAATGTGGATGAAACTATTTACGTCTTTATTACATAATTACATCTGTATCTGTCACATGTTGAAGTTCTAACAACACAGCAGTTCATTGCAAAAAAAGATGTTCTTACAAAACTGTTCAAATTTGGGTATTTTAGGTTGTGATAGTCATATAAAACATATCAACCCTGTAGGGACTGGAGAAAAAAAAAGGGAATGTGCTGTGGAAACAATTCGTATCATCTCACTGAACTGGCAAAAATCCTTTCTATAAACTACAGTGTGTGTGTTCATAATAAAGGAACATGTCACCCAGTGTAACAGAGTGACTCACTGTGTTCTGTAACAACAATGGAGCTCTATGGCACAGAGGAAGAAGATACATCAGGCTTTGATACACACACTTGCTATGAGGGTCAATTCATTGTTGCAGTGTGTCTGCACATGGGATTTATTGACAGTCGGAAAAATGCAGAATTTCACACTATTTCACACTTAATATTTCTTCAAGGTTGAAGCTGACACCAAATGACTTCAGTCTAATGTTTTAAGGCGTGTTTCGTGTGTGTGTGTGAGCTCTCTGATGATCCCCTGTAAAGCTTAATGAAAACACTTCATTTGCAGTCATTACTATGAATGATTGTAATCAGTATCTTCTGTTAGATGACGGGGCCTGATTGCTGTTTATGACTCTTAGTTAATACTTCGGCAAACTCCTGCTCACAGAACATCACTATTTACTGTTGAGCCTGCTAAATGTTTAAAGAAGCGTCTCAGGTGAGCCGACAGAGCTTTACTCTGTCTCTTATCGCTGCTGCGCTGATTGACAGATGCTTTGTCTGAGGGGTGTGTTTAGACAGAAAGGCCTTTGAGATTGTGTGCGTGTGTGTTTGTGTGTATTTCATGCCAGTTGCACGCAAAAGTGGTGCCTGAGGAAAGAGAAAGGGAGGTCAAAGTACACTGCAGACCTGTCACCTCTCTCTCTATCTCTCCCCTCATCCTTTCATTCCCTTTGCAGTTTGTTTCCTCTGTGGTTTCACAAAGTAAACCTTCTCTCCCTCCTTCCCTCCTTCTCTTTCTGCTCACCCCCTACTCTTTTCTACCACATGTCCATTTTTTTCCTTTTCTTGCTATTTTTCCTCCCTTCTTTTTTCTGCCTGTCATCTGTCTCTCTCCTTCCCTGTTCTCCCTTTCTTCCTTTTCTTTTTTATTTCATCCTTTTCTCCTTGCTGCCTTCTTATTTTCCTCCTCCCTTTTTGTCTCCCATCCTCTCCTTGCTTTCCATTCACGCGTTTCTGTTTTCTCCTTTTCTCTCTTTCTTCTTCATCTTTGTGTCTTTCCATTCTCCCTTTCCCATCTTTTCCCTCCTCTGTCTCCATGCCCTCCACCATCACTGGCGCCCCTGCAGATGGAAGTTGATTTTACACGTTCCAAGAAATAGGAAAGGAACGAGAGAGAGAAAAAAAATTAGTGTCAGCAAAAGATTTATAAGACATAGAAAATCAAGAGCCGGCGATTCTCTCTGCTATGTTTGTGCTCCAGGGTCTTTTCTGTTCTCGCTATAGCGCACTATTTCTATCACTGCCTGATACCCCCCACCCCCACCCCCGCCACCCAACACATACACACACACACATTCACACACACACACACACACACTCCTCCCCCCAGGAGTCTGTCAGATGATAAAGAGATGTTGTCAGGGACTGATTATTAGCCTCCCAACTAAAAACAAGTAAAACATCAAACGCACAAAGACCACACGGGGACTTGGCCTTATTTTTTTCCCCTAATTTCTCCTCCATACATCTCTCTCTCCCACTCCGTCTCTAACTCTCTTCATTTTGTCTCTGTGTCGGCGTCAGAAGAAGCGTGTGTTTTTCGCCTGCTGGGGAGCTATTTGATTTGTTCTGCCGTTTTAGAGCTCATATTGTTTCTGGTGTGTTGTTTTTATTATGACGGCTTTATTCATATCGGTGCCTGTGGCAGCTCGGGTCCCGGTCCTGAGTCACCGGGGAGGGAGATAGGGACGGGGATAGAGCAATAAAGCAAGAAAGAGCTGCATCGGCTCAATACATGGCAGGCAGTATGTGTGCAAATGCATGTGCGTGTGTGAGTGTGTACAGTATGTGTGGCTCTGCTGACGTGGGTGGGAACGATGAAGTGCAAGACTCAAATTATAACAAAAAGCTTTACCCAATTTTCTTTGCAATCTCTCTGCCTGATCCCTGCACGCACGCAGGCGCGCACACAAACACACACATCACACACTTGGCACTTGATGTTCATTAAACAATGAGAGACAAGTGTGTAATTTGTCATTCAGCATGGCTGTAGAATAGGGACGGCGGCAGGGAGAAGAGGATCACTCCATTCATCACCATGATAAAGTTGGACTGATGCGTCGTATATCAACGCCCCTTCCCCCCTCAGTCATTGTTAGGATGACCCATAGACAGGTGAGTCGCAACCAGTGGGACAAATCATCATCCATCAATGAGTTCAAAAACAAACAAATAAACAAAACAAAAAGAACAAGGTCCGACTGCAGCCGTCAGGCATTTCTGTATGTGTGGGGTGTTCAGTCTGCTGTGACACTCAGATCCTTTGTTTGTCCTGTTTGCTGGCCCATTATCTGCTTTGAGATATACCGTTGATTTGTGTGTGTGCATGTGTTTTTTCTCCTTTTTAAATGAAAAAATAGATTAGATTAGATTAAAATAACCAAGAAAGGAGTTTGGAGTTTGGACACACTCATCTTTGTGTAGCAGCTTATGACAGCTTGTCAGCAGACTTTGGGTTGGTGGATGTTTATTATTTTGAATTTGTTCCCTATAAAAAGTAGCTATGGGTTGATTTAGAGTAGCTTTAAAAAACAACAATCTAGATCATAAAAAGCGTCTTCGTCTGTACAACTTTCCCATATCAACTTAACTAACTAATCAGTCCCTCCAGGATGTTCAGGATGCAATGTTACACTCACAACAGTTAACACATATTCAGCCAATCCCTGTGGATTCTGCGCGACCTTGTATTTCTTTCCAATCCCCACAACTTTATTGCAAATTTGAATATTTAAAACCCTCCTTGCCCCTCTCTCTCTCTGTTTATCTACAGAGAGAGAGACTACTGCTGTGCCTGGAACTGTATAAATAATACACGTAGCTACCATGACATCATCCATTGGTTTGTGGACTGCTGTTTTGAAGCTACGAGTCTGGCATTCCAGTCATCACCATCTTGGTTTTTTGGAGCCAGAAGTGACCATTAGAGAGAGTTTGGAGCTGTGGAGGAGCGAGGGGTGGCCATGACTCATAGACTTTGGAGACGCCTCACAGCCTGTCACGCAAGTGGCCCCACCCTTAACTATGCATGCCTTTGGGCCTTAATAAAATGTAAGCAGGTGAGTTATATAAAAATTGACCCCCTGTACAGTTGTCATGAATGTTAAAATGAGCTATAGAGACCAAAACCATTTTTTTTTTACCAGGATTTAAACATGTTCATTTGTACTATAAAGCTGGACATTTTAACATGGGGCTTAACTTTGTTTTGGAGCCAGCCCCTAGTGGCCATGAGATGAACTGCAATTTTTGGCAAATTTTACATTGGCTTCATTTTTCAGCCTCAGAGGCTGCTGCTTGGGACAGAGTCACTCACACAGTGACTGGGCTAACTGTTCATATCACACAGCTAAGGTTACCCAATGTTTATGAATGGGTTTTACGACATAATTTAGCTGTTTCCTTGTCTGTGTGAGATTTTTGGGACCGTCTAACTGGGCAGTGACAAACAGAGAGAGCAGGTGGAAAGTAGCTAACTGAGACGGTCCTTAAGTGCTGCTTCAATACATTCTAATTATGTGATTAATTAGGGAAACTGAATGCTCATTTCAATAGACTCTGAATAGGCTATTTTGGCAGTTTTCACTTGCTCCTGCAAGTTCATTGCAAAAAAAACCTAAAAATATTGCAACATGCATCGCAATTTTTTAGAATACCTGCTGTGAAATAAGGCATTTCAGGCTGAAACAATCACAAAACCTGCCCCTGAAATCCTGGAGGGACTGTCTGAGTTCATTGGCATGCAATGTTTGTTTGCACTATGGCAACACATGTACACATTTTTTTTTATGTTGTAATATTTAAGAAAGCCAAATGAAAGAGTTTGGACAATGTTTCTGTATCACCAGCTATTTAGATATGTTGCTTGTATAGTTGATATAGTTAGACAGCTTGGGAATTTTCATGACTTTGACCAAGTCCCTCGGTTAAAATAGGCCAAGCACAATTGGTGAATAAATAAAATAATAGTGAAACAAAATATTTAACAGTATGCAGTATCATCGTAGCTGTGTTAATGTGGTGTTATAAGCCTAAAAATACTAACATATGTTGTGTAACATGCTTGCAGCCTAACACGCTATGTTTGTTAGCACTGAAATTCTTTTGAATGGTAAAGTATGCTATGATGAGGTGGTTAATGCATTGTGTGGTATGCAGAATGGGAAAAAGAAGAAAGGAGACACTTGTTATGACTGGGAGAGTTCACACATCATTCTAATGCCTAATTTCCACTGCACGGTTCGACACTGATCTACCCTACTTGACTCACTAACCTGGTACTTTTTTGGTATCACTTCAGTCGAGGTTCCAAACAAACTTAGCTGAAACCAATGGGTGGAGTTAAAACACTGCAGACCACTGATTGGTCAGAGAGAATCATCACTGGTGCAACATGGGACGTCGTACGCAAACCTGCCATTTTAGCCAATCTATTATCCATTGCTGCCCCATCATTACCTTGAAGGTTTACACCACACCGTACAATTGACAAAGTGCAGATATTTTACTGTTAGGTTGCCAATAAAAGGGTTCAGCAAGTTGAAGATGACACATGATGTTGCTATAGCGATCAGGTGACAATCCAGCCCACACTGAGAGGACGCAACCCATGGTGAAAAATGTAATGGAGAAAAGATCTGGTACCAAAAGTAAGCTGAGTCAAGTCAAGTCGATCCATGCAGTGGAAATGAGGCATATGAAGGTTACCTCTGACAACATCGTGGGCAAACCAGATAAATGGAAATGTAGCCTAGCTAGCTACCACTTTTATTGTGGTACATAGTTTATTTGTAGACTCTTGCTAACAAGTTAAACCAGACCTTAACTGTGCAAGATATGCAGCTCTTTTTTGAATACTTTAAAATCTAAATATAATGTATTTCATTATGCTGAACTGCCAGTGAGTGCAGCCTTTTTGGCACCAGTTTGTGGACACTTGGTTGTTTCTTTTTGGCAACTAGGAGATATCATTGCTGTCAGAAGTGTACATTCACTACTGATGATTAAAATTAGGGCTCAGCTGCTTGCAGTTACTTTCTGTTCGGTATGACAAGCCAATATTTTTTGCTGCTAACACACCTTTATGTGCCAATAACCGAGCAAGCCACTTAAATGAACATGTTTTTTCAGGACCTATGACAGGAACAGATACATTGGCAGCACGTGAACACCTACCACGCTTAGGTCTTTTGTGCTCCCAGGACATTAATACACCACTGCAGCTGCAGTCAGACCATGTTAAACAAAGTGCCATTTTCAAAGGAGGAAAGGAAGGAAGCAAGGACAGACGTGAAGAATCAAGGGGATGCTACTGACAAACGTGAAGTCCATTTCTTCACTATGTTTCCTAGAATTTTACAGCAATCAGTCCAGGAGTGTTGGCAGGTCCATCTTATGTGAGTGTGCATGTATGTGTGTGTGTGTCTTCTCTATATCCTCCGTTCTACCCCCAGCTGAGGGAGGCAGACAGAAGCAGAAGGAGCAGTAGTATGACTTTAGGAGGGCCGGTGGTGAGGGATGCAGCCCCACCTGTCCCGGAGGAGCCCAGGTTGGAAACAGTGGCCCTCTCTGAGTACAGCGGGATGACGTCAAACTGGCCACCTTCATCGCCCTCCTCCTCTGTCTGTGTCAGTTCCTCCTCTTCTTCACTCTCCACCACCTGACAGGGAGGAGACAGCGTTAGTGAAAACTGTCGGGGCATTTATTGATTAGAAGATGTTCTCAGATGATAAAGCAAGTTTTAATTCTCCAGTTCAGTTGGCAGATAGAATATTAAGTTTTGAAATTGAACTTGAATATTAAAATTTTTTTACGCTACACTCTAAAGACAGGCTCATTCTGTAAGTTTATTTAAAATTGGTAATTGTCATTTTTAGATTGTAATTTTTAATTTGGTTTTTGGACTGATTTGATCAAACTGAATTTGCATTAAATAATCTGAATATAAAATGAAATTTTACCAAACGAAATAATAAAGAAAATAATTCAATAAAATGGTGGTGTAAGACAAATTCATTTCTCGCAAGACAGTGTACTGGGGCACTTAAAAAAAACAAAAAAAAAAAAACAGCTTCGACCAATACATCTTAAATTCCTAAAACAGATACTTAATTCTATGAAAGCAATATGCGGAACATGGTGTGAGTCAATTTTTTAGGGCCGGTCAAATTAATTTTGGGGCCCACGGCAGAATTAATTTGCCCCCCAACTCAATATTAAAATCACAGAAAGAAGAAGAATAAATTATCATGATAAAACAAGCAATCAGTACACATTTTTGCATGTAATTTGTATTTTGTAATTTGCATGGGAAGTGCATTAAAAAGAAAACCTTTAATTAAAACAAATGACTTCATGGTTTTGATTTCATTGTTTGGGGGCAGACATTTAGTTACCTTGTCCTTCGAGCCATGTCTGTTATTTTTCTGCAGCCCAGCCCACTATACATTGGCATTATGTTCATACTGGAAATTTGTCAATATTGGACGATTTAATGTGATTTACATGCCAACAATTAGTGCCAAAGCAGGATGTTCAGTCACAGACACTTGGATCAAGGAATTGACCATTTATAGCAGATTTTTTTGGAAAGGGAGCTGTCAAAGAACCTGAGCAGCAACAAGGATTCTGTTCCCCTCAACAAACATGTGCATGAACATTATATCTTTTTCAGTTGGATAAATGAGGAATGATAATTTGCATATGGACTTGTTGATGTGTACTGAACTTTAAAGACAACTTTTTTAATATGTTTTATCTATGTATTATATGTAATATGTATTATATCACCTTTATTTACTGTATAGTTTGTGGAACTACAATTGGCCCAGGCATTCATACCAGCAGTTATGGCACAGCTGCCTGTCCACTGTCAGCAATACCTGTATTGCTGCTTCACATATTTAAACAAACTTCAAAATAAACTTCACAGTTTAGATAATTAAAACAATATTAGCTCAATTTGGATGTTTTTGGTGGCTCCTAGGTGTTCATTATGGTGGCCGACAAGGGTAATTGCACTACAACGGCCAAGACATATCCATTATGGGAAATGTGCTGCAGCTTTAGAAATTATGCTAATTCAAAACAACACTTACAAATGTCCAAAGCAAATGCAACAGAAATGTGCTGTGAATGAAACAAATGAAGCAACAGTAAGCCAAAATTACATCAATAGCAAATGTGCTGCAAATACATAAGCAACACAAAGTCAAAAACCAACAAACCTTGAAAACAAGGCAGAAATGCACTGCACATCCAGTCAACACAACCAAAGTTCAGAAGGGGGAGTGTTCAGTGGAACAGCTTTATTTTTAACCTGAGACCAGGATAAAGAGTGTTTGTTTTTGAAGCAGGAATAAAAGTGGACCAAAGAGGCACCATAAAAGGTACATATTCTTTTTTTTTTTTACATTTGCCCATAGTCCTCTGCAATAATTAAAAGAGCAACTAATTTCTGTAGCTCCCCCTAGAGGCCTGGAGGTCTTCCATTGTGTTAACTGAATATACAACGTTTTTCTGTGGCACTTGTTTTCAGGGTTTAACTTTGCATCGTTTCTGTATTTGCAGCGTGTTAATTGTTACTATTTGTTTTTCACTTTCAGCTGTAGATTTTTTCATTTGAAGCACTTTTTCTTTGTTGTATTTCTTTTGGATGTTCGTATGTGTTTTTGAACTGGCATAGTTTCTGAAGCCACAGCACATTTCTCCTAATGGAAATGGTTTGGCCACTGTGGCGTGTTTACCCTTGTCGGCTACTGCAGTTAATTAGACTGTCAAAGACCCAACATATTTTACACACCGAGGGCAGTTATAGAGAGAAATATGTTATGATGGCAGTGCTGTACACTTGCATGAGTATGATTGGACGTTACTAGTCAGCTGGTAGCCAAGCAACTGATGAGATCTTCCGATCACTGATGCTGAAGCATGAATGGAGCAGCTAATGCCAATCAGCAATTGCAAGCGGGATGACTTTAGTGCTCTGTCTGAACTGATGCTATAGTCCATTAGGCTCTTTATCTAGCAAAGCAAAAAGGAGTGGTCCTAATGCAGTTTAGTGGAGTTCTTTAAACCTGAACACCAACGACGATGAGCCCTTTTTCAAACCGTCACCATGATGGTTTTCTAACCTTAGTGAACGTATCTTCATACAGTGGTTTGTATGCAAATTGGTGCCATGATATCTTACTTATTAGTGCCCCTACTGGTAAGGTTTGGTGTACGTATGTAACTTAAAATATCTCTATGTTCCCTTTTATCTCTTTTGGTTCCACACAGGTCATGAATCTTGGGGCCTCATGTACAAAGGGTGCATGTAGCGTACGCTCTTTATCACGGCAAAGTTCAGATGTATCAAGAGTGAAATGACCGTGGAAATGTGCGGTGCTCCACGCCAACTTCATGGCTGGCGTATGCACGTTTCTACAGCTGTTGATCCTTTGGCAACACTTAGAGGTGATGCTGGGAAACTGTTATAATAAATAAATGTGAAAACAATTAGTCTTCAGACTGAGTGATGTGCACATCAGAGACACATGACCAATTAACACTCATGAACAATTAACACACCCATATGTCTGCAATTACATGAGTGGATATAAAAGTATGCGCAAAGTGGTGCAAAAACTACCGCTACAAACAATGGCTGCTTTAGCAGTATTAGTTCAGAGACAGAGAGGACTTAATGGCACATGATGACAACTGGCTCATCAGCTGCTTTAGGTTCCGGAGGGCGATCCTCCTGGAACTGCGCGCAGAGCTGCGGCCGGCCTTGGAGTGCAACACAGCAAATAGCCATACGCTGCCTGTGCCCATACAGGTGCTGATCAGACTGGGGTTCCTCACAACCGGGGCATTCCAGAGAGAGCTGGCCGACCGATCGGGACTGTGCCAGTCGACCCTGAGCCGAGCCATGTCAGCTGTGTGGGACGGAATTATCCTCATGTCAGCCAGGTATATCAAATTCCAATACAATGCAGCTGAACAGGTCAACGTTAAAGCGCAATTTGCAGCGAGAGACGGTTTTCCTAATGTCATCGGACTGCACACACATTGCTATAAAAGCGCCATCACGATGAATTTTTTGATCTGGCCACCATCCTGTCCACCTCCTTCCTTCTGAACTTTGTTGCTTTTTATACTGTGTAATCTGACTGCAGCACATAGTTCACTGAACAAGGCCCCCAGGCTCAGGATTACATGGGTTATATACAAATTATAGTGCAAAACTTTTCATAGGTGTACAGCGTGATAGAACAGCGTGCTGTAGTTGAAGACTGGCCTCCCAAATAGAACAACATCAGTCACTTCAGCAAAATGAAACCTGTTTACATTCAAGTGACAGCGCCCTCCTGCAGCCATAGCAATTATGACAGGAGCAGAGAAAGAAGTAAGATGACATTGTTTTAGAGCGTAGTATCCAAACTATGAAGTTGATTTTGTGTTGAACTTTACCAAAGTCTAACCACAGCATTTTCACATCAGAAAACAGATTAATTTTTCAACAGTGATTTGTAGGAGTTTTCAAGGCACCAACAAATGATGTCTTCCTGCTGAGGTGTCGGATCAGAAAACGCTTCTATATATCCTTCTAAAGAGCAGTTCCAAACAATGTTTGTTTTCTCAAGTTTTTTGTGTAGTTGCCATGTGCAGATATTAGAAAGAACTTATTTTAGTTGTAGCCTTGAATTTTCTGAACATCACTGAATCAATGATCTGTCTGGCAACAGGGTGAGGTCTGAGACAACATTTTCTGAAACTGAAGACCTGAATTTGTAATGCAATGTTGCAACCCAGATGATATTGATATTGACATTGTGGGCAGACATTTAGCTTGCAGAGGCACACAAACACACGTAGAATACAGATTATTGATCAATACCTGCTTGAACAAAGAACTACCAATAGAAATCTGATGTCACAGTTTTTAAAACATGTACGTGTACAATCATACGTTTTCTTAAAATCACGGTTGACGTAACAATGTTGCTTTTCTATTAAACATGATGTCAAATGTGTCATGTGTGTCCATGAGCACTTTGAAGTTAAGTCTGTATTTAAAACTTTAAAGCTGTTGATGAATATGATTTACTGCAGAGTTATGGGTGTTGACGCCCAGCTGTTCCGCTTCAATGATATGCACCAACATCTGGAGGAGCCCAAGGCCCACGCTAGGTTATTGTGTGCAGATTGTTCTTCTACTGATAATAATACGGCACTCTATCATTTCATTGAAATACTGCCTCTAATACCTGCTCGTTTCATGGTGTTCCGATTTTTTTGACTCATTTGTAACTTTTCATCATCGAGTCTGACAGTTGCAGAAGCTGTAAACAAGGCAGTTGTCTCGCTCTCCTTCAGGGTAGAAATGGATTATGGGTAGGCTCTTCTCACTTTCATGAAGTGAGAAGTGCGAAAATAATTTTGTTCATTAACGGAAAAATAGTTTCCTGTATGTATTGTGTACAGTGTAAAACATTCATTTAAAATGTGATGTTAAAAATATTAGCCTGACCAGCAAGAAGAGCACCTTCTCTCAGCTGTTCCCCAGTCTGCAGTTATTCTTAGTCACTATCTTGTACTGAGAGTCTTCTGACCTTTCCTTTGATCTGCTGCTTTTATAACGCATTGGTGGGGGGACAGAAAGAGCCTGAAGAACATTGTTAATATCTCTTTGAAGATAATTGGAGTGAAGAAGACAGATTGGGTTCTTTTTTGGACCAGCAAATGTCCAGGGAAGTTGAACATATACTTATTATATACAGTATTGGTACAGCATGCAGGGAGTTGTCATGTTCAGTTGCTGTAATAAGAATAAATATAGTTGTAAAGTATTTTGTTGTAAACCCCATTTACACGTGGTAGTAAAATGTTTCTGTATCTAAATATTTGAGTAATATTTTGTTAAATCAGGTGTAAAGGTACACTGTAAACCTCAATTAGCACACTCAATTTTTTTGGAAACAGCTTGCACCCAAAATTTTTAGTTTAGATAATACAATAACTGAAAGTTTTTTGTTTTTTTTTGAGCATTTAACTCTGTCTGTGGAAGTACACATTTTACTTTTGTTTTCATTAAACTAAAAAATATATTGTGGTAAGCATGGGTTTCTTGATTGTGAGAATAAGGCAAAGAGATGATTACAAGCCAAGAAGTGCTCTTTATTTCACCTCAGCACAACTCTATGTTAGACACTCTAATATCCACACAGGTGGGAGGTCACTTACTGTGTATATGACTGCAAAATGTCTTTTACCACAACATTAACTGTAACCCATTAGATCCATTGTAAAATGCATAAACATTAATCACAGTGTAATGGGTAACGTGAGTGATTAGGAACACATTTAAATACTGTTGTTTTTTTTTCGGCTTACGGCCTTCAACACATTGTTTCCTGGCATGCTGAGAAACTCCACCCATTTATCCTCAACGTGCCTTAATACGTTAAGTGCACGGTGATAGCGTTTATTGGCATTATACTAATTAGGCAAGATCGGCTTTATAACTTTTAATCAAGTAACTCAAACATTTTTGACTTCACATAAAAAATAATGTCAAGCTCATAAAGGATGAGTTTTTGTGTCAAGTGAACATAAAGTTATTTAGCAATCCAGGGCATTTGTGTAGACTTTACATGAAAATTTTGTGGATGGATTGGGGTATACAGTGTATGCAGAATATATTGTATTATAGGAATATGACTGGAACAGCCAGACCACATCTTAGGATGGTCTAACTGGAGCTCAGAGTTCAGATCTCAAATAATCAAGCATAAACAGTAAGGATGCACTGATGTGAAATTTTGGGCCATTTTTGGCTGTCGTTGTTTAATTTGTTTTTGTTGTTATTTATGCCCTCATTGTACTAGGGATACAGTGAAATCAAACTGTTACTATATGCATATAGTCAGTCATACAAATTTATCAAACAATCTTTAATATGACCTTTCACGAGAATCATCTTTAGAATAAGTGCTTCAAAAGCATTTTTACTATGTATAATTTATCATATCTCCCCCTCTCCTATCTATTTTATATTGCTGTGAAATCATCAACAAATTTCTGCTTAAAACAGCTGTATTGATTCACGTTTCTCACCAAAAACTACAATTTACATTGAAAGATATCATGATAATGTTATCATGTATATTCCGTGTATTACATTATAAATCGTACATGGTCTTACTTTATTTATATTTTCTCTCTTTATCTCTCATGATATCTTTATTTATGTCTCTTGTATTTTATTTTTATTTGCATTTTCATATTTTTTATATTTTATATTTCTTTTCACTTTTTATATGTGTGTTTTACTGTTTTTAACGACATTCAGAGTGAAAGGCAAAGAGACTGTGAAAGAGGACAATAAACTCTTTGAACTTTGAACTCTTGATTTACCTTTGTCCGATACTCATTTTTACTGAATAGAGCTTGAGCATCAAAATGTAACTCAGTGCAACCTCTGTTAGCTGTTAGTTGCTGCCACCAGCTGCTAACAGTGAAGTTTAACTTGCTCTCTTCCTGCCAATGTTAACATGGATTTGTTGTTTATAATGTAGCAAAATCAGGGAATAAACAGGGTGTGTCCCCTGATGCATCAATAGTGACTACTCCTTCCAAAGCAAAGGCGTCTCGTGGAAGATCACTGTTTGCCCAAATACATTTTCTATTGTCCCCAGGAAGACAGGCTTTTTAGTCTGCTTAAAACTAATGAGACACAACAGAAAAACATCAGCCACTGCCACTGGTGAATGTCATCGTATTTGCCGATAGGCAGATGGTGGTCAACAAGGAGAATATCAATAAATTGGTGTATCCTTAATTAACAAAAAAAGCATTTTTTTCAATACTCGAAATCATGTCATTTTTATTGGTTCTCTGATTGGCCGGAAATCACCCCTTCACTTAAACAAAACTTGATAAATGAATTAACGAGTGGTATTATGAATCATATTAAAATTCCACCTCTCTACACATTTGATTGCATTCCTTGTGGAAATGTAACATTTAAAACAAAGAGCACTCATCTGTGTTTCTAAATGTGACATTTTTTCCTCACTGCCTGAGCAGATACTCAGCTTTTTGAAGTGAAACCTTTCAAATACTGGGAAAAATCACTCTAGAGAAACAAGCCAAAGCTCCTCAGAAACACAAGACAAGCAGCTGAGTGACAGACGGATGAGAAGATGTAGAGCAGGTAGGATGGAGGGGGTGGAGGGGGTACAGTGAGTGAAGGCTTGAGGATGCAAGACCAAATGAACTGAGAACAGAAAGAAAAGAATAAATGAGTAAAAGAGGAAAAGGTGGGATGGAGGAACTGAGAAAAGGACAGAAGGAGGAAAGACGGAGGGAAGTGGGAGATTTGGGGAAGGAAAAGAAAGGGGGGGGAGACATATGGGCATGAATAAATTCATACTAATGAAGCCTGACTGATGCACTGCTTCCAACCAACACCTCATCTAATCCGCTCACTGGGAGAGAGACACAGACTACCACAGAGAGGGAGAGCGAGAGAGTGAGTGGAGGAGGGCAACTGAGGAAGAGAGAGAGTTGGAATCCCCTCTTGTCTGGCGGCCCAGATTATCTCTGGCAGTGAGGCATGCTGGGAGCCAGGGAGCCACAGCCACGGCAGATTGTGGTCTGGCCAAGGTTACAGTAGCCAGGACCGCGATTGGATTGGACCACGTTTAATGGTCAGTGTTGGACAAGGGCAGCCAGGAGCTGTGGTGCTCTTAAAACATATGTGTTCACAGCACATTTCAGCATGTCTGGGTGTCTGCTGCTGTCTGCACATTACCGAGCTGGCAGACTCAGACATGATCCAACAGGACTGAAATCAAAGCACTTCAGGGCCAAGACTTGTCTGTGTGCCATAGACTGTGTGAACCTGATTGGTTGGGGGAGGACAATTTGAACATTTGTTTGCTTGTGGTTGAGGTCTGACTCTCCCACCACCCACCTGCTTAGCACCAAATAGAGGGGAAATGAATGTAGATTGTGAATTGAAGGATCTTGTTTGAGATTGAAACATTTCCACACCTAAAGCAGCTCAATCTGAAAATGTCATTTAGGTGTAAAAAAACAACGTCCAGAGGTTTTCAAACTGTTAGGCATGACTGCAAATTCATTCCCAGCACTATGACAGGGGAGGTGGGAAGTGAAATATTCACTTTTCAATAATTTAACTAATTGTCCGGACAGCATTTTAACCATGGTGAAAATAACAGGATGTGATCTGTAAGAGACATGGACATTTAGCCAGACAAAGACAGAAGAGGAAGGCGAAAGTCTCCACTGTGGGAAGTCAGAAAGGTAAAGTAGCAGCAAAGATGCAGGAGGTGAATTTGAGTCACAAATTTCACTTCTTCTCTTCACAACTCAGTGAAATGTGAACACAGACATGAAGCACATATTGATATCATTCAGTGGGACTTACACTTCACAAGAGTATCATTATCTCTGATGTCCATCCAGTACAAACATCCATAAATCCACTTAGAAATCATAAAAAAAGGGGCTTCAGAACCTGAGTAAGAACCATCATGTTTTTGAGTTTTCCTCAGTATCAAAGTACTCCAGTAGTAGTAGTTCATACATACATACATGGCTACACTGTGAACAGGAACAGCCAAGAACTAATTCAGCACTTTTTGTAGTGGCACCAAAACTAGAATCACAGTTCCGCAGTTATATTGTATGCTTCTGCCAACCTGTCAAGAGCCAGATAACATCTATGTCTGTCCAGACTTACGTAATATATGTAGAGAAGACTTTGATGCAATCAAATTAAAGGTATAAGTGTATTTTGTGACAAAATGTTCTTGCTTGACACACATTTTCCACCAGCACAGAAGATCTATACAATCAGCACAGTTTCAAGGTGGACACCTAAGATTTGTGTCTTCAATTCAGTGTCTGACCAAATATTTCCCCATCTGTTCCGTAGTTATGGTGTTAAATAATGGCGCATAAAGTGTTTTTGCAGAACATTATGATGTGAAGTTGTCCTTTGACCTTTTGGATATGAAATGTCATCACTTCATCATTTTATCCCCACAGACATTTGTTTGAAATATTGTCATTATTTGCACATGAATTCTTAAGTTATGGCAAAAAACATGATTTGTGAGGTCACAGTGACCTTTGACCTTAAAACACTAAATTCTAATCAGTTCATCCTCAAGTCCAAATTTGTGCAAAATTTGAGAGACCGAGATATTTTATGTTGTGTTAATGAGAATGAGACAGATGCAAGGTCATAGTGACTTTGACCTTTGACTATCAATATGTAATAAGTTCATACTTGAAGACAAGTGGATGTTTGTGTCAAATTTGAATAAATTCCCTCTAAGCCTTCTTGAGATATGGCATTTATGAGAATGAAACGGATGCAAAGTCACAGTGACCCTGACTTTTAAAAACCACAGTGTTGAGTCTAAGTGGACACTGACTATTAAAATTTTGTCAGTTCATTGTTGAGTCCAAGTGAATGTTTGTGCCAAATTTGAATAAATTCCCTCAAAGCCTTCGCGAGATATTGCGTCCATAAGAATGGGATTCACAGACATATGTACATCCGCATGAACAGAGGGTTTGACAACCTGAAAACATAACGCCATGGTTATCACTCATGCAGAGGCATAAAAATGGCCAAAAATAACTTGCAGTTAGAACCAGTGCAATGTGAAATAAGAGTGAGTAGCTTTTATTTTTATCATTGTCTTCATCAGGTTTCAGTGCGGTGCTCAGCTAAGGTTCACTTTTATGGTGTTTAATAATGGCCAGACAAGTGTTTTTGCAGTTTACAGTACTTATTCACATATTTTGACTAAACAATTTTGTTCTTTTTATTAATAGAAACACATGGACATATGGAAAGCCAAGAGAAATAGAATGGAAGTACAACAAACACTCCCATTCAAATCAACATGAAATTATTGTAGCCTATTGTAGTCGGCTTGCTTCCATATAAAGTTTCATGTAAACTGATTTTTGGCACAAATTCAGGAAGACAGCTAGATAACAAACTCACTAAGGTAAGGATTTGCAGTAATGACCAAACTAGCAATGGAGTAATACATCGCATGAAGAGGCATCTTTTGTGCACCTCCCTTGCCCTGCTTCTAGAGGGGAATTAAGAACTGCTGGATTTAATTACTTCATATTTCTATTGGTAAGTCATCAAATACTATTTATTAAATTATAACATTTTCTATGAAGACCTCCTCGTTAATAAAACTAATAAAAACATTCCCTCAAGGCATTGTTGAGGTATTGCGTTTTCGAGAAAGAGATGCATGCAAGGTCAAAGTGACCTTGACCTTTGACCACACAAATCTAATCACCTCATTGTTGAGTCCAAGTGGACATTTGTGCCAAATTTGAGGAAATTCCCTTCAGGCATTCTTGGAATTCTGTGAATAAATGAATTTTGAGAATGGGAGGGCTGTAGGAACATGGATATCGCAGCATGGAAGCATAACTGCCATTTTCTTCTGAACTAGTCAAATGACCAAGGCAAACAGATCAATGTCCTTTCCATTCATTCTTTTTCCATTGG